>CAHIKZ030004213.1:1955000-2070000 GCA_903632075.3 Acanthosepion pharaonis
ATTAGGCTCTGAAGCGTAAAAATAAAAAAAAAACAATGTAAATGAGTCATTATTTAATTGCAAAATCATTTAATAGCTTTTTCGAATAATATATATTAAAGACAGTAATGCCTTCCTTAAAAGTCGACGAATAATTCATATATATAAGAATTGTTTTCATTTATTTTTATTTTATTTAGATTAATTTATAATGTTTTAAATTTTAAAATTCTGTATTAATTTGTATAGGGTAGGTGATATTGTGAAACGGAGAGAGTTTGGGAAACACACACAGACACACAGACACGTATATTTTTTTCTTATTGAAATTGGGGTAGATTTGAACAGCGAAATTAGATCAGAACAATTTTGTTTACTGATGGAAATCTGATCTAGCCCATTTGGAATTGGGTCGTTATAAGACAATGGAAAATGATCGAAATAAATTTTATCGGTTAAAATTTGAAATAGAACTTTGAAATTCACATGATTTTGTGTTGAAAACGGCACTTGTGATAATCGCGTGCAGGCCAAAGGGTCGATTTATGATCAACCAAATATATCTATATAAACGCGTAGTTATGCTGAAGAAGAGGCAGACGGTCGAGCGACACGGAAGAGGCCAGACGGGTGAGGCCGCGATCGGTCTGCACGTCTTCGTCGTTGCGTTCCGTGCACGTGCATGGGCACCGCAAGAGGCCGTTACGGGTCGCGGTGCTACAATAATCAAAGAGTGGTTGGCTCGTCTGGCGTCGAAAACAGTCGAGCTGGGTGGAGAAAGTGACGTCAGAGATTGGAACCAAACGCCCGCTAACATGTACTGTTAATATAAGTACCGGTGCTTCTGCTACCACGAAGATTACTACTACTGTTACTACTGCCGAGGAGGAATGCAACTATAAACTTTAAGCCGCGCACAGAAATCTTTATCACTCCATCACAAGAGTCGCATATCGTTCTGAGATCTGAGACGAGAGTGTTTGAGTTTTTCTTTTTCTTTTTACGTCAAATATTTTTCTTTTTTGTAACCGGTGTTTTTTCTACACTAATCTTTTCTGCTATTTAAAAGACATTAACAATTCAACCATTGAATACTTGTTTGTTTCTGCTTTATATATATATATATATATATATATATATATATATATATATATATATATAAAGGAAATATGTTGTGTGGTGTGTGTGAGTGTGTGTCTATATTAAAAAGTGTGTGTGTGTGTGTGTTTTGTGTGTGTGGATTTATTGAGAAAATATTATACTTTGTTTTACATAATTTCAGACACGTGTTTCTGGTCTGGTCTCAGTTGTCTTGAATGAAAGTGGAGATTTTTACATATTATTAAAAAATAATCAATTTTTCTTCATGTTCAATGTGAATATTCTCGATATGAGACATTCTGTTTAGGATTAAACCATTGGACTGATCGAATGACCTACGGATGCTCAGAAGACCAACGGTCTCTCCCTTACGTTCGTTTAAGACCGAGTAGAAACCTCAACCCAGAGAGTAAGACATCGGAGGTTGAAGGGCTGGGGCAAAAGTGTTAGAAGTGTAATTAAGAAAAATCTATATTTAATAATCATAAATGGAAAAAATTACTGCAATTTAGCAACCACCAATATTTTAAAAATAATTTTGATTGGTGTGTGTGTGTGCGTGTGTGCAGACGTTCCGATTTTATTTAAATATGTACGTTTGTACATGGCATTTTGCAGAAAATAAGAGCTATAACTACAGTAAATGTAAAGCCAAATATATAAATTAAATAATATACTGGATTACGTAGATTACTTTCTTAAATTTTAAAGATATCGGGGTAGTTGAAAATTATATAAAAAGCGATCATACGATATTCCTCAAATAACGTTCACAGATATATGTCTATAATATATATATATATATATATATGTATATATATATATATATATATATATATATATATATATATATATATATATATATATATATATATATATATATATATATATATATATATATATATATATATATATATATATATATATATATATATATATGTGTGTGTGTGTGTGTGTGTGTGAGTTTCATAGAATAAATACCTTACGCCTTCTATGACTAACGTTTTCTGTGGACATGAAGAATTTATAGAATCAATTGCTAAGTATGCAGCTAAGAAAGTTGTTTCGATATGCCGTGCTAAATAATCATGCTTGATAGAAGATTAAAAAATATTAGAAGGTAAAGCAACAATAAAATATCCTTAGAAATTCCCGTACTGCAGTCTTAAATATTCTAGCTTAACAACAAAATATTATCATAACTAAAATTAATATGTATAAAGGTCATTATTTGAAGAAGTCTGAACTACAAATAAAAGTATTTTAAAGTATCAAGTTTTTACATTTCACTGAATCAGATGTTAAACACATGTTTTCACTTCCACTTTCTTTCATTCATTCTTTGTTTTTCTCAGTTCATGCAAACCATAGCTCTGATAGGTCATTTCCGTCTTTCCTCGTGATCAAAGCCGAATAGACAGTCATTTATGAGCGTAAGGTGCCTGCGAAATAACTAACTAAAGTAGGAATAAGCAACCATAATTATAATATGATAGTTTTTTTTTTCTGCGGTATATACAAGAGAGAAACCTAATAGGTTTTGAAACTGCTTTGTATATACGCTCTTTTAGCGCTAGAGGGATGTGGTCAGTGATGTTCTGGAGATGGATCATTGGGCAGTTTCGGGTCTTTCAAACATCATACTGACCTCACCAAATCGACCCCCCCCTCAGAGCTGATCAGACTCTGAAACACCCTCTAAAAATGCTTGTAGACACTGACTTCTATAAATATACCTCGTTACACACATTTGATTGGAGATTGACCAACAGCCAATCGCAACGGTGCGAAATCTATTTAAGCCGTTTACGGGTGATTTTTCTTCAAAGGTAGCTGCTGCTGTTACATTTGGTTTTGTTGATTTTATTAATGAAAATTAAACAAACTGTTACGTGCAAAATATAAAATTTCACTGTCAACAGAACACAAACAAGAAACACTAGATGAGACTTAGGGATATTCTGAATGGAAGGAATTATACGAAACTGCACTAATTATGCTGCACTGTATGATTCACTCAAGGATAAGCCAGATGGTCTAAAGCAAATTTAATGACAATACGAAATCTTTGTTTTGATATGTAATGGCCTCACTTAAGATGATACCCAAACAGACTTTGCACCCCCTAGCATTATAGAAGTGAGGTGCATCTGCAACAAATGTTTCGCGTTTGAGAAGATGTCAGTTAGTTTCTTCGACATGTAAAAATGTGGACACATATGGAATGAGAGGAAGTTATACAAGAAGCCTCCCGAGAGGGAAAAATAGAGGCACAAATCCCTGAAAAAAAAAAAAACATTTAAACCTCAAACCATAAATACAGACGTGCGTATATTAACTGATCTAATGTCATGATCAAAACAACAATGACAACCATTTCACTTTGAAATCGCATCGAATTATGGTAGTACAGGAAAGCATGACAAAATGGAGAGCTGTGAAGAAGACAAAATGCATAGTTTTCGACATTAGAGACATTTCAAAACTCGAAGGACAAATTGGAAGTGTTAAAATCAAACAAGCGCAGACATTAATCTATGTGGTAAGTGTTTAAAAAGTGGACCTGTGGCTCTGAAATCCGAAGGCACATTGCAATAGTTGGATACACGTTTCGAATACTAAACATTGTAATAAGAAATAGGCTATTTCCACGCGCGGATAAAGTCTACACATGTTTTTAGAAAACAACGAAAAGACAGCTGATAGATTCGGTATTGATCATCGAGCCCTTGCCGCAACCGAATATGACACAATATCAGTTGGAAGTGGGTGACAGCCGTGAATGAATTGCTCAAGCCCTCTTGACACTTCCTCATTTTGGGGACAAATCAGAAACCGGTTAATGTCTCCAGCCCTTTCCCGAAGCAGAGATACTGCCTGACTCCTGAGGATGTAGCTTTATATTATTTTGAAATTTTCCCGACCAAATAAGGGAAGTATAAAGACTGAACACCTGGTATACAATACGAATTCTCCTATATGGCAATGAAAGCAGGGCAATTTCCTTCCAGATGAAGAGAATTGAGCCAATAGTGATAGGGTTCTACGGTTGGATGCTGAGAATAAAAAGGATGGAAAATGTGAGCAACCTGGAAGGAGAATGCTAACAAAAATTTTAGTTATACTTTAAACAGGAAATAGATAGTTGAAATTACTTGGTACATAATGACGAAAAAAGTCTTGGAGAACTTGATACACATTGGGCATAATACAGCCAAGAGAAATAGAGGTAAACATTTGCCCTTCCTAGCAAGATTTGCCCTTCCTAGCAAGATTACGTAAATGATTTGGGAAGCATATTAAAGAACAAACATTATTATGAATTTAAAAAAACGATAGTAAGTTTTCGATAGCCAGTAGTCATTTCATGATAGAAACATAATTATTAGTGTTGCTTACAGATATTTTATTCCTTGGTCAACTAGTTCATGGCGGGTATATGGGAAAGTGTACTTAGAATATCTTAAAGAATATGTAAATCTAAAGGCTCTCTTCTCTTTTACAGAGAAATGAACGTTTAGATCTATATATTCGTCAAGCGGTTTAAAATGAATAGCTTATACATCAGTAACTGATGTATAAGCTATTCACTTTCAACCACTTGTCGGTGATTGTAATTTATATTCAATAACATTCAAGAAAGTCTATTGAACCAAAACTGTCCTTCTGCAGCGATAAATACGCTATATAAGTCAGAACCATATCGGTGTTTATTACGTGGGTTGAGAATTACTATTTCTACAGTGAAGCGAATTATTATTTTTTTTTACTTTCTTTTTTCTCTGTTTAGCATATTACCTGCTATGAACAGAGAACAATATTTCGTGACTGTCACAGTTTGTTCACTTTTCTCAAGTCACTGGGATACACGTCGTGTCGAACAAAAAATGGATGCGCGGGTGTTACTTGTCTGAAGGTCGTAAATGTCTTAATAACATTTTTCTTTTTATAGTTACGATAAATATTTAGGATGTCGGTAAATACTTGAACATCCAATAATCGATGAATAGATAGCAAAACGAGTATATTTACAACTTTAAAGCACGAGACTAAAAATTGCCACATTAAGGTTAATGACTGATAAGAGCAGATGGATATTGGAGAAAAAAAAGACAGATTAATATGCATGCATTATATGATAGATAGAGAGATAGAAAGATAGAGGGAGAGAGGGAAGAGTGGAATAGACTGACAGAAAGAGAGACAGAAATATGGATGCAAACAGATAGATAGATAGATAGATAGATAGATAGATAGATAGATAGATAGATAGATAGGAATAATGGGAAAAACATGGACAGAGAGGAAATATTCAGATAAACAGCTATCGACAGACTGAGATAGATAGATAGATACACACACACACACACACACACACACACACAGAGGGGGCAGATAAACAGAGATACAGACGAACATATAGATAGATAGATAATATTAATGGGAAAGACAGATGGACACAGAGGAAAGATAGGGATAGACAACTGTCGACAGATTGCAATAGATAGATAGATAGATAGATAGATAGATAGATAGATAGATAGATAGATAGAAAAATTGTAATAATGGGAAAAACATGGACAGAGAGGAAATATTCAGATAAACAGCTATCGACAGACTGAGATAGATAGATAGATACACACACACACACACACACACACACACACACACACACACAGAGAGAGAGAGGGGGGGCAGATAAACAGAGATACAGACGAACATATAGATAGATAGATAATATTAATGGGAAAGACAGATGGACACAGAGGAAAGATAGGGATAGACAACTGTCGACAGATTGCAATAGATAGATAGATAGATAGATAGATAGATAGATAGATAGATAGATAGATAGATAGATAAATTAGAAATTAGGGTCTTAATATGTATTAAACCATCTGACCTCATGTGTTATATAGTTTTCTTCTTTTCTATTTGTTACCATGTCGAAAAAGGCAAAATTTGAAGTAGTCGGCATTGAATGTTTATATTTTAATGGCCGTCGGATGGTTTTATTCCTTTGCTTAGACATGGTAACTTCCTACTACTTAGGATATGCAAGATGAAAAACAATCTCAAGCAGAATAATACCTTCTTGACCTTAACCATTTTTATTATTATTATTATTGTTATTATTATTGTCGTTGTTGTTGCGATTGTTGTCATTGTCGTCGTCATTTTTGTTGTTGTTGTTGTTGGAAGGTCATCTTGGTACTATTTTCTACGAAAACGCGGTTGAAACGAGATAGTGGGAATCCGAAACAGGATGTGCACATGTAATGGAGTTTTTAAAACGTCGAGAGTGCAGGAAAGGACATTTGTTATGTTTGCTGTATTTTCTTTTTTTCGCTAACAGGGATATACGGTTACTCAATACAAACGACTTGTGCTCCGGGAAATTATGCTGTCTTGTTTAAACCAGGCATAACTAAACAAAAAAAAAAAAAAAATAGAAAGAAAAAGAAAGCAATAAATGAGTTTACAGTAGCTATTTGCATTTTTCTTCTTATATTTTCTGGTGGTACTCAGAATTCAGTTACAAAATTCTCCATAAAATATACACAGTCACACACATATGTAACCGTATATATTTGGGTACTATCTATCTATCTATCTATCTATCTATCTATCTATCTATCTATCTATCTATCTATCCCAGTCTGTTAATATCTATCTATCTATCTATTTATCTATCTATCTATCTATCTATCTATCTATCTATCTATCTATCTATCTATGTAACCAAGTCTGTTAATATCTATCTATCTATCTATCTATCTATCTATCTATCTATCTATCTATCTATCTATGTAACCAAGTCTGCTAATATCTATCTATCTATCTATCTATCTATATATCTATCTATCTATGTAACCCAGTCTGCTAATATCTATCTATCTATCTATCTATCTATCTATCTATCTATCTATCTGTGTAACTACAATGAAAACAGTATATCAATTTTTATTTGTTTATTTATATTTTCTTATATCAAAAGTATTTACTTTATTCATATTTTTATCCCACACTTAAATTATTCTGTATTTAAAGATCATGCAATGTTCTTATTTTTCCGAGATCCTGTTTCTTCACAGATTTATGATTTATTTATTTCTGTTGTTGTTCACGCAATACAAGGCCCAGCAGTCACTCGAGGTAGAGGGTTACTGATTGAGTTTGGTTTATATAGATAGCGGTTTACACTAAAAATGAAAAATTCAAGATTTTAGTGATTGGACAGTATCTTTGTTGGTGTCTGTTCCCCAAAACTGCGGTACTTGTTAAGAACCTGGCTGAATAGAACGTCCTTTTTGCAGATAGAGTAGGAAAACGTCTATTAAGCTAACTACGAATTATCTATCTATCTATCTATCTATCTATCTATCTATCTATCTATCTATCTATCTATCCCTCTTTCACTATCTATCTAGCAACACTTTTTTCTTTGTTTCAAAATAAATCTTCCTGATGCTTACTAATCTAGATAGATAGATATTAACAGACTGGGCTAGATAAATAGATAGATTTTTAATATCTGAGAAGTTTTTTAACAGATGACGGAGAACGTGACACCAAAATTCAAAAACGTATGAGAATGACTCGGGGTGCATTCTAAATGCTAAGGAAATTAGTAAGCCACAGGACGATTTATTTTGAAACAAAGAAAAAAAGTATTGCACTTTTATGTATTTTAACTCATTTTCCACACTATTTATATTATTCAGACTATTGCCCTCATTTTTTGTTGCCACATTTATTACAACCTTTCGGCCGTTGTACGCTCCGACCTTCTTCAGGTGGTTGGAAAGTCGAACTGAACCCTTTATTTCGCTCGCAGGGGTAGGCTGTTCTAGTTCCACGTGCCATATCTAATGGATGTCAGTTATCAGTTATCTCCTGTTAATTCACCTCTCCAAGCTTTCCCCTGTCTTAACCAGGTATTGACCTCACGACTCTTTGGGTCCTGTCACTTTATTGACCTCACAACTACTTTAGGTCCTGTCACGTTATCCCCTGTACCGATAAAGGCGTAGGTTAGATCCAGCGAGCGAAATAAGGGGTTCCGTTCGACATTCCAACCAGTTGAAGAATGCCGGAGAGTACATCGGCCGAAACGTTGTGATAAATATGGCAACAAAGATGAGGACAATAGTCCGAATCCTGTAAATAGTGTACATAATACCTCATCTCAGAAATATAGAAAAGTCCTTTTGTGTTGGAGCGAATCTCTTATAATCTCAGAGATGAGGTAAAAACAGGGTCCAACAGACATGTATTTCTACAAAAGAATGCTGACAATTCCATGGATGGAGCGGGTAAATAACGAGAAAGACTGAAAAAAATGACAAAAAACAAGAATAAGGAAAAAATAATGACTGTTAAAATATACTGAACACAAAATAAGAAAAGAGGGCATGGAGAATTTGACACTCACAACAGGTAGTATCGGAAGTAAAAAGAACAGGTGAAGGTAGTAAGCCAAATAGCTGAAAAGCTTGCATGGTGGAATGTGCGAAGAGTTTTAGCAAAGGGAATTAGTCTATCCATCGAGTGACGGACAAAGATTATTTTGTTCGGATTAAAATAAATATCACTTCGGTAGTTTTACTTTTTTTTGTTAATCATTTCATTCCAATCAAGTGAACAGATCTACTAAGATGCAAGAGGTCAATGAATATTATAGAATATGAAAAAAAGAAGCACTATTAAGGAGAAAGAACAATATAAGACCACGAATTAAGAAGCCAAATGATAATGATTGACATAACATTTTAATCCTTGAAGATCAAAATTGACTGAGAAGCAAGAAGTCCGAAGACAATTCCACAAATTCGAATGCAATACAAAAGATACTATTAGTATTTTATTAAACATCACTGCCAGAATACCACGCTCACGCGACACACTGGCGAACTGCTGACCATTCTGTCCGGGACTTTCGCATTCTGTAACACAAAGTTTAATTTAAATATAAATGCCGCCGCGCTACCACCAAATGTAGCAATATCGCCCTACTCTGTGCCACGCAAAACTATGCAATTTCAATGGTGTGACACCTATATATATATATATATATATATATATATATATATATATATATATATATATAAAACAGACTACTTTAAGGTTCCATGTAATAAATTATTTCCCCACAACCCTTTTAAAGGACTGCGGATCATTCCAAACAAAAAATGAAAAGAAAATTTACACATTTTTGACGGGCCGTATTAAACATATGTAAATAAACGAAGTGAGGAAGTGAGGGGGGAGAGAGAGAAGACATGAGTGAGTTAGCAGATATTGACACATTTAAACGGTTAACTTAAGGGAAGTTATATATTGATATCGAAGGGGTAGAGGAGCAAAAAACCTATAGAGAGAAAAAGAGAAAAGGAAGTCATGAGAGAAGGTGGCACTAATTTTCTTTGTAAAAAAAAAATGGTTAGAAACAGACGCTGTTATTTTGTTTTACTTTGAAAGTGTTATTTTGGGGGTTCATAAAGATTATAATGGTTGATATAAATTTGAATGTCTCTAAACTGTCTACAAATAATTTAATTTGATGTTTGTTAGTGATTTAAATTTTTGTAAAAAAATGGGGATTTGCGCTCTCTGGATTTTATCCTACTTAGGTTTACCCATACGGATTACCTAGTTTTTCATGAACTATATATATATATATATATATATATAGTGAGAGAGAGAGAGAGAGAGAGAGAGAGAGAGAGAGATGCACATTAGTAAACTACTAAGCCATAGTCAAAATAAAGCTAACATTAAAAAAATTATTTCACTAGCAAGGGTCATGTGTAAGTTGGTTATCTCTCTTCATATAGCAGGTGCATTAGGCCGACCACTTTAGTGCGTGCATCAGATTAGACTCTTAGATCAATTCACTCTTGAAATGAGCTTGGTCATCAATTATGTGCCACTCTATTGGCATTCAGCTAGACAAAGCTACGCTTTATAAAAAATAGATAGATAGATAGATAGATAGATAGATAGATAGATAGATTTGGAATCAAATATAGATCAAAAACCGACAGAATGATAGGAAAAAGAACGAATAGGAAACATTTATAAATCTAACATATTTCACTTTTAATAAAGCTTCATCAGAGTTTTAGATATGGAAAAATAACTGGTATGTTTATTTATATGTGTGCGCTGTTTACTTTGCACTGGTTAAGCAGATTTAATATGCATTTAATTTATCAAGTTGTCTTCGTATGTATAATATATATGGATATCATAATTCTAGTATGTATATGTGCATAGGTATGTATATTTATATGTGTGTTGGGGGATTGGTGTTTGTATATAGGCATCATATTATGAATGAGTAAATACTGAAAATATGGTGATTATATAATGGTTTTCACATATTTTACTTACGGCCAACAGCTACAGTTATATCTGATCTTTACCGTCATTTTGAAAAAAGGTTTCCAGATTAATTTCAAACGTTGTTTTATTTATTGAGATATCTATCCTTTATGTTTGAATAAATTTTTAACTAATAATAAAATCGATCGATTTCTAATAAACTTTTTTTCCTTTTTACATCATTTTTAAGTGTTCATTATCTGTCTATATTTCTGAGATGAGGTATTATGTACACTATTTACATAATTCGGATTATTGTCCTCATCTTTGTCGCCATATTTATCACAACGTTTCGGCCGCTGTAAGCTCCGGCCGTTCTTCAGATGGTTGGAATATCTAACTGAACCCTTTATTTCGCTCACTGGTGTAGACTGTTCTAGTTCCACGTGCCATGTTTAATGGATGTCAGTTATCAGTTATCTCCTGTTAATTCCTCCTTTCCAAGTTCTCCACTGCCTTAACCGGGTATTGAACTCACAATTCTTTGCGTCCTAGATCTAACCAACGACTTTATCCACTGTGCCATGTGTCTTTCGCGCCTCATGGGATTTTAGGTCCATACACATCCACAAGTACGAAGATGCTGATTCATAGGTGTTTCTTTCAAGTCACTACCTCTAAATACATCGCCAACCGAGGTTAAATAGCAACTTTCCTGTTATGTGTGGATCATCAACGTTTTGTAACAATTTCAAATAACTTCTCTCTGTAAAATATAACAATTTAAAAGGACATTTACGCGTAGCTTTTATTTTGAAAATCCTACATTTTAAAATAGCTTTTTAAAATCCCATATTGGCGGAGTTATATAGATTTGGATAAGTGTCAGGTGAGGTCCTTTGAAGGAGAATAACTTGCCAGGATCTCTGGACCCTTATTTGTCGATTTGTATCAAAGCAGTCTCTTTTAGAATCGCTACCAATTTTCTGATGACGTATCTATAAGTGAGCTGAGCATTTTTTTTTTTTTTTTGCTTACAACATGCGCGCATTTTACTGCTGGAATTTGGGTATTCATTATATTCCCAATATAAACGTTTCTTGCAGAAAACTAAAACAGAAACTATTCACAGTCCACGTATCGTTGACAAAATTTACCGGGCTGCTGATCGCGAAAAGGACCTCCAATCTGTGACTGACTGGGGCAGGAAATGGCTTGTAAACTTTAATGCCTCCAAAACGAAACTGATCTCCTTTAACCACCACAGAGATCCCTTTCTGCCTCCCATCAGAATGACTAATTCCCAACTCCCTGAGATCGCCTCGTTACGCCTGCTTGGTTTCACGCTGTCCACTGACATGAGGTGGAATAAATACAGTGAATCAATAGCTACATCTAACGCAAGGAAAGTTGTCTCTCTGTGTCATGCCAAACATTTTTTTTTTCTCGTCTAAGTTCATCCTTCAAATTTATAAATCAAACATCCGACCTTGAATGGAATATTGCTGTTATATATGATCTGGTGCTCGGGCTGTACCTCTTCAGGTCCTTGACAAAATCCAGAGATGAATTATGCTAGATGATAGGTCCTTATCTGGCATCTAGTCCACAGTCGTTATCCCACTCATGTAATGTGGCTTCCCTCTGTCTCTCCTACAAATATTTTCACGGCAAATGTTCCCACGAGCCTCGGGTTCCCTGACTTCATGAATTTAAACGGGCTACCAGGCTAGGATCTCGGTCTCACCCTTTCACTGTCAAAACGGTTAAGTGTAGCCGTCTCTTTTTCTCAAACATCTTCTTCTCCCGCACTTCCTGTCTGTGGAACTCCCTTCCCCTTACTTGTTTCGCTGATCACTATAATCTACAAATATTCAAGTGTAATGTCAATCGACATCTGACTCCCTGAGCTTGTTACCCGTCCTCCTCTGTATCATTTTCTAAAACACGCCTATTTACTCTTGCTTTCAATCCTCTGAAACCCCTTGCATACTAGTGGCACTCCCGTCTTCGGAAACTGGAATAGTTCAGATAGAAATGGACTTAGGGTCACATCACTTTGAAACATCAGTTTCAGTACGGTTACAGAATGTTGCGGTCTGTGACGTCTCCGGTTTCCCAGGCTAATACACGAAACGGTAACAACGAAAATGACCATTTCATTTTCTCATTCGTTTTATTAGGAGAGAGTGGTGGCAGCTTGGATTCTGAGGGGCAGTGGGAAGCTGGACGTCATAGGAACTGATGTTGCAAGTTGTTCAGCGTCCCTCCACGTGTAGTTATAACCAGTCCCTAACCTGTGTGCGGGAGGCCTATCGACGCGTTAGAATTCTTGCGACCCCCTGTTGAATTCGCGACGTTTTCGGCTTATATCCAAAAATGAGACAAACGAAATCCATCACTGCCAAAATACCACGCTCACGCGGCATACCGGTCAAACGCTAACCAGTCTGGTCCCGGATTTCGCATTCTGTAACAAGAAGTTAAGCAACGTCGAGCCTTGTCAGTACCTAGGTGAATAACCGCTTGAAGATAACCGGTGATGTAAGCTTGGATGTGTGGATAGCATAATAGTGTTACGGCCACATCACGTTGAAACGCTTCTCGTAGGTCACCGAATTTAAGCAACGTCGAGCCTGATCAGTATGTAAATGGGTGAACGCTTGAAAGATGTTGTAAGCCTTCATGTGCGGGTGCTATAGATGATAATGGTTCGGAAGTCAAATCCTGTTCCAATTTTTGTTTATTTAAAGCCAGAAAATATTTTTTATATTGTAAGTATTTTTCGCAGATAAAAGTATTACTAATTAATTCATAGCTGTGGGAGAAGAGTTGAATTCATATATTTTCTAATGATATTTCTTCGTAAGTGATTACAAGGAACTCAACAGGAATTACCACTCGGCTATCCGATTAACAATTTCGAGTCATTAGCCATTTCAAGCTGACAGCACCAGGTATTCCCAAGCAGTCACTCATCTAGGTCCTTACCAAGTTCGATGATGCTTAACTTCGGTGATACTACGGGAATTGATGTTTCAACTTAATGTGGCCGTCAGCTTTTAGTTAAAAGCACAGTCCTTATATGGTGCGAGCTAATAGACAACAGGCGTAGCCATAATATTTTTGTAAAATAATTTTATCAGTCAACACTCCTTTTGTATTCATGAACAAAGTTTGTGAGAAGAAGGATCTTTGTAACTCAACAAATATATGCAAAATCGTTTTAAACGGCAAAAAATGTTTCGTTATTTTTTTCTGTTTTGAAAGAGAACTAGAGCATTTATTTTGATGTAATCAATAGGCGACAGAGACCGGATGCAGATGATAAAATTGATAGCAGAAACGAAAAGACATCTAGAGCAACTCCTAAAAACAGGAGTAATGGAAAGTGATAGGAAACGAGTAAATATCAGTCTTAAGACGGAATATACAATTGTTGGCTTAAATTACCGCCCAAGATGCGAAGTACGAATTGGAGACAAGACAATCCGAATGTGTATTGGGATAGAGAAAGAGGATTAAGCAAAGTACATTATTTACATTATTCGGACTATTGTTCTCATCTTTTTCGCGATATCTATCACAACATTTCGGCCGTTGTACGCTCCGGCCTTCTTTAGGTGGTTGGAATGTCGAACCGAACCCTTTATTTTGCTCACTGGGGTAGACTGTTCTAGTTCCACGTGCCCTGTTTGATGGATGTCAGTTATCAGTTATCTCCTGTTAATTTCCCTCTGAAAGTTCTCCACTGCCTTAACCGGGTATTGAACTCACATTCTTTGGGTCCTGTCACTGGATCTAACCAACGCCTTTATCTACTGTGACATGTGTCTTTGAGGAAGGCCGGAGCGTACAACGGCCGAAACGTTGTGATAGATATGGCGAAAAAGATGAGGACAATAGTTCGAATAATGTAAATAATGTACATAATACCTCATCTCAGAAATATAGACAGACTGTTAAGCAAAGTATTGAGAAACAGGAAAATTTTCTTAGAAACAAAGAAAATAATACTGGTCTCTTATACCACATTGGTTCAAACATATGGCAATGAATGCTGGACATTTAGATCAGAGACTATGAAAAAATTTACAGCAATTTACAGAAATATAGAATTCCAAAGGGGCAGGCTAAATTTCTAGAGTGCATAAAGAGGAAAGTGGGCGCCGAAAGTGTGATAAGCGCAAGGCATACTGAAGTCAAGAGGAACAGATGAAACGAACGGGTAGCACACATACTAAGCCTGTTTAAATCGTTATCAGAACAGGAGTTAGGAAGAAATAGACGAACATAGTAAAAGCCACGAATGAAATTCTGGAGACCCATGATCGCTCACGTCCTGAAACGACACGAAACATAGAAGTAGTAGTATCCCTACAGTCATTACACATGACCGGGTATGATCATAGGGTCGCTGAATAGTTGAGCCGTTCCCTCTGCAGACCTGGGTTAAAAGCCGGAGATGTATTCATTTGGGTGTAGTGTGCCATAGGCTAGTAGGCTAGTAGAACTTGCATAGCATATCCTTTACTAAGCTAACCCTGAGTCACCCGTTGGTCAAAGACTCATGACCATTAATTTCCTCAGGGATAATATTTAGACCTGTCCGTGGACATCTGCTTGGGAAGCTCAACCTTCAGCGAATATCTATCATCACCGAACAATCTGCATACGTAACTGTGGTGCCCAGGCTATCAGATTGCGCTAAATTGCTGTTAACTCTTTTAAAAGGTCTTATTTTTATTCTTCATCTGTGTCATGCCACCCTTCAAAGAAAGCTTGATGAGAGAATCGTCGATACGGCAAGTAACACCATGATGCATTATAATATATTTATTATTGAATATGGCTACATGCTTCGGGACTTCTATTCCTTCCTCAACTAAATATTTATATTGTATTACAAAAGAAAAATACAGAAATAAAATTATTAAAAAATATCCATTTTAAAATAGAGCTATATTTAAATAAACAAGTAAAACACTATATGGCAATCTTGAGGATATAAATATAGGATTTGCACTCATGAGAACCCTATGGTGCACATATTTCTCCCTTCTACTACGTTTCTCTGATTCTTTTTCCTTTTCTTCTTTGTTCTCTTAGACTTCATCTTTTTCGACTACTCCTCTCCGTCTTTGTTTTCTTCTTTTTTTTTTTTCGACTTTTTCTCCGGCCACTTCTTCGTCTTCGACTTTTTCGTTTTTTTCTTCATCGTCTTCTTCATCGGCGTTTCCTTCTCCGTCTCTTTCGTCGTTGTCGTCTTCTTTTTTCTTCTTCTTCTACGTCTCATTCTCCTTCGGAGACTCATTCTTCTTCTTCTTCTTCTTCTTCTTCTTCTTCTTCTTCTTCTTCTTCTTCTTCTGTCTCCTACTCCTTCGTTGATTTCTTCTTCTTCTTCTTCTTCTTCTTCTTCTTTTACATCTCTTTCACATTCGTTGTCGTAGTTTTCTTCTTCTTCCTCGTTGTCGTAGTCGTCTTCTTCTTCGTCGTCTGCTTCATATAACACTACTACTACTACTGCTAATACTACTACTACTAATAACAATAATAATAATACTAGTAATAATTATAATAATAAACAGTTTGTGTTACCGAATTATTTTCTTTTTCCAAACATTTTTAATTATTCTTCGTTACATCTCGGTATTGTAATTTTGCATATGAAATTAATAATAAATCAATATAAGTATTCTTGAAAAGGATAGAAATTTCGGAACATATGCCTATATTAAATAGTAAAAAGTCTTACAGATTTATTTTTTTCTAGAATCAAAACAAAGTAAATTTCTGGATGCTGAAAGGAAGCGAATCACGAAACACGTAACTAAATTCAGCAAAAACTCCATTTTCTTTTTACAAATAAATCAATGTAAATAATGAATGTGGAAAGAAACAGACACACATGAACATGTGCCAACACGCAACACAAAATATTTTACAGATTTATTTTTGTCTATAATTAAATCAATGTATATATTTAAATGTTGAACGAGATATAAATATAAAAAAATAACTGCAGTGTGTACATAAATTCAATAAAAAAATTACAGATTTCTTTTTTGTGTACAGTTAAATCAGTGTAAATATTTGGATAGAAAAAAAAACAGAAACCCTGACAAATGTACCTAGATTTAATAAATGTTAATATTTGAATGTGGACAGGAATAGGAATCACGGAACATGTTCATTCATTCATTATTAAAAATAGGTTACAGATTTCTTTTTTTTGTCTTCATTTCTATCGTGTCGATCTTCTGGTTCATCCTTTTTTACATCATACATATTGCCTAACATTGCACTAATTTTTGACGGTGACGTGTCTAGCGCTATTTCCAAAAGATAGCAAATATGCGTAGAATTCCCATGTAAATATAGTAGATTTGCGAAAAAGATGATCCTCGCGACGAAGCAGAACATATGAGTGGTATCAATAGCAGCCGCTTCGTCTATTAATATTTAAACCCAAATCACAGTCACATTTTAAACAGGTGGAATAATATAATTCAGTCAAATCTCCCGAACAACCAACAGCAGTCTTTCCATGCCTATGACGATAATTCGTCGCTGGTAAATTTTATTTTTCACAACAAGGCCCGAAGGTCACATGGTAGTAGTGATAGAGCAGTGAGAGACTGGCCACAGACTGCCTGTGAGAGAGGGGTTGGAAGGAGGAAAATATTTTTTCTCCAAAACGACGCTTTTGAACTCTACCAATACTGAAAAGTGGGGACTGGGATGGTCCTGCCTAAATTTGTCAATAGTACTAAATTTTGGCCAGATCTGTCTCTTATAAAGGTAGAAATTTACATGAGGAGTTACGTACTTGCTTGAGCGGTAGAAGAAGCCGATTATTTTACTTGTTTCTTTATCGATGGATCGTATGTAAGAGCTACACTTGAAGACGTGTGTGTGTGCGATATATTGTCATACTTCTGTGTACATTTTGTTTCGAACATTATCGAATAATATTATTATTCGCCAATTCTACAATCAAAATACGCGTAGAAGAATGACATCATACTGCCTCAGAATATTCGTAAAACACGAATTCCAAATTTCGAAGTAGAACAACAACTCACACCTGTCTTTACCTTGAATGGAACATTACTTTTCTCCCGGAATATAAGACAATTAAATTATCTTTTTATATATGAATCCAGAAGCCATTCGAATACAGCCCATTCAAATACGACAGCTTATTTTGTTTAAGCTCAAATGTGGAAATCTCATTTGAATAGACATTGCTTAAAGTTGGTTACTGCTGATTAAATCCATCTTAAAGCTGACTTTACCGCTTGAAGACGACTCAGACTATCTACTTTGTTCGATCGGTTCGAGTTCAGTCAGAAATCGCCGTAAAGGTAGGAATTTTTTGAAGAGTGAATGAACAGCTCTTGGGGAATGAGGTTTTACGAGAGAGGTAATATGCAGACATGAACTGTGTTCTTCCTTTGCGAATCTACGTTAGAAGAATATCTTAAATAGAAGATCTTAAAACAGCTCGCGGAACTTGAATTTAAATAACGTATAGAAACACGCCTCCTTATTTAATTGATAACACTAGCTGTTCCTTTAATACGCCCTCAGTATTATTGTTTCTAAACAAGTGTACTTATCTTTATTACTGTTGTCTCCCGTTTTCTCACACTGAACATAAAGTGGTGATAAAGATATTTCTTCAATATTTCTTTATTTCGTTGGCATGTCTGTGCACAATAAAGTATTTGAGAATTTTTTAAAATTCAGCTCCATGATACGGCTGCATTTGATATCGAATCCAAAATGCATGTTCATAACAAATATCCATCTAAGCTACTTAAATTATATGAAAAGAGGTGGTGAATATATTACTTGTACATTTTTATGCGTTTTATTTAATTGACATATAGAAGCACAATAAGTAAAAATACACACACAAACACACTTTCTTTGTTTTTATTTCTTACAGACGCAAACACACATATATATATATATATATATATATATATATATATATGTGTGTGTGTATGTGTGTACGTATGTGTGAGTGAGTATATATATATATATATATATATATATATATAGTTATGTGCCATGCATAATGCATGTATAATGCATGTATAATGCATGGCACATAACTGACTGATATATAAAACGATATTCAAATATTGCTGCCTTTCCACAGATTAAAGTTTCATGAGGAATCCCAGTTTGTTATACGGATCTCTCACAAATGTATGGCGGTTCAAGTGAGAAAACATTAAATTCTATATTTAGCTAAACGCATAATTGAGTAACTTGATTAAACAGCATTATTAAATTTAGCGGCCAGAATGTTCGAAAATTTCCGAAGAAAATACACATTACTCCGTCAAATATCGAACCTCCATCCTACGAGGAAACAAGAGAAAACACGGGGTGCTATAACCATCCAACCTCAAAGAATTAACGATAACTCAGACCTTGAATTAATGCTTTTAAGTACACAATCTTGCCAAGCTTTCTCGATTTATCATATCTACTTTGTAACCGTATCCTAACGTAAACAATGGCAATATATCATAGGAAATGGATTAAATCCAAGAAATATTTCACATATTTTCTGTTATTTAATTAAACAGTAATAATTTCAGGAACCTTAGCTTGGCTTAACCGGAAGATCTCTTTGGCTGAAAGTTTACAGTACGGGTATCCTTTGTAATGAAACTTAACTGTTGTTTAATATAGTATGCATAAATTCATTTAATATTTTATAGTTATTGATAGTTATTATTATTTTCATATATCATCCTCACATGAAAACGAGGACAAAAAGTTCATCTAAAGGTATGACAGCAAATCATTCATTTTTCCGTCATAAGTTTAAGGTAGATGGCGCTGTGTTGACACGTAGTCGAAGTTACATTGGTCATTCGCGTACTAGTCTCTCTTCAAGGTTTAACGCGAGTATTAATTAGGTAACTGAGAATTGTTTCATTTAATAATGTCAGGATATTCATATCGTGAGCAGGGAAATAATGATTTTTACATACGGCCACGTGGCAGTACGGCTGGAAGTGTGCATTTCTGGACAGAAGGCAGCCCTGTCAAGAAGAATTAAATAAAAAAACATAATCACAGAACCATTTATATTGTCTCTACTGATATATATATATATATATATATATATATATATATATATATATATATATATATATATATATAACACAAAAATGAAACCCCATTTTATGGTCATTTCACTCCTCAGGATAAATTCTCTGCAATTTGTCAATAGTAAAAACTTTTTTTTCTTTTTTTTTCTTTTTTACCAAAAGTTTTAGTATTGACAAGCTCCAGGGAATTTATAGCGAGGAGCGAAATGGCCATGAAACTGAGGTTCAACTGAGTTTCATTTTTATGTAAATAATTTCTCTGCTCCATAATAAATATATAGAGCTCTCTTTAGTGGAATAATTTAATATCTTATATTAATAAGATTCATTTGGATTACTTACCCACGGATTTTGCCAATATATATATATATATATATATATATATATATATATATATATATATATAGTATTAGTATTATTATTTAAACTTTATTTTTAGTGGACACTCTTATTTCTCTATGCACTCTGTTTATTTATTAAACGGCATATTTATTTTTTTCAACTAGCGGACCGAAAATTGGGGAAATCTTATTAAAGTGCCCTTCCTCAGAGTCGGGCCTTCGTTCCTACCACTTGGCTAATTTCATGTTTTCAAGTTAAATTTCCCCCATTGAGAGATCTATGACAGGAGAAATTTCGCTTGAAAGTATAAAATTAGCTTCACCTGACCATTTATTCCTTTATGGCCACTGAAATTTTTTTTTAAAAAGGTTTGAATTGATACAAATCTGTCGGACTAATAAAAATACATTATATATATTAATATATTATATATATATATATATATATATATATATATATATATATATATATATATATATATATATATTAGGTAATTGTATGACAAAGTAGGCAAATTATGTGTGATACGTTTTGTAATCTACAAGGATTTCATCGGACAAAAATACAAAAAAATGTATTTATTGATGGAATTATATGTGTGTCGGACAAATTTTGAAAGTTAGAATCTTGGGATTCGTTTATAATTATGTACCTAGTGATAGCGGTGAAGATGCAGGGACAGTGAATTTTAACGTTTTCTCAAGATACTTTCTCAAATCTGTGTTGTCGCCATACGTGTCTAAAGGTACTTTCTAAACTATCGTAATTAGTGTCCCTATATTTTTTGATTTGATTGTATGCAAGTATCGTTTATTTTTATAATCATTCAATCTTTGCCATTCTTCTGCGATATACAAAATCATGAATCTCATTTTCCCATATTTGGGTGGAGTCGTGGGTAGCGGTTCGGACTATGTTCGAATTCTAGTCGAAACCATTATCTTCACTTACTTGCTAATAATCCCGGAAAAGGCATGAACCCTCTTATTCTCCCTCCAGCTATGCGTAATAAGCAGGACTGTGTGGGTTCTATAGACTTGTATGGCAACTGATGTAGGAGAAGTCTGAATTCCAAATCTGCGCAAGCTTGTTTGGGGAACTTGTAGCACGTAGTGCACAATATATCTGTATCCAGCCTTTCAAAATTTGTCGTTGGTTTTTCACAAAGGCTTCACCATTCAAATCAAAACATCTCTGCTCGTGTCTGGATGTCGGTTCCTAGGAACTGAGTTGCTGACCCTCATACATCGAATACGACGGAAGAGTATATATATATATATATATATATATATATATATATATACTCTTCCGTCGGATATATATATATATATATATATATATATATATATATATAGTTAAAATTCCCAGATGAATTCCGTGGACAAGACAGAGTGGTATAAAATCACAATTGGGAAAAAATCTTAGATTTTGCCGACGCGTTTCGACTTCCGACTTTTTCAAAAAAAAAAATGAAATCGAAAAGTAGTAAACTATAACAACAAAACATTTCGATTTCATTTATTTTTTTATATATTATATTTATGTTATTATATATATATATATATATATATATATATATATATATATATATATTTATATATATATATATATTATTTTATATTTATATATATATTTATTCATATTTTATATATATGTTTATATATATATATATATGTATATATATATAAATAATATATATATAAATAATATATATATATATATATATATATATATATATATATATATGTATGTATGTATACGCATGTGTGTCTAAGAAGAAAAGAAATAGAAATTATAAAGTTAATTAAAAAGGGGGATTTCTATAATATTTATTTACCATATTTTCTTTAATGAAAAGATGATTTCAATTAAACCTTTGAAGGAAAACTCTTGACTTAAATGAGACACTTGACAATGGAACCCGATGAATGATGTATAAGCTATATGTTCGAAAACACGGAAATCGTTAACAATAATCTGATGTCTCAAACCGGATTCTGGAGCGTATATCTTCCTCTTCTAGCAAAGATACCGATTGTTGGCTCAGGTTCAGCGAAGGAAGGAGACCCATAGGCCAAATGACTTTATGTACATGAGCTGGCACCCGGACGATGCCCAGTCGACTGCCTTGTACTATGCTTTAAAGTTATGTGTATGTGTTATTTGAAATCCAAGGCAATTGATCCAGAAAACAGGGATCAACTACGGGTGGCCGCAACAGATGGAGACGCGGAGTCAAGTGTAAGAATCGGACGGAAGATATAAGAAACAAAAGACGCAGAGACTGCAACATCAAGTTTAAACTCTCCGCACCAGTTTCGCATGGATTACATTTCAAACGGATTAACATTCACGATTCAGATTAGAGATATTCTCCTCGATTGTCCTAATTTTCCTATGCAACTGGCATACGAGATGGTTTCAATATTATGAGTGCGTGCAATATCTCGTAACTAGTCGCGGGATCGAATCTCACCATGTTTGATTTGTCAGGTAGGGAATTTCTTCATTATATCGGCCCAGCGCGCCACTACACGCAAGCAAACACTCTGTCACTGGGGGCCCAATGTGGGACCGCAGGCATGTTCCTCTCGGCAATGTTGTCACTGACGGACGGTTAGAGTGCTACCGGTGGCTGCCACCAGTGGAAATCAGGCGTTGCCATCGCCGGAACGCCAGCAGGTCACTAGCGACATGCGTGTAGGGGCGTCGATGTTTGTAATAGAGCAAAGTCACAAATCATACTGCGCTTGCTTAGAAAATTGGCCACGCAAGATTATACGGGAAACTGTAACTAATGTCCGCTCACCATAGTCGCAGTGATTCCCGCACGGTCTCAATGGACTAAACGGCTCTACGTAATCGATATGGGCGAGGCTGTTGGGTTTGGTAACGTTTTATCAGCCTTTATACATTATATATATATATATATATATATATATATATATATATATTTATTAAATACATTTTATGTTTAACGTTCTTTTTATAGATACAAGTATTTTAAATGCTCTGTTTATAATAAACAGTAGTAAATAACATTTACCGGCCTGAATGTCCGAGAAATTTTCATAGAAGGACGAATATTTTCTATGAAAATTTCTCGGACATTCAGGCCGGTAAATGTTATTTAATACTGTTTATTATAAACAGAGCATTTACTTAAATACTTGTATCTATAAAAAAGAAAGTTAAACATAAAAATGTCTTTAATAAATAAATTGTTTGGACTTTTGTCCATTTCTTAATATATATATATATATATATATATATATATATATATATATATATATAGTTAGGTAAAGAAAAGTTTGGTAATCCGTACGGATAATCCCAAGGAGTATGTAATCCAGAGAGCTCAATGTAAAACCGGAGCAATTGTTAATTCAATTTAATTAGAAGACAAACTACCTTAAGGGTCCATTGGTTATATTTTATTTCCTCAGGTAGGTGGTTTGTACCTGTGTTGTAACGGAATGTTCCACTCTACCTATTACCTATTGTGGACTCACTATAATAAGAAAATATATGTAGTGTGCACAAATCATACCTAAGAATGGCTTTGGGAAGTGTTACCTGATTCCCTGTATTCGGTAGTGTATTCTCTTTTACAATAAACCCCTCTTTCTTTTATCTACACCCTTGTTGCAGTTCCTTTCACTAGACTACCACCTTCGTCTGTTTGTAACCTCTTTAAAGATACGACCTGGTTCATAAGATTACATTTCCAAGGGTGAAAAAATTGTTTTAAATTTACATATTATTTTTATACACATTTGAGGGGTAGTTTTAAGTTGATGTAAGGTGATAGAGAGAGGTGGGTGGAGGACAACAGATATGGTCGAAATTAGAGAGGAAAAGGAAAGATAGGAATAATTTTAAATCTATTTTTATTAAGATACTTAAGAGTAAAAGAGTGGGTAAGGACAGACATTGGCCTATTTAATAAGTTATCTCGCAGGAAACTAGATAAAGAGTAAAATAGAATAAGATATAAGAAAGCAGATGTGGACGCATGCGTGTAAGGAAAGAAAGTGGAAGAGAATGTGGGGAAAGATTAAAATGTCGGAGACAAGGAAGAATAACTTAACATATATTGGCATATTGCGGTAAATTTGAAAAAAAAACACAGATTTATATATTTGGCAGTGAATGTTTAAACATTAATTTAAACATTTACATTATGAACCAAATAAATTAGGAAACATATATAATGCGAATATCAGATAATCAGACTATAAATATTAATATTAATAGTATTATTAATATTATGAATAACAGTTAAGGAGTAAAAACAATTACAATTAAAATCTAAAGTTTCAAATTTAAAATTTTGAATCTTAAAAAAATTGCGTATGTTTCGGCCGCATGTTTTTATTAAAACATGTCTCATTAAAAAAATTAGACAAGATCGGTCAACTTATTCTTACTAAGGTCCTCTCATATATCCGGGGGAGATTCTTAGTGTCCATATTAAATAGAAGAATGAAAATTACCATGCTGAGGTATACGTAATTCATGGCTGATGACTTTCGACATTACGACCTATGACATTTTTATTTTCAGATAAACAATGAAGATGATATTATATATATATATATATATATATATATATATATATATATATATATATATATGGGGGTGTAAACCGGACATATTTATCAAAATTTACAAAAATACTTTGTAATACTAAACTAAATATTTATTCAATAAAATCTCCTTTGGTTTAAACTACGGACTTCACAGGACTTCGAAATCTTCTGCATCGCTTCTAAACTGTTTCCTATTGTAAATTGGTGAATGCTACAATAATCATTATCTTCATTTCATCTTTGGTATTACAAAGAGTTTTGTTGGTTACTATATTAATTGCACGGCACATAATAATTGGGTGAGTTGCAGTTTGGAGTGTTAGATGCCAAAATGTAAGTGGTGATGTCCTCGTAGATATTGTCTGACAGCAATTCCTATGCTCTCCTGCATAGGGTCTGCCACTAAACATCCTCGTCACCCAGGACATAACTATCTCTTCAGGGCACTTGATATAGACCTTGGTGTTGTCTGATCTTCTGTGGGTAGATGAATAGACGCATCAATAGTGATAACCTCGAACAGGTACGTAATCCCCATTAGACTCATGCAACATCCCCTGATCTGTCCTCATATTGACACTGAAATGTTTGTATTAGAGCCTCCGGCGCGAATGCCAATTAGTACAGCATGCCGTTTCCTAATTTCTGGTGTAGAATTAAGTTATGGTTCTCTTTTTCTTACAGTCGGTGCCCAACTGACCATATTATACTGTGCAGTCGACAAAATCAAAAACAAACAAAGCGCATGCGCGAAATTAAAAATATAAAATGGCGACAAATTTCCCATCGTATCCTCTCTATATATGGAAGTTATTTTCAAATAGAGTGTATCCGTAAATAAACAAAATGAAAAAAAGACAAGGGAAAACAATCCTTAGCACAGAATAGTTTTCCCTCTTGTTTTTTTCTTCACAACACACACACACACATATAAGTACATATATATATATCTTATAGCATTATCTTTGTATATCTAATTAGTTTTATTTGTAGATGCTGATATATATATATATATATATATATATATATATATATATATATATATATGCAAAAACACGCACACACATGTATATATATTATAGCATTATCCTTGTATATTTTATTAGTTTTATTTGTAGATGTTTTATATATATATATATATATATATATATATATATATATATATATATATATATTTCAAAGCAGAATATAATATGAATAAAGACAAAAGATAATGTTATCATAGACGACGCGTTTCTTCCTTTGACTGAATTTATCAATACAAAAGTGAGATATCATTCTGGAACAAATTTTTATAAACATATATACATGCATATATATACGTGTGTGTGTGTGTTGTATATATATATATATATATATATATATATATATATATATATATATATATATATATATATATATATATATATATATATGGATTCTACACGTTTGTCTTCAACAATTGAATTAATAAATATCTTTATATCCTGCAACATGTTATCAGTTACAATGTCCAGATTCTAAACCGGATTCAAAATCTCTATTCGATCATCAATTTTTAACTGCTTTATTTGACCAGATGTACTCTGTTCGCCTTCTGCTACGAGTAAGACTCCAGCCCCGGAAAATGATGCACAAGAATGCTATGAAAGTTCAGTCCGTTTCGCAAGGAAGCTGACATCGAACGGCCTTGTCATGTTCTGTTTAAGCTCAGAAGACATCAATTGGCCGTTTAAACAAACGTATTTACCTAAGCCGATTCCCATGAATTGCGTTTTTGTTACGCTTCCCTCTTCTCTTTTCTTTATCTGCCCGACAAACTTTTATGAAAGTCTCAATTCAATAGATTTGCATTGCTATTATGCCGCTCGATCTAATGCTACACCCTCGATGCGTCCTTTAATATACAACAAAGAGATCAGATCCCTGACATATTCGTTGCCTAGTTTCACAGTGTATATGCAGACTTCCATGGAATTCTAACACCGTACACTTTGTTGCTTGTTAAGTTTATCTGTTATGGAAGATTTTATTCGTATATTTAACTCGAAATATTGTATAAATCCAGCACTTAATCTACATATGTATGTTCACGTTTCAATTGCTTCTACGAATTTCCCATTCATGCCGTCTATTTCTCTCAAAGGATTTGATATTTTTAATGTACAATATTACTATCTCTCAGGGAACTGAGTAATGCATGGTTCAGAATTTATATCCGAAGAATACCCATTTGAGAAATGAAAAAGATTTACGTATTCGTTTGAAACTTCAAAATTCAATCTGGATTAATATATATATATATATATATATATATATATATATATATATATATGCTCAAAATTATACCAATATATAGTTTTCCAAGCATATCTTTATATGTTTGGGAAAAAAAAAACTATATATATTTTTAAATATCAAGAAAATTTTAGCGATATCAAGAATAGTTTATCGAGGAAAAAAAAAACTATGACAAAATGCAAGACGATTCGTTCTTTAGGATTTTATTGGCCGCATGAAGTTCAAACACCGATTCCCGTACAATCACAGAAACTAATCAAGTTTGATTAGTACATATTTGGAGTAACCGCTTCGGTATACCGGGGGCTTTAATCTTGGATATCTATCTATCTATCTATCTATCTATCTATCTGTGGCACCATGCATCCTGACGATTTGAAATAAATATTTATAGATATATGATTTGCTTTTTTTACGGTTTATCAAGCATTTGAGGATTATTTAAGGCCGAAAAATATTTTAGTTTTTAAGAATAATTCTTTCTTTGCATTCAAGCGATTTGGGAGAAAGAAAGAGAAAACGAAGAAGAAAGAAAGAAAAAGTAATACGAGACGGGTCATAGGCGAACACACAAACACACGGCTTAAGAGACGGAAATGAGGAGGAAAAAGGTTATTGTTGATAGATATCAGATGTCGAAAATATCTAGGTCACCTACGAACAAGCGTTGACCGATTTCCGCTCGTCCACGAAAAATGGAATTTTCTTATCAATGGATGTCACCAAAAAGAAGAAATCCATTGTTGAACATTGACGAAACACAGACAGTCTTGGCTGGGTGTAAAGAATTAAAAAATCCCACATAAGAAGTTTTCACTGGCTAAAATTTTCTTTCTTTTGACAGAATAAACGTTTGCCCTGTGATAATAAAGATTTTTTGTTATCAACACATGGGGCGAAAGGAAAATGGAATATTTTTATTTTTGCTTTAGAGACGCCAGGTAGGCTAGGAAAATTTCTTTCTTAGATCATGTCCAATTAGCGATTAGCCTGACAAACGCCACGTGTTACAACCGAGGGTTGTCACCTCGGCCGCTCATGATAAGGGCGATTTAATTAATTTTTTTTTTTAGTTAAGCAAGGTATTTCTTTCCCAAAACAAAGCCACGGGTTGTTCACGCCCGACTAAGACGTCATTGGCCAAGTGGATCATGACGCACGAAGGAGGAGGAAAGATACCCGACTAAAACGTCATTGGCCAAAGTGGATCACATGACGCACGAAGGAGGAGGTGAAAGATACCCGACCAGGACCTCATTGGCCGAGAGCGGTCACGTGACGCACGAAGAAAATCAGTCGACGCCTCTATCCAGGTGTAAGTGTGAGAAGCCGATACGAAGAAGTGGGGAAGTTAGTGCACGCCCCTCAGAAGCACAGTAAGAGAGTGGGAGTGAGAAAAGAGTTACCAAAAATGGAAAAGAGTGGAAAATCCCTAACCAGAAATAAGAAGGGTGGATACGTATTTAGAATTATCAAAGAACCCCTGGCGCCGACAGACCCACCCCAGTTTTGACGGCGTCAATAAAAACGAAGCCCCACCAGACAGAAATCAGTGCAGCCGCGGACAGAAGGCGGAGTTGAGCCGCGGACGGCGGGCAGAGTTCGTTCGCCCCTAGCGGGCAGAAGAGGCCAGTTCGTTTGGCCCTGCGAGAAGAAGTTCGTTTGACCCAAGCTGGCGAGAAGAAGTTAGTTCGCGCACCGGCGGCAGAGATGAGTGCCCAGTAATTCAGACTCTGGAGAGAAGACTTTGAGCCCCGGACGGCAGGCAGAGAAGAGCTCAGAATCTGGAGAGAAGAAGTTGAGCCCCGGACGGCAGGAGAGATGGGTGCCCAGTGTTGAAACCACATCAAGATAGCTGACCAAGATTCACGCACACTTTTGGACTCTTCTTCAACCAAGAACAAGTAGTTTGAAGAGCGACTTAGAACCAGACTACAGAAATAAGTTTTTCGACTTTCGTCCAAAGACACACCGAAACACAAATTTCTTAGAGAGTAGACAACTTGAAGCGTTAAAGTTTGCCCTAAAGCGAAAGCGTCGTGCCACAATCCACAGAACGGGTCGGGAGGTAGACACAGTCCTATGTACCGAACAACTAGACATAAAAAGTCTGTTACCTTTTTCTTTGATACTTTGAACTTTGTAAGTTTTCATTTTATTTTCTTTTATACATATTTTGTGTTATCACACCCGTTGAACTCAGCTTGCATTACGGCCCCAACCCCTGTTTGATCTCGTCTGTCTAAGATCAATTCACAACGTGGGTAGGCAGACTGGAGATCAGTGCAGTTACCTTGGTAACCAGGCGTTGGAAGCAGGTTGGGAACGGCGAGGCTGGTATCAATCTAACCAGATTCCTTCCCGAATCACCAAAGGGTTAGAACGTCACGTTGGAGCAGCGACACCCGGACGGAGCAGCGAGGAGCGAACAGCTGACGCCGCGGCGAAGACGTCACAACTGACGCCGTGGTAGATCAGGATAGAACGTCACAGTCGGCGCTGCGACCGGGGACGACGTCATATATATATATATATATATATATATATATATATATATATATATATAATAATACAATTGATGAAATACGAGAAAATTATGAGATTTTTACATGTTTTATAAGGCTCGGAGAAATCCTGTAAAAATGTTCAATTGATAACAAGCGTTATCGTATTCATTATATTGAAATTCAGTGCTCATGTACCTATATAAATTAGTATTGAAATGAGTCTTTACAAAACAAACATCCTTTTTTGTAATTTGTTTAAATCTCAGTAATGGGTATTCCCACAACACTATCAGCCGTGCTTCGTATGTTTATCCAAATTTAACTACACTTCATATTAAATGACTTATTTTGCACAATATATATTTCATGCGTAATACCATAAATTATAATTGTGTATAGTATAAGACACTTTTCAACCTGATCATCCACGCACTCCCTGGGCGTGACGGTCAAACGTCGATTTCTTCTGCCAAAATGGACGCAAGTTTTAAACCTGCCAGATAGCGCATATTTTTTTCTATGATATCTCATATATTCAGACCAGTATAACGAAAAAAGACAATTATATATTTGTTAATAAATAACAACATAGTAGTTACTTATATATAGATATTCACTAAAAATAACGTTTTAATTATAATATATATACATATATGTGTATGTGTGTGTGTAAGAGTAATTCATTATACCTTATAAATTCTACATGCGAACCAAAAGTAATCTACCTGCAGAGAAAATGACAGAGAGGAAGGCCGTAGCCAAGCGTAGAATTTTGTTGCGCGCCTCATAAATAATACTCCGTCTTATATTCACTTAAAGAGAGATAAACGATTGATTATACGGTCACTAGCAATGAGTGAGGCAGTTCAACGGAATGAGTGCCACTAATGAAGAACATTGATTCTATTATGATTAATACGGATTGTCATTTTGATAATAATACATTACAGGAAACGAGTCAAGGATCGAGGTGATTATTAAGAGATAGAAACCTCTTAATTTGGATGATCTGCATAAGCGACATCAGATTACGTCTATTGTAAGTCCTTATCATTCATACATTCTTATGTATAGTTTTAACACACACACACACACAAACACACATATATATATATATATATATATATATATATATATATATATATATATATATTTATATTAAAAAGAAGAGGGTGCCGCAAACGTTTTTGGTTGTAATGTGGATTTATTGAGAAAAAAATATTATACTTTGTTTTACATAATTTCACGACACGTGTTTGTGGTCTGGTCTCACCAACCGTCTTCAGGTGAAAGTGGAGATTTTTACATATTATTAAAAATAATTAATTTTTCTTCATGTTCAATGTGGAATATTCTCGATATGAGACATTCTGTTTTGTGTTGGCAATCCGAATTTTCTTTCTAGAATTGTCAATGAAGAGTTCTGCGTGAAGGGTCATAAAACAATTAAGGTTTGTCCAGCGAGTAGTTATCGGCATTTAATCTTTTAATGTTTTAGTGACCTCTATGTGCTCTTGGATCTGTTTCTATTTTGGCGTGTTCCTGTCAGCATGCGTGTATATATGCGTGCGTATATTTCCTTACTACGAGGAATTTGTAAACTTATTTGTACTTATACACGCATACACACACATACGCACATACACACTATCCCACCACAAGTAGTCAGTACACACACACATATACACACATATTTCCCAAGCTACATGGAACCAAACGCCAATCTAGAAACCTAAAACACATATTAACCTCATCTAAATTTAGTCAACACAAAATACAGGGAGTCACAAAATGCAACAAAAAAAGATGTGGAGTTTGTGACATCATTATAGAAGGAAACTCCTACACTTTTGAAAACCCAAAAAAAACATTCACAATAAACAAAAACTTAAACTGCAACTCCAAAAATGTAGTTTATGCACTTAAATGCACAAAATGTAAGAAGTCATATATAGGCATCAGCCAACAACTGAACAACAGGGTCTCCCTACACAAAAGCAATATAAAATTGACAGACAACAGAAAACTTTTTTGTATCACAACACATTTTCAAATGTAACCAGGGTAAGTTTAATATCATGCCGATATATCAAACAGACAATTACTCGTATCTACAAATACAGGAAAAATACTTTATAGACAAATTCAAACCCGAACTGAATACATCTAACCCCCAAAAAAAAAAACATGCACACAGGGTGACCAAATACAATGATCTCACATACATGGACGCACACTCATACGGGGAGACACGAGGAGATATATATATGTTTATGTACACATACATACATTATGTATGTATATGCGGATGTTGACAACTTAAAAGTACGTGTGTGTGTGTGTGTGTGTGTAATATGTGTGTGTGTGTGTGTGTGTACTGGTTCCATGTAGCTTGGGAAATATGTGTGTATATGTGTGTGTGTACTGACTACTTGTGGTGGGATAGTGTGTATGTGCGTATGTGTGTGTATGCGTGTATAAGTACAAATAAGTTTACGAATTCCTCGTAGTAAGGAAATATACGCACGCATATATACACGCATGCTGACAGGAACACGCCAAAATAGAAACAGATCCAAGAGCACATAGAGGTCACTAAAACATTAAAAGATTAAATGCCGATAACTACTCGCTGGACAAACCTTAATTATGTTTTTATGACCCTTCACTCAGAACTCTTCATTGACAATTCTAGAAAGAAAATTCGGATTGCCAACACACAAACAGAATGTCTCATATCGAGAATATTCCACATTGAACATGAAGAAAAAATTAATTATTTTTAATAATATGTAAAAGTCTCCACTTTCACCTGAAGACGGTTGCGAGACCAGACCAGAAACACGTGTCGTGAAATTATGTAAAACAAAGTATAATGTTTTTTCTCAATAAATCCACATTACAACCAAAAACGTTTGCGGCACCCCTCTTCTTTTTAATATACATACTTTTCTCTCGTTGGAACCACTACAACATATTTCTTTTATATATATATATATATAATGATTGCTTCGTTGATTTGTTTTTAGAGCTTATAAACTTTTAAAAGATAAGTTAAAGTAAAAAAATTAATATAAGATGGTAAGATTTTTGTGGGGAGACAATAATAATTTACTGATACCAGCCATGATAATTAACCCAAAGCTGGGGGAGAAGAGGTTTATTCATACATTTCCCAAGGGCATTTACGCGTAAGTCAATATAACGAACAAGGCATGAGTTGGTTACTACTCGGCACTCCAATTTCCATTTCCGGGTCGTTAATCATTACACCAACCACACATCGGTATTTATTGATCAGATTCGACGTTTCTTAACTTCGGTTATTGTACGAAAACCAGGGTTTCAAATTGATATGACCGTACGATAGATAGATTCTGATGGCATGTATATATATATATATATATATATATATATATATATATATATATATATTGTATTTGAAAGGATGTAATCAAAGGTTAATAATATTTCCCTTACATACATATATATATATATATATATATATATATATATATATCTATATGAATACGATAAATATATATATATATTTATATATATATATATATCTATGAATACGATAAATATATATATATATATATTTATTAATGTGCCATATAATTATGGGCCAAGTTGCTCAATACGAAGGATAAAACTTATGTAAAAGTGCGGTTTGAATCAACTTGTCAACATGTGTAGGCTGTAGCTGCTGGTATTGAATAATTAAATTGTTAGATCAATATTTATTATTAAAAGAATTATATTCTATGTAGTCATTTAAAATTGCTTATCTCACTTGCATTATATATGTAGTCGGATAACTGAAACGTGTCCAAGTATTTTACACAAACACACATATACACAGACAGAGAAACATACACATATACATATACATACAAACATATATATATATATATATATATATATATATATATATATATATATATATATAGGTCATCCCATAAATTCTGTTCAAATGTTAACTTTTTGTTAAAATGAACGAAATTTAAAGAGTGTTTTATAATGTCTAATGGAGCTGAACATTATTTTTATGTTTAGATGCATTTAAACTGATCAAATTTTATTTCAGAGAACAATAAAATTATATTTTCTTTGATTAAAACCCTGTAAACATGGAAGTACCCAAGAATCATTTGAGGCACATAATGCTTTATGAGTTCAAGAAAGGAAACTCAGCAGACGAAGCGGCTAGAAACATTCACTCGGTTTATGGAGAGGAATGTGTGAATGAAATAACTTGCAGAAGATGGTTTGCAAAATTCAGAGGGGGAGATTTCACCCTTGAAGCTGAAGATCGAACCGGGCGTCCAATTGAGTTTGATGAAAAGCCTCTTGAAGCAGCCCTTGAAGAACATACTGCTTTATCAGATGACGGATTGGCAGTGGTTCTCAGTTCAAACCATACAACTGTTCATCGTCATCTTCAACAACTTGAAAAAGTTCCTAAACTTGGAAAATGGGTTTCTCATGAATTATCTGAAAACAACCTCAAATCCCGAGATGATATCTACTCTTCTCTCTATTCTCGCTAACTTGTTTCAATTTTTTTTGATAGACTTGTGACTGGTGACGAAAAATGGATCTTTTATCGAAATGTTAAGTGTCGTAGACAGTGGCTTGGTAAAGGGGAAGGAGCCCATTCACAGCCGAGAAGGGAACTTCATGGGCAAAATGTTATTCTTTCAATCTGGTGGGATCGACAAGGAATAATCCACTTTGAATTCTTACCACCTAATGCAACAATTAATGCTCAAATATAGTTTCAGCAATTAAAGAGTTTGAACCGAGCTTTGAGCAAAAAAGGACCTGCTCTAGTGAATTGAAAGGTGGTGATATTTCATCAGGACAATACGCGACCCCACACAGCAAGAATCACGTCACAAAAGATCGAAGAACTTTGTTGTTAGTAAATTCCTCATTCACCTTATTCTCTCGATCTTGCTCCTTCAAACTACCATTTGTTTCGTAGCTTACAGAATCATTTGGAAGAAACAGCTTTTGTAACACAGGATGAGGTTAAAACTGACATTTGTGAGTTCTTTGAATCAAAGCCAAAAGGATTTTACAGTAATGGAATTAGTAAGCTTGTTAATAGATGGAAGGAAGTCATAGATAATCAAGGAAAATACATTGTTGATTAAATCTGTAATTAAATGTAACATTTGGTCATTTGGTTTCTTTATTCAAAATTCGGACAGGACTTATGGGATGACCTAATGCTAAAAAAACGGTAAAAACCTTTAATATCAGGATAGTACTATTTTTTCGACACCCACACAACTGAAGCGTCACTATTTGTCATACCCATCACATCAAATCATACCTTGATCGCCCTGTGACGTTACATTTTGGACAGAGCCAAACTATCTCCCCTTCATCAGAAGGCGATGGATGTGGAGAGACTGTTGATGCACCAGCAGAGGATAATTGCATCACTTCATCTTTATCCACTGACAGGGAAAACTCCAACGGGAACAGGTGCTGCAAAGAGTGTCCCTCCACCGTTCCGTCACCACTCCGTTTAACCCTGGCTGTCCTGAATTTACCATCCCTTCAGCCAAGAACCTCAAGAAATATGGTTTTAAGGGGGCTTTTCATTAGTACCATATGCCCAAACTTCAGCCTGTTGGAACGGCATCATAGAGCGGACCGGAGGCCTCTCACTGTGGCTCAAATATACTGGTCGTACCACTGGACACTAAAATTTTCCAGACACCAGTTCCTCATCTGCATAGCTCTGATGAGGCTTTACCTCCCGAGGGGCAGTGAGGGTACACTATTTTACTTGTTTAAATCCAACAGCAGTCCAGGACTCACATTTAACCGCAAAAATATGCTCGGTGTTACCGCTTCCAGCCCTGTCTCCACCGATTATCGATAGGTTATCGGGCGATTATTGGCAGTCGTCTGGATGTCAGAATGGGAGAAACAATTTATCCCTCCATCCTGCAGCCTTGTGGATGTAGGTTTTGGTTGTTTGTATGCTTCTTTCCCAGACACTTCCAACCTAGTGGGAGATCATGGGATAGGTGGGAACTTAATTTGGTAAGGCACAAATCGTGGTACAACAATAATTCTCTGAACAGCTGACCACTACACAAGAAGGTCTTAGAATTATCGGTGTAAATGGCCATGCAAGTTGGTGAAACGTAACAAAGCTTGAAGGAACAACAGCACACTCAAGTCTGCCTCCTGCTCAATAAGTACGGCTCTGATGCCAAGGCAAGTGAAAATGATCAAATATATTTTCACCTCCCTATCAACCTCCTTAATCCAAAGGTTTCCAGTTTAGTCTGAAAGGTACCTTCAGCTCCACACACGAAGTGGGTAAACTGGCCACATTAGGAGAGGCAGGACATGCCTGGCGTTGTACCTCTTGCACAACGCACAGGTAGCAATAACCGTCTTCACAACCAGTTTTCCCTTGGGCAGCCAGTAACAGCTTTGTCTCACCCCAGTCAACGTGGAACAAACTCCCAAGTGCTGACACCTGTGATGGGCATCCATTATGAGTAGTTTCGTTATCGAGTGATACTTTGCCTACAGAATAGGGTGTTTAACTTCCATATTGACATAAAGAGAATTACCAATTCTGCCGCCCGACCTAACCAGGCCCTTCTCGTCAATGTAGAGATCAAGGTCCCCACCAAACTAGGAGCATTTCTGGCTGAAGTATCCTGCAAGAATGCCAATTCTTCAGTATATGCTTCCTGTTGCATTGTCTTTCTGAGAAGTATGGCTGCCAGTCTCTCACTATCAACCTCCCAGCGCCGCAACCTATTAATAAACTTGAGGAATAACACGGTTAACCTCAAGAGATTAGCAAGGAAAGGAAATTTCTCCAAAGGCAGAACCATTGAGATTTCCTCTTCCTGGATAACAGCAGCATTCAATGAAGAACGAACTATCTGTTGGCTGCGTTGATTGAGACATGGAAACTCCTATGTGGCCCAGGGAGTAATCACGTTACACAACCAATCCGGACCAGGACATCAGAACCGAAAGCATGTCTTGAATCTTTTCAACATCAAAACCCTGGTGATAAAGTCAGCAGTGTTCTCTGTAGTTAGAACATACCGGAAAGAGTGGGTAAGGTCAATCAAGGATTCTACCTCCGCAACAATTTGTAAGACATCCTTCAGCCGGATTTTTGCAAATAGGTTCTTGCTCACAACTGATCAAGAAATGATCCACGAGAAGACCATTTGAGAATCCGTGACTATACGTAATTTGTTTGAGACGAATCCTCTGCAACTCCTCAAGCAGTGGACAAGCATGTCAGAGCCAAATACACGGTCAAAAATTACAATTTAGGAATTATAATGTACTTTCAGTTTCCCACCTTAACCCCTCAAAAACAAAATATGACTGACAATTCCGCCCACATACGCAGCAAACCCATATGCCTCCGGTGATGCATCACAGACGAGGAACAACTCACTGATGTTTTCAATTCTGAGGGAAGTAACTGTCCCCAACCAGGAAAAATTAGCTGAAAGCTTCCTCCATCTGGATGAAAATTCGTCCGGAGCCGGGTCATCTCATCCTAAGCCCCTATTCCATACATCACTCAATAGTATACGACCTCGCAACGTGACACGCAAGTATAAAGACAAATGGTCAAACATTATTACTGCTTCTGTGAGTATGCACCGCTTTGTGGAAGCCTTAGGGTCACAACTTATGGGAGCAATACGCTGTATGTCGGTGAGTGGATTATAACGATATCCAAGCATTTCCTCCCAATCAACCCCATGACTGCTCAGGTTACCATCAAACTTCATTGGGTCCCGTATCCTCAAACAGAGCTACAAGAGTGCAACTCATACCCTTCCTATTGCAATCGTTCCCTGGAAATGACAAATAAATTGCATAGCTCGTCTGCATTATCGCTGGTCATCACCAAGTTGTTCACGTAGAACCGATTCTCCATCATTCGTCGACAAGGATCCAAGGGAAATTGAGCGGAGAACGCAACTCAGTATGGCGTGGCTATACGTGAATTCGAAAATAATTGTGGTATACCTGAAATAAGACAGCCTAACGTTTTCTTTCAGGAACAAAAAGAACCTGTTCTCATCGGCCTTCAGCTTAAGACAGATCATTAAGAAGGCTTTGCTGATATGCGCCAACACAACATTGTTTGCTCGAAAGGATAGCAGTAATTCCAACAGCGCGCTCGTAAGGTTCACTCCCTTGTAGGCAGCCTCATTAAGAAAAGTGGAGTTATTTGTCTTGAGACTGCAGTTGAGAATAGGTTGAATTCTAGTGACAGCCGTGGATCTGCCTCCAGGACAGGCTTATGTGGAATCAAAATATATTCCTAAAACTGGTGAGTGGGAACAAAAATCTCTATTATTCCGTTGCGGTCTTGTTGTCGGAAAACCTCCAAGTAGTCTTGATAAATCACATCACGTTCCAGTTTCCGTGCCACAAGGCCCAAGACACGAATGGTCACAGAATGGTTGGAACGAATGCAAGATAACTTTTCGGACACCTAAGGTAGTCGAATGTAATAATTACTGTCCTTGGATGTGATAAAGAATCTTGTTCCTTAATCCCCAGTGGCTCCATGCTGAAAATTCTTTCTAAACCTCTTTGTACATCACTGTCAGGGAAAAAAATCACTTCGAGGATCTTCATATCTACTCCTAGACTCCAGCACAAAACACAGGTGCGAGGTTTTAAATTCAGCCATGGCTGCCAACACGGGATCAAACGCAAGGCACTCCCGGTTCTCGTCCTGAAATGGTCTAGGTGATTTAAATCTTGTCAGCTCTTCAAACGGAACAAGTCCCGTTGGGACCGAAAACGCGTATCCTTGCAGACAAGGCACCAGTTGAAGGGGTCCTAAGTGCTGAATTAAGTCTAGCTCAAAGATGCCATTAATTGGATTAAAATTTTTGCCTCTGTCGAACCAGCCTGCAACGGGAGAGTTACTACGCTGGTATTTGTCCAGAATGAAGTCCAGTTCATCTATGTACAATGAAAAATCAATGTAATTATCCACTAACAATGGGAGTGTAAGTGAATAACTGGAAACAATAATTGATTTCCAGGAGTATCTGCTTGAAGCGCTTATCATAGTCTCGAAGGACTGTCGATAACTGGAATTCATAACCAAGCTCTAAGAACTCCAGGATGCTACGGGGCTTCAAAACTTCATTGGAAAGTGTTCAACAAACACAGAGACACTTTCACAATTTCTACCAAAGGATACACACAAGACAGGCGGGAGATTAGTTGAACTCCCAGAATAAGTACGGAATGCAGAGTCAACACGGAAGGAAGAATCCCTCCGGGTGGGTTTGGAACGAGGCCGTGATTCCGCATCTCTAAAGAAACCCCGCTCAGGATTATGATCAGTGTCCGAGGAATTACTCCGCTTGGTAAGGAGACGTTTAATCGCCTCATTGGTATCCCCTAAGACGGGTGACAATGTGATAATTCTCTTACCTGGGAGCTGAATCAATTTAGAGAAAATGATTTTTGCCATGAAACGAGCTCAAGAAGACTGGTCATTCGAGAAAGCGTAGATGCAAGAGACTTCTAACTCCATCAAAAGTAACGCTGTCCTAGATATGGATGAAAAAGATTTCTCTCGTTTTGCAGAGAAGTTCAGTATGTTTTTGATAATTTCATCTTTATATAGATAATAATCCTTAAGGATATCTAGGGCCATTTGATAATTCTTATTGCTGATATCGAGATGGTTGATCAGCAGTAAGGCCTTTCCAGAAAGTAAAAATTTTAAAAGTTTAGCCTCTCAGCATCTTTATGCCTGCTACGCTATTCTCAAAACGATATAAAAAAGTTTCGGTAAACTCACCCGGTCAGTATGCATTTCCTGGCTACTGAATGTAGGACCAATAATCTGGATCTGTGGGGAATGAAGACGGGCTCCTATGGAACTATGTTGAGACAACGGCTTCAAAGAATTGGTAAAAGGGATGAATTTGAGCTTCAGATTTTCGTGCTCTCTCCGGAACATTAATGGATATTCGAGGATTCCTTCCCGATATCCACCCAATCTTCCTGAGAAGAAGACTACAGTTGCAATTTGTTAACACAGATCTCTAATTCTGTTGGGCACTTTAATACATTTTTTTTGAAGAGCCCAAAAAACTTCACAGAGAGTTCGTTCTCATGATTAACAACGTCCAGATTTTCCTAATCTTTGATCGTAGAAGAAAATTGCTACTTAATAATTCGTCCCTGCTAATATCATGTTAGATATGTTCGATATTAATATAATATTCTTTTCGCAAAATGTCGAGGTACTCTCGCCCCAAGACCCCAGAAAATTCGGAACGGTTCAGGCCAGGGAAATGAGCAAAGGTACTTAACTTAAGTTGCAAAAAAGTATCCACATCCACGGCAGCTTCTCTGTCAGTTAACATGCGTCGTATAACAAATTTAAAAATGAGGGAAAAAATCCTCTATATAACCACTTCAGTGGTCTCTTGATAAAAATCGCGAGACTTTGTAACTGTAAAAAAATTGATAAAAAGAAGGTAACATCTTTTAATGTCCAGAACAATAACCCAGGTAAGTACCTTACTCCTTCAACATGAAACGTTAGTTTTCCAACTATATATATATATATATATATATATATATATATATATATATATATATATATATATATGCTCAAAATTATACCAATATATAGTTTTCCCAAGCATATCTTTATATGTTTGGAAAAAAAAAACTATATATATTTTTAAATATCAAGAAAATTTTAGCGATATCAAGAATAGTTTATCGAGGGAAAATAAAACTAATCTTGGGCTCTAATCTTGGATGTGCAGGTGGTGTAATGAATAATGCTTCGGAATTGTTAATCAAACAGCCGAGTTACAATTCCTGTTTTTCCGTTATATTCACTTACGCGCAAATGCCCTGGGAAAAGGTATAAATCCATCACTACTTCAACGGCTTTGGGTCAATTAGTAAAACTAAACCATTTTTATCTCCAAAAATAAAGTAAAATTGCGTACAATATAAGTAGATTTCGGCATTAAATAAGACAGACACAGAAGTTGATATGTCGCTAAACAAAAACAATCAATCAACAAATACTTACAAACTTATATATATATATATATATATATATATATATATATATATATATATATATATATATTCACCACTTTAATCAAATCACTTACATTGATGCGTTCTTATCCCCACTGTTCACTTGCAAGGTCCGCTGGCAAGAGAGGGAAAACGACGGGGTCAGGTAAAGGATATTACTTAGACTTTTATCATTATCGGTGGACTGGTCATGTCTTGAGAATGTATGTGTGTGTGTGTGTGTGTGTGTTTAGGCAGCAATCCTTCTTTCCTGAACATTTCAGAAACGTATAGCCGAAAAGCGTTCGGATAAAAAGAACATTAGAACAATTTTTATATAATTTATCATCTGAAAAAAAATAAATATTACATCACATGAGAAATTATAAATAAAATAAATAAACGCACCTTGTATGTCGTATATATATATATATATATATATATATATATATATATATATATATATATATATACTAGTATTCCCTGACGATCCTCGTAGGTGAAACTTTGGTAGTTTTATCTGGTTCTTTAGGTTTAATTGATTTGCTCTTCTTAGCGTATTGAGCATTTTACTTAGTTATTTTACTTACTCGTATCGGTTTTTTTTCTCTCGTCTCTGAACTTGATTGCTAGACAATTGTCTTCGGCTGACGTACATGTTCTCTGTTCTTTCCTTTTTTTGTACCTTTTTCTTTCTCCTGAGTATATATCTGTTTATTTACATATCAAAAGTGCCCAAGCTTTTCCGGACGAGTATAATTTCTAATGTTCATAAAGTTATTACTATATATATATATATATATATATATATATATATATATATATATATATATATATATATATATGTATATATATATATAAGTGATTATCTCTACCAAATATGGTCACAAGGTAGAACTTTTGACCTGATCTAATGATACACATCTCATGAAACACGGTCATAAGAATTTACCTTGAAAATATTTCATTGTAAGCAAGGGATCTCTTCACCATACCTACCATACGCCTACCATACCCCCACACTTAAGCATTTAGTTTTTCTTTAGTAAACATCTTTCATTGTTGTTCTCTGTAGTCACAGTGATTATTTAATTTCAAGCCGAAAATGAGAGCTTCTTTTTCGGTACGTGATAGCTTTATATCTATCGCCTGTAATAGTCGTCATGAAAACACATAGACGAAACCTAAAGGTATTTAAATAAAAGATCATAGAAACGAAACTACAAAATAACATATTAAATGCATTATTTGTTAACCGTAACGTGACTGACCCTGATTTTGATATGAAAAATGCTACTCTGACCCGAGAAGCAAACAAGTCAATCAGTTGAAAATATTCAGAGAGCATCTTGATCGTTATATCATTCGGAGTTAATTTGCGACCAGGCTATAGCAAGATATCAGCATTCCTGGCATATCTTCTATTTGCACAGTGGGGAATATCTAATAACAATGCGACAGAAAGAAGAAAAAAAGATTTTAAATGAAATCGGCGAGATCAGAACAGATAAAAAATAAAAACTAATTTAAAATTTAAAATTCCCTGCACCTGACGTTCTTGAGCATATGTTGTTGCACCAACGGAAACAAATTTAGTCTGATGATGTCTTCAAGGATGAAACGTGTCGCACGGAAAACTTTTTCCACTTTTGCCACATCTTTCTCTCAATATCTATCTATCTATCTATCTATCTACATACATACATATATATATATATATATATATATATATATATATATATATATATATATATGTAAACATATATATGCCTGTCGCCTCGGAGCGTTGAATTCAATGTTAATGTTCACTTTTATATTTATATTTACATACGCTCTATCACTGATATTGAGCACTTTATCCCACAAATATACCACAACTTAAAACTATATTTCTTCATATATATATATATATATATATATATATATATATATATATATATATATATATATATATATATATATATATATATATATATATATATATATATATATATATATATATATATATATCTTATAATGTATTATTATAAGATACTTTACATCGCTACAAAAAATTGTATGTTGTATTTGCATGAATTCAAGCATCCTACGAGGCTGGCATCCTGCTCTCACCCTTTCACTGTCGAAAATGTTAAATGTAACCGTATCTTCTACCCCAATATCTTCATGTCTCGCACTTCTCGCATGTGGAGCTCCATTTCCTTTTCCTGCTTCACTGATAACTATAATCTCCAACTATTCAAATGTAATGTCAATAGACATCTCAGTTGCCTTAATCTAACAACTATTCTTCTCTTCATCCTTTCCTCTATCACTCCTAACTGCTCTCGCTTCAAATCCTATGTAACACCTTGCGTGCTACTGGCTTCCATCCTTGCTTGGGGTAAATTTCTCACACACACACACACACACACACACACACACACATATATATATATATATATATATATATATATATATATATATATATATATAAATCATAACATATTTAAAAGACAGAAAAGGCTCAGTTAAGAAAGTAACCTTTATATTGAAAGCATACTTTATTAATTCATGTTGTTTATTTTCTTATAATATTAACTACGAGGTTTGAGGATATTTTCCCTGGTGAGAAAATTATATTATTATATAAATAAAAGGAAATGTCTTCATCGACTTTAGAGCAATGATCGAATTTTTTTTTCTTTGCTGTTAAAATTTCCTGAAGAAAATTAAAGTCTTAAAACGGTTGTGTACTTCAGTGACGCGTGGGCAACTACATTAAAGCAAAATACAGGAATCATGTCTGGCAGTCAAATGCTAGGAATTGGATTCAACCCGAATATCTGTCAGTTGAATTTAAAATTCAAACACTGACAAAAAACAATATTTGCCAAAAATAACGGTTTAATTGAAAATAGCTCGATACAATTTAAAAAAATAAATAAATGCCTGATGATACCACTCTTCTTATATAAAAATGTGTATATCGTTATCACACATATATGTGTGTGTGTGTGAGTGAGAGAGATAGAGACGGTGTTTACTGAATCAGACGCACAAAGAATGGCTGCTTAGCCTTTTGATGAATGTTCTCCTGATGTCAACAGCAGGTAGAGTTAGCAACCACCTAGAATCTGAAGTATGTTTTGGCTTTAAATTCACCCCCGCCAAATAACAAAAAGCAAAAAAAAACACGCACGTACAAAAAAACAGATCAATCAAACTATCTGCTGATGTCAAATAAATCGTTTGATATCGGGATTGAAACGTGTAAAGAACGTGGCGAAATTGTTTGCAATGTTCAAAGCATTTTCTGTCATGATCCGCCATATTGAATGAGAAATCTAGAAGCCAACTATTCAAATTTGTGCGTAAATATAATACAAACACACACACTCTCGCGTACGTGCAGTCATACGTACACACGCGCACACACACACACACACACACACACACACACATATATATATATATATATATATATATATATATATATATATATATATGTATCAAGAAAGAGTAAGCTAGAAAAGGGGAAAGTAACAGAGAAAGAATGAGAAACAAATACGAATGGTACGAATTATTATACATACAAAGTACGAATTATTATAGATCAAATAGCGATTCAACATATTCACAATTCTCAGTGAAGATTCTATAATGGTCACAATTTTCACTTCTATACTGAAAGTTTTTTTTTTCTCACATCTCGAGTATGGTCCTGCTACGAATTTTATTTCTTAATCGAATCCACTTTCATTTGAGGCAGAACCATACTTGATTTTGCTTGTTCATTTTTCTTCTACTATTATAATATTTCTTGTTAGGAGAAAATATCCAACTTCGTTTGAGAAAATACTGCGTTTTCGTATTTTAACAAGGGGTTGCTGCTGAAAATTCACAATAATTAAATTACATGAACCGCCAGCCAGCAAGGAAAGTAACACTAACCGCAGTACCTTGCCAGTTGTTTTAAACGGGGGATTGCTGTCGAAATACACAATTATTAAGTCTATATATGAACACCTGATTTTTTTTTACCCTCAGTGCATACGCTTTTAGCTACAAACTAGCAGCATGGCCCGGCTTTGCCCGTGCTTGATTCAAAAATCGTACGACTCATACAGCATTCGCTATCACTTGAATTAAAATATTTTTGCCCTTCCTTGCCTTTAAAGGAGTGTCCTTTGCTGTGCTGATGTTGCTACATGCCTTACTTCTTGCCTATCTCACACTGCAATTTTTTTCTAAGCTCCTTACTAAACATTAAATCTGTTACGAAAAAAGAACTAAACAAAATGAACACGACATGATCAGCTTTAAAAAAGGACTCGTAACTGGAAAAACCGAATGAAAAAAGAATGTTAACAACAAATACTTTTTCACATCCAACCCAGTTCTTCGGAATTAGAACCAATGTTGAGTTTAAGCAAGCGAATGAGCCAATTGGAGTAAAGTGCCATGCAGTTTTAAATTTTTCCCACTTGTGACGAATGCAGCTATCGATATTTTTTTGCATGCTAACATGCTAGTTAATATTCATGTCAGTCAGCTGTTGGCTCTCACGCTGGCCAATAGAATCTACTTGCCTATTCGTGGCAGCCAGCTATAGGCTCTCACTCTGGCCAGTACAAAATGGCCACAAACTACATGAAAACTGCCGTTGAAGCATGAAAAAATCGAATATTTCCACTCTTGAGAGAAGTTGGGTAATGCAAAGTCGGTCTTGGTCTTCCCGTTAACTTGGAGCATGTGCATGTAAAGTTTGGGGCAAATCCGTCGAAAATTGCAGCAGTGCATTCGTTACACACACACACACACACACACACACACACACACACACACACACACACACACACACACACACACACACACATCCTGCCTTTTATAGATAGAGATTTAGAGAACAATTTAATTCGTTTGGAGAGATATAATCGCCATATCCATATGTCTGCAATCGTTTACCTACATGGTAAAATAGATATATTTGCACAGTGAAAATTCTTTGAAAGTTGTCACCCTGTCATACCTATTCTTCCTTGATTACTTGGCTACATTCACTGATTTTGTGGCTTAATGTTTGATGTCTTTATTCACATAGATGGTATCTGCAGTTCTGCAGGACTAATTTTCGGTTCGACATACTTCGTTCAGAAATACTTACCCTGGGAAAAAAATGGACGATGTCCTTGGCGTCATTTGTTGCCTGTTGTAATTTATGTCCGCCACTTCAATTATCGATACAGTGTTCTCTCTTCCTGCTTTTCTTTTTATATATACATTCTTTTCTCAAATAATTTTTTCTCGTGTTGTATTTCTTTTTACATTGTTTTGTGCAGTTACTTTTTCGTTTATATATATATATATATATATATATATATATATATATATATATATATATATGCATGTGTGTGTTTGCCTGTGTGTGTCTGTATGTCTGTGTGTGTATCTTTTATATATATATATATATATATATATATATATATATATATATATATATATATATATATATATGGTTGGATAGATGTGAGTTTGTGACCCTGGGTTTCACGCTTTTAGCGATCGTCGGACAAATTTTTCTGACGATCGACAGACAGATTTGTCTGACGATCGCTAAAAAGGTGAAACCCAGAGTCACAAACTCACATCTATCCAACCAAATATATTAGCTCTATCTCTGATATTGAGCGCTTTCTAATAAGTACAGCGTATATAATATATAAATAATTATATATATATATATTTATTTATATTTATATACACACTTTTCTCATATATATATATATATATATATATATATATATATATATATATATATATATATATTTACCACCATCATAATGTTTTAATATGTTATATATATATATATATATGTGTGTGTGTGTGTGTGTGTGCGTGCCTGTGTCTGTCTCTGTATGTCTGTGTGTGTATATTTGTGCATATATATATATATATATATATATATATATATATATATATATATATATATATATATATATATATTTGCCACCATCTTAATGTTTTGTATTTGAATGGAGTTTTCGATAGCAATGTGTCCTCTGTCGCCTACCTTTCTTTTCCATATAATCTGTCTCTGTCGTCTGTGTGATGTAAAGCTTTGCCCATGGCCATGAGATGCGTAACCCATTGATTAGAATTCTTCTTTTTTCCAGCTGAGCAATTCTCTCGTTTACGACGATACTGCACAGGTGTTTATTCCCTTTATCAGGTTTCGGGAAGTAAGTTTCAAGTGTTTTTCTTATCATCATTAAATTTTTTTTATTTTTTACATTTTTCTTTTTGCCCTACTTTATTGAGCCGGATTCATTGAGTGATATATTTAATATCCTTCCTTATGCTCTTGCTACCCGACATATTGATTCCACTTGATATAACATGATCTTGCATTACTAACATCTTGCATTTCTCTATGCCAAATTCCATTTTGATGCTTTGTTGATCAATCTTTCCGTTTTTTTTTTCTTATTGGCTGTTTCATTTTGTCATCCATATGCAGTGCGGGCCAAGCATTTTGGAACAGGTTTTAATTTTAGATAATCATATAATTCAGCAGAGAATAAAATGTTTATTAGATTTACTAAACAGTTTCGTTTATACTTAAGCAAAAATTAGATCTATTCAGTATAACTGGCATTTGATTCGATTCCGGCATTCGATGAGAAATCTAAGACGATTACACGCGTTGTTCATGAGATCTTTATAAATGTTGACCATGGCATCCCAGCCAGCCATTCCTTGGCAGTGTAGGTATACTTTTTACTCTCACTCTCAATAAAACCAATAATGTCTATTGAAGACATATTCTTGTCAGTGATCTGGAGATTTGTTTTCTTATATAAACACGAAAGACTTGGTAACAGTTAAGAATGCTTCAATTTCCGAATTTGCTTGGTTGACGGCTAAGACAACGAACATGCTTTTGATCAACTGCATTATAGTCGAAGCATTAACATTGGGGCTGAGAGAAGAGACAAGTTTTTTTTTTTTCTTTAGATGGCTTTTTGAAGATGTGTTCTCAAATATGTGATGCACACTGTACAATATTTTTTTTACCCATTTAGCATGTGTTGATGTAATCATGTCATTTGGAATCAATTATGTTAATCTTTTTCTGTATTATAGTTTTTGCAAATAGTGATGAAAAAGACTTTCGTTAAAGAATCCCGATTTGGATAGGTACCAGTGCTTATAGAAATCCTCTGGCGTTCTGATGAATTCTCCACTTTTTCGATATGATTTCATACCCACCACTGATTCGTTAATCTTGAATATTCTAACGTAATTCAGTAGACTGCTATGAGAAAGAATATATTCCTCTGTTTTTCCAATCACTCTAACTGGGATGTTTTATATAACTTCTCATTTGAATCTCTTCAGGAATATCTTATTTATAAATCGTATATTTTGCCTCCTCTCTTGTATCCTTACAGTTCTTCAGATAAATAATCTGATTTCAACACATTTCGATATATGTCTTTATACTATTTCTTGAGTGAAATATACCACATCATTGGTATGTACTTGATTGATATTTTGCAGCTTTTTCTTCTGTGACTCTTATCAGTTTTTTATGATATTCTACAGACTTTGGTAATCCATCCTTGCTTCTCTCAGAATAGAACTGGTTAAGTTTATAAGTCGGATAGCATGGTGATCTTCTTAAGCCAATATCCATCGAAAGCTGAATCTTTATTTTTCAATTATTGTATGAGAAATCCGTATATTAAAATAACGATACTAAGTTATAAATATAAGGAGATCCATTTGCACATAAAGACACGCAGTCTGAAAAATGGTACACTAAACACATGATTCACAGAGATATTTATCCGACGATCACAAATGTTTTAGTAAAATTATATAACCTTGAATCGAGAGTACATTAAAAAAAGCTTCATGTTGCGTAACGAAACTGTTAAGATGGTCTACGATTGAGGGTGTTATCAATTAATTAGATGGGTCTATAAAGTCGCCTTGTGTGACTCATGCTATGAATATTAAAAACCGATCATCTCGATAAACAGCGATAATGATCACACAAAGTTCTCGTTATGAACAGAGATACACAGTGCGTCATTCCCGTTCGGATATGACCAAAGAGTTAGGGCACCTCGAGGTGGTGTAATGGTTAGCAAGCTTGTCTCGCTAAAATATTTACGACTGAATAGTGAGTTCGATCCTCACTGGGGGCCCCCATACTTTCGGCCTTGTGCCATATCTATGGTGTGCTTAGAAAATCCATTTGATAACCTCTAGGTGGTGTAATGGTTAGCAAGCTTGTCTCGCTAGAATATTTACGACTGAATAGTGAGTTCGATCCTCACTAGGTGCCCCATTCTTTCGGCCTTGTGACATATCTAAGCTGAGCTTAGTAAATCCATTTGGGAACCTTTAGGTGGTGTAATGGTTAGCAAGCTTGTCTCGCTAGAATATTTACGACTGAATAGTTAGTTCGATCCTCACAGGGGGCCCCAAACTTTCGGTCTTGTGCCATATCTATGCTGTTCTTAGAAAATCCATTTGGGCACCTCGAGGTGGTGTAATGGTTATGTCGAAACTTGACTAATGCATGGAATAATAATACAACACAAAATGTACTTAGAACGAAATGTATTGAACCAAGAAAGTGTACACAATATTTACATATAGTCTTTTGTATATTCTTGGGAAGACCGTTCCTGGAGAATGTGTTGACTTAGTCGCAGTCGGCAGAGTCTCTGGATTGAATCTCTTGATTCCTCCTCTCGTCTTCCCGGTACCAACCATATTTATATGGTCGGTACTCCACTATGCAAATTAGGTGGATCCTACCACAACAGGTTAGCAACCTTGTCTCGCTAGAATATTTACGACTGAATAGTGAGTTCGATCCCCACTGGGTGCCCTATATATTCGTCATTGTGCCGCATATAAATTAGAAAATCCATTTGGGAACCACGGGTTGGTGTAATGGTTAGCAAGCTTGTCTTTCTATAATATTTACGACTGAGTAGTGAGTTCAATCCTCACTGGGCCCCATACTTTCGGCCTTGAACCACATCTAAGCTGTGCTTAGAAAATCCATTTGGGCACCTCGAGGTGGTGTAATGGTTAGCAAGTACGCTACGCTTTGAAAATCACTATGACGAATGAGTTAAGTTTAGTCACCTGAATAAGTTAGTGAAAGAAAGCGAGACGAAACATCAACGTCAGTGGGATGAGTTCAAAGTACGAATTGCAAATCGGTTATTCCAGAATCAACCAAATGCAGAAATTTCACTATCAAGGAAATGTTTTAATAAAGGACGGTACGTGGGAGACTGAAATCAGAAGCCTGAGATGCATTCCAAAAGCTAAGCACAATACAAATATATATAGATATTTCGCAAGTAACATGACAGGGAGAACTACACTGTTATATAACATCTGTCCTCCTGTCTGACCGTAAATGTTGGATAATCTCCTCAAAGATGAAAAAGAAAAGTGAAGCCACAGATATTTAGTTCTACAGAAGGATGCTGAGTATACCATGGACCGATTATTTTAGCAAAAACGAAGTTGTAGAATAAAATGGAAACAATAAGAAAACATTACTTAACATCAGTTGAGGGATACATACTGTGGAAGTATCGCTTGGGAAATCTGATACTCACTGGACAGATTGAATGGCAGAGAGACAGAGGAAAATCGCATAATATATTCGTGAGCTTGAGTAAATTGATGGCGAAAAATGTTTTATGAGAAATAACAGAAAAGATATTAAGATCTACAAGGAGCAGGAAGTTGTGGAGAGCCATGATTACTTACATCCCGAGCGCAAACGGGAAATAAAAAGAAGTTAATGAACGATATAATTACTATGGCTAACTTACTTTAACAATTCTTTATTATTCCTTTCTTTCAAAACGACTTTATTTTTTATTGAAAGACAGTTTCCACAACATTCATGTATTATTGTTGATATTCAAGTTGATATTATTGATACTGCTTCCTAGTTTATATTGTTACCTCATTCTGAAATCTAATAATTCCAGCGCCTATAAGCGCCTTGTAAACTCTTTCTTCTCTCTAATAATGATCGGTAAAATAGTTAATACTTTATGAGACAATGTTTCTTTAAATTTAAAATGATTTACATTTTCAGTTCATGATATGTTCAACGAGGTCAGACGTTGGAATGTTCCATGGTTGAAACGTAAGTTATAAATTATGTTGTTTTCTCGTGTTTTCAATCACACAGTTGAATGGGAATTAAGGGGATCTATATATTCTTGGATGTGGAGACGGTGTAACGGTGAACAAACCAAGATCGAATTCCGGTCGAGTTCCTTACATTCCATTTCGCACAAATTCACTTGGAAAATGTATACATCTATCTCTTCTCTCCCTAACTCTCGGTTAAATAGCAGAGCTGACTAGGGTTTCCAGGCATGGTTGTCAACCAGTATAGGTGAAGGATAATTCTATGTGGTATTCGAAAGGTTCATAATGACTTTGATCTCTATTGCAGGCGTGTTAGATAATAAAATAAGCAGTAGGTTTGTACGTGGCTAAGTGGTCAGAACGTTCGCATTCTTACCATGAAATTCGGGTTCGAATCTCACGATGGTCGATTTGTCAGTTGACTTCTTGATGTTATAATTCTAAGGAGGTCACTCCAGCGAGTTGTGTTACCTTTGGAAAGTGCCTGAAAAACTTCATTATCCTTTTGAATTTTGTCATTGTAGGGAAGAGGATCAGAATGCAGAAGCCACATTAAATCTCCTCCACAGCAGTCTATCAATGGCAGCCATCATCAGTTCTGGTATAGTCATACGTGTCCATTGTTTGACATTGTTCAATCAGTATTTGCGTTGAGGTCCTCTCCTACGTCCACCTTCAACGGCGCCTTGCGTGATGGTCTTGCAACAGCCTATCCTGCCTTGTAACGTGTCGAAACCACGCTATTTTTCTCCATTTGACAATGTAGAGAAGAGTTTCCTGTTGGCCCACAAAATATTCAACTCTTCTTCATATAATCTCATTGGTTTTATTTCCAAATAGAAGATGCCGAGAAGCTTTCTCATGAATTTGTATTCAAACGCTTGGTTCCTTTTCTCTGTTTCTGCAAACATCGTTCACGTTTCGCATCCATATAAGGGAATGGAGACAACCAACGATTTGTACAGTCTGTACCTCGTTTGAAAGCCGATTTTGCTCCTACATATTCCTGCCAATTTGGCTATCGCTGTCATGACTGCGCAATTCGTGTACGGATTTCCGAGTTACAGCTACCATCTTTAGACAAGATTGCTCCCAAGTATTTAAAACTGGACACTTTCTCTAGAGAATTCCAATTCATCGCAATGTTGACACAGTTGTTACTGCTTGTGATATACTTAATTACTTTGGATTTCTCGGAGCTGACCTCTATTTCATGTGCCCCTGCTTTTTCAACAAGTTTGTTGGTCAAGTCATGAAGCTCACTGTTACTACATGCTATCAGGTCAATATCGTCTGCAACCTAAATGTTGCAGACGGGTCTGCCAACGATAGAGATTGAAGGATTATGGTCATTCGTGTTTACTTGCATGATTCTCTCTAGAAATAGGTTGAAGAATGCGGATGAAAGTACGCATCTGTGTCTCTCAGCGAAAGATGTCTGGAAGAACCCCACCCATTTCCGAAAAGCTATTCGAAGATTTATCTCATGACCTGTGAGGGAAATCGGGTAGCCAGAATTATTTTGGCGCCGTCGGTACTAGGACGGATCACAAATCATTGTGATCGGGATTTTGAGCGTAACGGCGTTGTTCAGAATGTTGATCACGCCAGATGATGTGTTCTCCCTAAGAAACTGTAAGTAAAGTCTGCTCAGCACAGATGTTGTATAAACTAGATTTGCGCTCTGTGAGTGTTGAATAAACATAAATGTACCTGAGCAGACGTTTGCAATATTGACTAACTAGCCGACCTAATAGACAAGTATACACGGATACTAGTGGTCAGTCATAAAGGGAGACAGAAAATTAATATAAAGAACGGTAATTAAAGGATTTAAATGACTGAGATAATATAAAATGAACTTAAACATCTACGCGAGACACCAAAGGAATGGGAACTGGTTGAATCAATCTATCTATACACACACATATATATATATATATATATATATATATATATATATATAAAGACATTTTTATGTTTATACATTCTTTTTATAGATATAAATATTCAAGTAAATGCTCTGTTTATAATAAACGGTATTAAAAAAAACATTTTTGGGCCTGAATGTCCGAGAAATTTTCACAGAAATTATTCGTTCTCCGACAGGATTCGAACTTGTATCCTATACGGAACCGTCATATAGCCTGACGTCCATTTTTACCGATTCGGCCACAGGTTAGCTAGGTCGATTTTACTGCTTATAAACTTCAATCATTCATGAATCTCTCACGTACATTAATATTGGCGTATCAATTTTAAGCAAATGACGTCACACATTATGAAATCGTCCGACAATTATTTTCAAACATTTCCAATTTATAGATACAATTATTTAAGTAAATGTTCCGTTTATAATAAACAGTATTAATCAACATTTACTGGCCTGAATGTTCGAGAAATTTTCACAGAAAATATTCGTCCTCCGACAGGATTCGATCCTGTATCCTATACGGAACCGTTGTTTTGCTTCACGGGCCTTTACTGATTTGGCCACAAACGCGCGTTCGGTTAGCAAAGTGGAATTTACTGTATTTTAATCTTTAATCTTCCATGAATCTCTCACGTACATGCATGTCTGCTCATGGCGTATCAAATGAAGTGTGACGCCATATATATGTATGCCCCTATAGCCAATCTATTTTCCCAGTTCACGTAAAACTTAATAACAGATTAAGGTTTTCAACTGTAACATGATGTGTTAGTATTTTATTAACTAGGATGGGTTTGCTCTTTTAGACAAACTGTTTTTAAAATTTATGACGTTTAGGATTACAATAACATTACTACCGTTTTAAAATATAGTAGAACTGAGATTTGTGTTAAACGCTTTTTTATAAATAGCTTCAGTTATCTCACGACGTCTTTGGCAATAAGATTTCACTTAAATTACAGTACTGCATGCAATACCTCCTGCTAATGGGACAACATATTTTTGTGGGTGACTTAGTGTCTACGATATCTTAAGGAATGTGACTATATTTGGCATCCTGTCGACGACATACGTCCTATGTACTTGTTTGATTTATTACAAGAGACAATGACTTTCGTAAAAATTGATAAACTACATTATTTTTTGCGAGTATAGATTTGGTAAGCGTATGGTTATTAATCAATATGAGTTTATATTTAACAATTCCTCATCTAAGAATACGTATAATAACACTTACCTCTTATAATTAATAGTGGATCCCACAAATTTATAATATACCAGTGATAAAAGTCTTCCTAAATAGACCTCACCTAAACACACCTTTCCGGAAAATATTTTTTAGTGAAATATTCTTAGTGAATATAATGCCAACATTTGATTAATAATAATTTTACCAAATACATTATCGATAAGCAAATAAAATTAGCCTACAGTTTAGATTAAATCTTTCTTTTTTCTTCCCGCGTTTCTCTGCTTGCCTTACTCAGCAATCGCGCAAATGGCAGAGCAATTGCGAGGGGTTAATCCTGAGTGACAGGGGATCTCCAGGCAACAGCAAAAATACAAGTCAAAGCAAAACACTCCTTATACAGAAAATGCATTAGCTTTTATAGGGGTCCACTGGGTGACCTTATTCCAGTCAACAGGGGTGACATATCTATTAAAAGCTGAAGACAACTAACTGTTGGGTTGAAGGTTGTGAGCTCACTTCCGGCGCTGGCCATAAACTGTGTTTTTATTTTTTCACTTCAGCCACATATGCATAAAGAAATTAAACAACACAACATTGAATACCTCCACCTACATATAGATAACACCATCAATAAAATATTACTTTAGACTGTCGAAATCCTTTTAGCGGATGAAACGCGTTGCGTACATTTGTTCCAATTCTTTTTGCATGGCTTGTTTAAAGACATATCAACAACGTATGGGTCATTTAATGCCGAAATTTTATTTTCTTGTGAGCTTTGGAAAATGTTTCTCTCCAAATATATATTGCTTGTTTTTATTACTATGAAAATATATTGGTGGTAATACGTTCTGTTGTATATTTTATTTATGCATTGATGCCAGTTTTGTTGTTCACTATTTGCCTGTAGCTAGGACCCTAACTGATGCTACCATTCCGGATCAAGGTAGACCTGGAAACAAAACCAGTTAAGACGCGTTTCGACACTCCTCCAATCTTCCAGTCAGAGACCTTACTGCTGGATGTTTGTTATACCCAGGACTACTTTCCATGTAGTCATTCATTAAGCTAACATGCATCCATCTATCCATATATATATATATATATATATATATATATATATATATATATATATATATATATATATATATATGTGTGTGTGTGTGTGTGTGTGTGCAGGCGCGTGTGTGTGTCTGTGTATGTGTGAGCGTCTATGCGTATATATATATATATAGATAGATAGATAGATAGATAGATAGATAGATAGATAGATGTGTGTAAACGTATTGGTAGAGAGATAGATAGGCAGACAGGTTCAAAATACTTTAAGTAGCATTCTTTTTTTGATTAGATATTATTTTTTGAAGAAAATAATATCTAATCATAAAATTGCCAGAGTACACCGCAACGTGGTGTAATGGTTAACAAGCTTGTCTCGCTAGATTGAGAATTGAGTTCCATTCTGATTGTATTCCATACTCCCTGCCTTATCCTTCATCTAATCTACTCTTAGAAGATCGCTATAAAACTATTTCCTCTCCCTTTCAATCAAAAGGGAATTATCCTTTCAGTCTACTTATTTATGCCACAGTATCTGTCGCCATGTTTTTACCTATTTTTGAGTAAGAAAAAAGCGGCATCTCAACTGTCATGATTGTTGATCAAAACATATTTTATTTATATTTATATCATCATCATCGGTTCACATTAGAAAAGACATATATTAAATATTAATCAGAAACAGTCTACCAAATGCTATATCCATTCTTCACTTCTAATTAAAATTGTAAGCGATTACAATATATTTAACCTTTTCATGTCTACTTTCTGGACAGACGGTGAGAAAAAGACGCAATCGAGACATTCGAATGATAGCTGCCCCCAAAGAATGCTCGTTATTTATCATCGATTCTCGGCTTCTATTGTGTCGTATCGAGCCACCTCGGATAAACTCGTTTCCAACACCTGTCCTGAGGCCGCGTCGATACATACCTGTTCGGCATTAAGCCGAATACTGTTCATGAGTGAACTATCTTGTTGCACTGTTTCAAGCGAGTAATTGATTCGCTTTAGCCGAGAGCAAACTTTTCTATCAGAATATGTCATCCTTCGAGGCACGTTTAATTAGTAGCCCGCTGCGATGGCGAGAAAAACCATTTTACCGGCAGCCGTTCAGAAGGCAGTTCGACATCATGTCATATGGTGGCACGAATGGTGACGGGCAAAGTGGTAGGTGGGATGGGAATCATGTTTTTGGACGGTAAAGACGTGACACATGGTGATTTCTTCGATGGGGTAGACGTGGTTGAATTACGAACTTGAAATGTGCCCATCGGATAAGGCTAAGTAAATTGCACTGAAAGAATCGTTTAAAATTCTGGCTGCTAAACACTAGTGTCATTTCACGTAAAACAGTTTCATACTTTTCCTTCAGCTCATTTTAATTTTTGTTCGTCTTTGTCTTTTCTCGATGCTGGAATACAAAGTTGAAAAGTGTAATAAAACTAATGCAACTTAATTTGTCAGGATCAACATTGAATAACCAATTATTGAGCCTATAGGATTTACTAAGACGTCCATCTTTACTTTTATTTCCTAAACGTTTACAAAATACAAGGTTCAAGATCGCTCAATGTAAAATTGTTGTTCTAATGTTCTTATAGTTTTCGTCTTCGGGGAGCTAAAAGTGTAGAAATTATCCGTAGTGATTATTGTCACAAACACATTTGGCGAATTTATTAGCCATTATCAAAATGCGTTTTTAGTATATTTTTCTTTGTTTTTATTTTAAGTTTCTTTATGACGCACTAGTATTAACTGTAGATAGATGTTAGGATGCTCAGTATTGGGTAAAAACGACCGTGACGCGTTATTGCTATGTAAAAATGTGGCCATTCCTCTTTACAACTGAAATAAGGAAAATACGCATGACCTTTATTAAAGATGTTATGTTGAGGAAGTTCCTCCTTACAATTGAAATACGCAAGAAATTAAGGTGACACTTTATTGAAGATGTTAAGATATGGAAAGTCGTCTTTACAATTGGACTACGTAACAAATGAGTGCCACCATTTATTGAAGATGTTAAAAAGTGGAACTACGTCATTACAAAGGGAATACAAAAAAATCGCTTCACCATTTATTATAGACTAGCAGTAGAGCCCGGCGTTGCCCGGGGATGTAACAGTAACAGATAGATCAAGTATCGACCATCATAAAGACTGAAAAATAAAATTGACAAAGATTATTGTTTAAGGTTGACGGACACGCATGTCTTAATTAGTTTTTTTTTTTTTTTTTTTTTTTTACGAATTGGTCAAACCCAAACTCAAACAAAAACATTGTTTTCAATCGTTATGAGTCTACCGATTGAATAGAATTTTATTATAAACAATTGTCTTGCAAATGGAATTTTTAAAGCATTGTGAATGCTTTAAAAAAGTGTGCAAGACAATAAGAAACACTACCTGCCAAAAAAAAGTGAAGTTTTGTTGAAATCGGTTGGAAAATGTAGGAAATCCGATCCCATATATAAACGAACACACACACACACACACATAAACAACATGGGTTTTATAAGTATAACTGGATATGAGTTGCCCCCTTTCATTATCGACAGCGATGCTTCTTAATCGTGTTTTCAAATTGATTTCATGCGAAAACAATTGTGTTTTTCCGATTTTTGGCGCGTCAGAACCCCTGCATGGTAATTTTACGTAGTCCTGTGAAGTTTTGTTGAAATCGGTTGAAAAATGTAGGAAATCCGATGCAATATATAAACGTACAGACACACATACACACACACACAACCTGGGTTTTATAATAAGTATGATGTGGAATGTCCTCTTTACAGCTGAAATACGTAAAAATCAATGTGACACATTATTGAAGATGTTAAGACGTGGGAAATTCTATTTACAAAGGAAAAACATTAAAATGACCTGACCCTTTGTTGAAGAAGTTAAAATTTCGAACTTCCTATTGGAATATCTAAAAAATGCCGTTCGGCTACGTTCGGAAAATAGTATGGCGGGTGATACTGTACGGGCAGAACTAAAAATTCTAGCAGAAGAAAAGTGTACGGCGATTCAATTCCTGCTGAGATGTCCATATTCCTCAGTGAAACGTTCACTGATCTAAGCCCGTAGGCTTTAATTTCAGTTCCTGTAAAGAAAGAGGAATGTCTACTGAAAAAGCCGATACCCAATAAAATAACTGTTGTATCGATAAAAAAGTATTGACTGAACGAAAAAATAGTCACGAATTGTTTAAGATGCATTGCTTACATTTCGGGTAGGGTAATAGAAGTTAACAGAAAGATATATTCTCCAGACATATGCATTTCTTCAAAACATTAAGTGAATCTTGGCAAAGGAACTGCGTAGACGAAAATTAAACAAACGCATGTCTTCATGTTATGTTCCCAGTATAAAAAAAAAGAAAATGGGTTCAATTCCTGCTGAATACTACATATTTATCAATAAAACTTTCATGGGAAAGTAATGCTAATTTCACTAACTCGAAATAAACCGTCTACAAAATTATGCGTATCAAATTATATATATATATATATATATATATATATATTGAATAAAAGACAGACCATGTTAAGATTCCATGTAATAAGCTATTTCACCATAACCCCTTTAATAGGGTTCTGGATCATCAGACTTTACTTCCAAAAGCTGAAATGAAAAATGAAAAGAAATTCACACGTTTTTTACGGACCTCATCAAGTATACGCAAAGTTAACGAAGTGAGGAAGTGAGGTGGGAGAGAGGATATGAGTGTGTCATATGTATCATTTTAGTTTCCTATTTTAACCCCAGTGTGTCGGCTAGATGTTGCTCAAATTTAACGCGTCTCGTCTCTAGATAAAGGTGGTTAAGGAGTGAATGATAAGAACGACCTTAAAGGAAGACGTTACAACAACCCCAATAAATTACATGACATATATATATATATATATATATATATATATATATATATATATATATATATATATATAAATTAAATGATTTAAAATATGTTTCTTTTATACAGTTCTAACCAACGGCATGAGTTCCATTTCATCCTAAAGCGTATTTTGGACTCCAAAATTCGCTTTACAAAATTAAATTCGGAGATTTCAGCTTCTCTTTTTGAAACATGGTTAGAACTGTGTAGCGAAAAAACATATTTTAAATCAATTAATTTATGATATTAATGCTCTGTAAATTTACATTAAGCACTATTTTGTAAATATAAAAATATCTATAAGAACACCGGATATACTTGCGTCAGTCGTGCTATCCCGTCCTGTGACGACCAACTGGCTTGGTATCGGTCGCGGCACCCAAATGTGACGTTCTAACCTTTTGGTGATTCGGATGGGAATCTGGTTAGATTCGATATCGTCTTTCTCCCAACCCGCTATATGGATACGTGACACGTTGTTTTTGTTAGGCGAGTCTTAACATCTTAAGTGGTTCTTGGTGTGTCTTCAGGCGATATCCGTAAAACTTGTTTTAGTGGTATGAGTCTAAGTCGTTCTTCAAAAATAAATTGTTCTTGGTTAGAAGATGAGTTCGGAATTGCGTGAATCTTTCAAGTCTGCGAGGCGGGACCAACTTCAACTGCGAATTTCGAAACTCGAAACTGAACTGAACTCAACTGATTTTCGCTCGTTGCGACTTTGCTTATATGGACGCCGACCAAAACCGGGGTGGGCTTTGTCGGAGCTTGAGGTTCCTTGAAAATTCCAAATCCACAATCCCCTTCTTTTGTTTTCGGTCAGGAAAAATTTATTATTTCCATTTTTGGAAGTCTTCTCTTACCCCCACCTTCTTATTTCTCATATGGATCTCTTACCATACCCTCAGAGGGCGTCAACGGTTTTCCTACTCCTTCGCAGTAACATCTCATACCCATCCCCTTAATGGGTGGTAGCAGGCCTCTCCCCCTGCATCACTTGATCACCTCCGCCTGGTTCTCGTTAACCTTCATCCAATTGACGTTCGACAGTGTGGGTGTGACCAGACTAGGCTTGTTTTTTAAAAAAAAATATCTTGCTCAAAAAAAAAAAAAAAATTATCTCCTCTTTTTCTTTTTTTCTATTTCCTTTCTTTCTTTTCTTTTCTCTCTTCTTCTCTGGCCGCCAACAGAACAATTCGACCCGTAGTGTGATAATCTCAATTCTTATACCAAAGTCACTTTCATATGGACTTCGTCAATCAGATTTTCACCAGTACCAAGTGGCTGGCCAAACAGACGCATTCACTCGCCGGCGCCAACCACTGATACGATGGAACGACTTCGCCATTTTTCTGATAATATTTTTTCGCTGAGTCAAATTTCAACAAAAAACAGACACCTTGTCTAGCGATATCTTTCCATCGACAAAGACTTAACCTATTTTCTTTGGGTTTTTTTTCAGCTCGTGTGTGGTCAGGGCATTCCTATTTCTCGGTCACGGAAAATCTTTTCCCGATAATATAAGTTCGCCACCATGACACAGTTATTTTTTCATCTATTCAAAACTCTGTATCTGGTTATCTGACCTACCTGGAATTTGTCAAATGGCCATAAAAATTTTCACCATACTTCATTATCAAAATAACATCGCTAAATGCCCCTTTTGTGATGGCTTTCCTTTATCATCTAAGTTTCAACTCTCGCCTTTCTTTTTCTTTCTTCTTTTTTTGTTTCCATTTTCCTTGTAGCCCTAAATTGTGTCACACCAGTCATGGCAGTCAAACAATTTCTGCGACCACAACATCCCTTACATTTGGGAACCTAACTTCTCAGACTGCAACTCCATTGATCATTATATGTGCCGTGAAGTTGAGCGAAAGACCAACAACACTCCTTGTAGCACAAAAGAGGAACTGAAGGCAAGGATTATGGAAGCATTCACCAACTTAAACAAGGATGCCGTCCAGAAGAGATACAGGAAATTCCGAAATGATCTGGAAGCCGTGGTTTAAGCCAATGGCGATTTTACTGAATAAATTTACACTTTAGTATTTCAAGATATGCTTATGTAATTTTGTTAAATATAACTGTTAAAATGAGATGTCAGTGTTATTTTAATTTTTGCGTAATTTAGACGATACTTTATCCATCACACGTCTGTGCACGCGCGCGCGCACACACACACACACACACACACACACACACACATATATATATATATATATATATGTATGTATATATATATATATATATATAATGACATTTATAATTATGATTGTGCGCTCGATCCTTACTGGGTGTCTCGTACTTTAGGTCTTGTGCCACATAAAAGCCACGCTTTGAAAATAACCACTATATATATATATATATATATATATATATATATATACACACTTTAACCCGGATATAAGAGGGTTGTCGGGACCGGAGAAGAAGTCTCTTATATCAGGGTTTCTCTTATATCCGGGTTTGCTCTGTTATATATACATTAACACAGGCTGTAATTTGGGACCAGAGAAAATCTCTCTTATATCCGGGTTTCTCTTATATCCGGGTCTCTTATATCCGGGTTACACTGTATATATATATATATATATATATATATATAGTATTAGTGAAAATTTAGCATATTTATCTGTATTTTCTGATGAATCAAAATTCATAAGTTAGCTATTTAATAAACTCCTTTGGCGACTATAAAAGTATCGTAGACATCTTTCTATTACTTCGTTAATATTCGAGTCCCGAGCTTAAAAAGCTACATATTGCAATACCGATCATATATATGAATTCTGGTAATTATTTAAAGTAAGAGGGGTCAAATCGAAAGATTTAAACAGACATATCACTGAAGTAGTCTTTAAACACAAGAAAGATTATTCTCATCTTCTATCTTTTTTCCCGTTTTTCTTTCTTTCTATTTTCTCACTGAGCGTCTCGTATGTGTCTATTCCGTCTTCCCATGCGATCAAAAACTGAATAATCCATTATAATGTGTTGGTAGGATGTAACCATCTTGTTAACTTAGGGACTATGGAAAGAACAAGTAGTAATATAAAAACGAGGTCAGTGTTCATACAAGAAAAATGTTTCCTTGTTCTTACTATATTCTTAATAAATAAGGAGAGAGTTTGCAGACTATTAGTTTATCCATATATCAAATAAGTAATTGAAATAAACATAGAAATGGGATTCAGAATGTGGATAAAAATGAACATGGCGACTGTCAATTACAATGGCGTTTAAGAAGATTTAAATAATTGAAACCTTTCACGTATTCGGAGTTTTGATATTTTCTATAGCATTTAAATATGCCATGTTTAGTATATACGAAAGACTATTTAAAATTTGATTATACGCGAACGCGGTCTTGTAGGCGATTTTCCAGCTTTTAAACACTTTCACTCATTTTATCACTATTCCCATGGGAATTACATTATATATGTATCTGGTGTAGAACGTGTTGACTGATATAAAAATAAAATATCTTAACTGATCAATGTTGACTTGGATGGATTATAAAAGAAAAAAAAAGTCTCCTCCTGATGGTTATAAAAGGTGTTGTAGCATAACTAAGGACGATAATGTGTATGACCCCATTCACAGAAATACAGTAGTAAATATTGTATACAGTTGGAGATTCGTCTTCAGCTGTGCTGGTCAGACTCTCTGCCTCCGGGCAGAGAGAATCCCCAGACGAGGCTATGTCGAAGGGAAGAATTTTGTCTCGGGAAACAGCTATTCAACCCCGTTTTATACCGGGTATATGGGGAATTTTGGTCTGAGCATACGGCCTCTGATACCCCACATTAAATTCGGCCTTGTGCCACATCTGACCGCGTTGGGCGGTTGGTATAATATTCTGCTGTAGGAGATTCGTCTCCGGTGGCAGAGAGGATACTCAGACAAGGCTAATTCGAAGGTCAGAGTCTCGTCTCGGGAAAATCTTTCGCCGTCCCTACGGGCTCGGATACCCGACGTTAAATTTGGCCTTGTGCCATATCTGACTGCGTGGGGCGGTTGGTAGATATCCTGTAGTTGGAGATTCTTTGTGGAATTCACTTGACTCACTCCTAGAAGTTGACTACTTCACCTTCACGCCGCTGGCAAATCTTAAATGTGTTGTTCTTGTCCTAAGTATTATCGTTCATTTCGAATCTTCGGTTGATTATTCTATTCAGTAACCTCTCTCCACGTTACAACAAAAAGGAAACGAACTTTCAGTAGTATGCCAGTCAACCAGGAATCGACTCCAAAAATGCCAGTATGAAATCATTGGAATTTAAGCCTATCAGCGTAACATGGCAAACACAACTATTTTGCTTTCGCACTTATAGCAGAGAAGCATCAAAAACTCAGGTAACATGAATAGAAATTTAATTCCTGACATCACTTGATATGCTGGATATGATGCTTGAGATTATCGCATATAAACTGTGAGTTGAAAAATTTCTTGGGAGGTGGCGGTCAGCAAATCAACTCACTCACTTCTCACTTTTAAAAATATACAAATGTCTATATATATTTTAATCTAAATAATACACTTTGAATATTACTATTTCATACTTAAAATCGGCAATTAATATTAGCACATATTAAAAAAAGCATACATATTTATTTGATTGTGTCATGAGCAATTTCATTTTTGTTTATCGAATTTATTCCTAAAAAGATACAATTTCATTGTTTTCAATTATGTATTCATCTCTATTTGCAATGCATTTTTGCCAATTGTTCTGAAGCTCTTTGAGTAAAATTTCGCACATATGTAGAGTAATGGCTTCCGGTTATATCACTTTAGTAATGGCTTCCGGTTATATCACTTTGAAACTCTGGCTCCTGTATGGTCATAGATGTTCCGCAAGGTCGGGCCTGCTCAGTATCTATTCGAGTGATCTCTTGAGAATACCAGCTGCTCTAAGCTTAGATTTACGGGTAGTCTAATGATAATAGACGTTTACAAAAAACAAGGTTCAAGATCGCTCAATGTAAAATTGTTTTTACATTGATGTACACAGGTGTACGCATATTCTATTATATCACATATTAAAAATGATATAACTATTGTGAAACCGGAAACTACCTACACAATAGACTCTTCCAGGCCTATATTAAGTAGGCGACATAGCACTCTAGAGAGTGACAGAGAGACAGTGAGAGCCGCGTACGACTACCAGTATTCGACACTAATCTAAGAGCCGAGTTTCTCTTAGGTTCCTTATATTCATTTATGTGCAAGTACCCTCCCAGCTAAGGGTTAATTAGTAAAACTTGTATCTCTAAACCCTTATTATCTTAATGAATACTTACAATTTATTTTATCGAATAGCGATAACGCCGTTCCTCTCTAAACTTTTGTTTGCAGTCGTGGGAAATGACTGAATCTTGTGTATGTCATTATTTTCACTTCTTGTGCTATGTGCCACCCATTTTCCTTGTAGACGTTATTGAATATCTGCAAATAATATTTTCTGGCTTTAAATAAACTTCAAATTGTTTGCTAATCCGGAGAAAAGGAATGGATCAATCAATAAGATAAAGAATATTTGTGCAATTTGGTGTTAAAATCATTAGCGAAATTTTAACCCTGATGTTTATTTTACAGTGATCGATAAAACTTAATAAATCAATCCCGCTTATGCGGGGTCTACCGGGAACCCCACATTTAATTCGTCCTTGTGCCACATGTGACTGCGTGGGGAAGTTGCTAGATACTCTAGCTTAAATCTTTTTCGGTTGTGTTGCTCAAACTATCTGCCTCTGAGCCGAATGGCAGAGTCTCGGTCGGGGAGGTAGACAGACCCGATCCTGTTTATGCGGGGTCTTCGGAGATTTTATGGCCGAGCCCACGGAAGAGAGGAACCCGGGCAAGGCTATGCCGAAGGGCGGAATCTCGTGAGGGGAGGTAGATAGACCCGAACCTTTTTAAGCAGGTTCTACGGGGAATTTTTTAACAGAGCGTACGGGCTCAGATAGCCCACGATAAACTCGGCCTTGTGCCACATCTACCCTCGTGGGAAGGGGCTAGTAAATTGTCTAGCTGAGATCTTTTCCAGCTGTGCTGGTCGAATTCTCTGCCTACGAGCAGAGAGGAACCAGGACGAGGCTTTGCCGAATAGCAGAGTCTCGTCTGATCCCGTTTATATGGGGTCTAGGGGGATTTTTTGGCCGAGACTACGGTTTCTGGAACCCCCATTAAATTCAGCCCTGTGCCATATGTGACTTCTTGGAGAAGTTGCTAGATATCGTCTAGCTGGAATCTTTTCCAGCTGTGCTGTCAAACTCTCTGCCTTCAGGCAATGAGGAGACCTGACAAGGCTATGCCGAAGGGCGGCGTCTCGTGAGGGGAGGTAGATAGACCCAAAGCCGTTGATGCGGGATTACGGGGAATTTTTGGCGGAGGCTACGGGTTCGGATTGCACTACATTAAATTCTGGCTTGTGCCACATCCTATATCGTGGGGAGGCTGATAAATATTGTCTAGCCGGGATCTGCTGAGTACGACTCAGATTTACGCGAGAACTACCGACCTTCCTAAAGTAGCACTCACTACTGGATTGACTTCCGACAACCGTGGGCATAACTATCTTGTTTCTTATTGTACTGCTTTTTACAATAAACTTTTACTTATTTTATCCACCGTGTTTCTCAAGTATATTTTCCGATTAGCACGGAATATAACATAGTTACTTTCTCAATGCGTAATTTGGTTTATAATTGGAACTTTTTCTTGTGAAAACAACATTTGCCTTGTCATCATCAAAATACTCCTATTGAAAAACTCCTATTGAAAAACTATGCATTTCGTGATACAATGGCGACATTTTTGTACATCTACTTGGGACTATTCTTCCGGGTTACGTTTCATTAATATAATTGTGTGTATCTTCAATTTAGAGATGCCAGAAAATATTTGTCTTTGTAGGGTATTTCTTAATTTTGGCTATTCTATGTGATGAATTATTTGCATGGCCAATTTCAGCAATGCGTTTTTTAAGCATGAACACCTGAGCTCTTAACTCTTAATTTTCTCAGTCTTAAAACTTATGTTAGAATCTGAGTGCACCAAATTTTGCACTCTGTCTAGATTTGCAGCTGTTCTTTGTAAATATGATTTAATTATATCACGTTCACCATAAGCCAGTTTAACAGGATTAACGTTTCACTGTCATTTTACCTATCTTCAGAGAATGCATGACGTTAATGAGTTGCTTCTTATTCCAGACACTCATTTTCAACCAACAATATGAATGCGTACAATTTTCTTTACTGCTCGGCAAGGAATAATTCAACTAGACTAAAGAAAACAGAAAAAAGTTACTGTTTGTTCGTGCTGTTTTCTTTTTTTTATACCGGCAAAAGTTTTGGTCATTCAAAGAATTAAAATGTCACACCACATATGTTTAATCATTAAAACGAATGGACACGTTGACATATATATTTGATGAACTCAGCACTTAGTATTTAAAGGCATCATTATCTACTCGCTCTTCATTTGTGAAAGATACATTCTCAGATATCTAGGAGGTTCATTAATCCGTAAGTAGTACTTAACTCTATACATACGATATTTCACTCGGAATATATACAGGAGACAGTTTTCTTCATGGTGTAAGGATACAGAAGGCGCATAGCACCATTTTCTGCAACTTAATGACGTCATTCGATACAGGGACCAAAGCACCAATCATTTCAGTTTGTTTACAGCAACCAAACTGTAAGGTTACTTTGTTTAGCTCGCCCTCCCACATGGCCCAGATAGAGGCAAAAATCTGCCTCCTCGGCAGCTTACAAGTCAATTCTGCCGTTCCCCTTTAGGAATAAATCATTCTAAGATAGAGGATGGAACTTCAGCTCGCAGTACTCAACTTGAGAAAACTCAAGTTTCGCTGTTTCCCGTTCATGTAATATGTTCTCCCCATGGATATAGATGATTCCGGGCCGTTTGAATCTCGAACATAAAAATGGCTTCTCCTGGTAGAAGAGTATCTCCATATTACATGTAAGTCTATTTTTTTTAATTTTCCGTACAGTATGAATTGCTGATTAGATATATGTGATATATTATTCTGCGCGTGGTACATGTGTATATATAAGTATGAATAGTTTTCTGCATTTCTTTCTAATATGAAAGTCACTTAGAGAACAAAGCATATATTTCTTATTTTTTCTTTAAGCCATTCCGTTCGCTACGTGAAAAATAGGTGTTATTATATCATGGATATAATAATGCCCTAACTGGGACAAATGGGAGAATAAATCTTTCTCTCAAGCGATCCCGTTACAATAGATTACTTAAAAGATCCTTCTTCTATGTGCCGTCTACTTTCAGGACTTAGTCGATCATGGCTCTCAACAATTGCATGTCCCTTGTAGCTCTAAATACACTTTATTTTTTATTATCTCTCCTAAACCTTGATTTACAAAATAAATTTTCTTTACCTATTAAGTGATGTAGAAACTTAATCTCTCTCTTCCTGAACGTTATTCAATTATTCAATTAACTTTTGTCTCAATATTATCTAAAGATTTGTCGTAGCTTCAATGGTCGTTTCTTCGTTCGGTCAATGGTATCTTCAGTATCCTTCTGTAGAATCACATTTATTTTGCTGCAAGTCTCTTCTTCATCTGTGACTAGATTTTTGAGCATTCCCTGCTTTAGGGGAGGGCTGATATTATACCACAGTTCAGTACTACTTTCTTTGATTCTAAAGACATTTTCTGTCTCTTAATAATCAGTTTAACTTCTGGATGGCACCTTTATCTATCAACAAAACAAAATAATAAAAGAGTACGTTTAAATCAGTATAAATATTGATTTGTCCCGGAAAGGGATATATTTGAACGAAGTAGCTAAGTGGATTTGGCTACTAAAACCAAGTAGAATACGGTAGCAGTAATCGACTGGTACGCGTCGTAGTCGCAGGTAAGAAGTGTAGATCAACGGCGTAGTCCAATGGGCGTCGTTATAGACTTAGCTCTCAGACTAAGGCTCTTGACTCTCCTACACGTCCGTTGGTATTTATGACGGACACCAGCCAATCATATTCCAGTGAGGGGGGAACACAGGTGTAGGCATATTCCATTATATCACATATTAAAAATGATATAACTATTGTGAGACCGGGAACTACCTACACAATAGACTCTTCCAGGCCTATATTAAGTAGGCGACATAGCACTCTAGAGAGTGACAGAGAGACAGAGAGACAGTGAGAGCCGCGTACGACTACCAGTATTGGACACTAACATATAGTAAGCTCCGCTTACACTATCTCTGTAACCTGTTGTTAATATATCTTTCTTACATCTAATCCGTGTTCCGTGTTTTCCTTCTGTGGTCCCAACTTTAGCCCCACATCAATAACGGAACTAAATTCCTTCTCACCTTTATCTTAGAAATCACAGAATAAGATTTTTTTTCTTACCTTTAGGCGGGATCTTTCAAATTTCCTAGTCAGAATATTTCTCTTTAGCACTACAGAATTACCAAAATCTCTAATCTTGCATCTGGCAAGTTTCTTAGATTAATCGAGTCATTTATTTTTTTTAAATAGCCTCGTCGGCTTAAGAAATCCATGTGGATGACATGAATGGCTATATACTTGTCAAGAATTATCTAAACTCTCACATGTATACAACCGATTTCTCAGATCAATGACTAAAATGGCTGCCAACGAAGGAAAACTGTGAGTATGTGCCAAATATCACTTGTGGATATTCAATAACATCTACAAGGAAGATGGGTAGCACACGAAACTCGAAGAGAAAATAATAACATACACAAGATGCTATCATTCCTCACGACTGCAAACAAAATGTTAGAAGGGAACGTCCCAGTCGCTATTCGCAAAAAATAACAGTTACTTGATTCAAGCATATTTTCATGAATATTCGTTTTAATAGAAAGATTTGATCCATATTTCCTTATAAAGATTCGACTAATAACAAAATTAGTATAAATTTAAAAAAAAAAAACAAACAATTACGGGAAACAAAAATGCAAATAATATGGTACGGGGTATAATAATCTTTGTTCAGTGTACACACATTAGTTCCGTGGTTAACCATACTGATTTGGTTGTTCTGATCTCAATAATTTACGTTTTAAATGCAGTGTGCATCAGATTTATATATTCACGAAGAATTCTTGACTAAAACATACCTTCTTTGTTCGCTTGTAAAGCTTTTCGCCATGAGGTAATGTATCTTTGTACTAACTATATATATATATATATATATATATATATATATATATATATATATATATATATATATATATATATATGTGTGTGTGTGTGTGTGTGTGCGTGTATTTAGGTAGCATATTTTCATTCCAGCATGTTTGGTTGAATAAACTAGACATATATTTATTTATTTCATTTTAATCCTCTAAAATTCATGGATTAATTTCTTAATGTTGTTTTTAAACTGATTCAGAAAGATGCCCTAGTTTTAATTAGTTTTTCTTTATTTTCCAATTTACTTTCAATCTCATCCAAGACCATTTTCAAGGGTAAATTGCTAAAACAAAAACTAATGAAATAAATAGTTCTATATTTTTCAGTTTTCAGACACCTCGTCGTGCTGCAGTGCTTAGCAATGCTTGTCTGTCTGTCCATGATAATTAAATGGAAAATTCGAATTTTTGACATTTGATCTTAAAATCCCCTGACCCAACTTAAATTTTTATTTATAATGTTTCTTTTTTTCATCGCTTATTCACCATTACATATATGTCTTCCTGCTTTGTTCGATTCGTTTTAAGATGGTTTATATCATTAGATGCCAGGATACAAATATATAATTCAAATACAAGGTTAGATTTAATTATACGGTAAAGGTATTCAAATAATCCATAAAATTTACTGAATGTAGATATAAGAATGTGTTTAATCAATACAGAAAAATAAAACAAAATGGTGTAAGGCAAGGACACGTTTACTCGCCTGACGTAGTTAACATAGGTAGCGAAACTAGAAGATCTACCAAGATATATATTCTTCCAAGCAACAGAGATGACCATGTGTTGATGGAAAACATCTTCTACTTTGTCGCATCAGGATGTAGGCAATCATGGCCCTCCACATCTTTCTGTCCCTTGTATTAGGTTGGTGCAAAAATAATGACGTAATAATGTCTTTTTTGACGTATTTTTTAACGTCAAAAAACGACATTGTTATGTCATTATTTTTGCACCAACCTAATAGTTTCTTGTCTTTTTTGTTATTTCTCCTAAACCCTGTTCTGCTATGCATATGCTCATGCCCATCAAGAATGCTATGCACTTCTTTCCTTTCTCCTTCTTTCCCTCAATCTGTCCCATGAATATCATGTTTTCCAAGACCTCCTTCATCATTATGTGCACAGAAACCCACAACTGCCTCTTCCTGATGTTAAGTATAAGTTTCCTTTTTGTTTCCAGTCTCTCCAAAATTTGGTTGTTGCTCACATGTTCGTCCCATGGCATCCTCAGCATCGTCCTCTAGAACCACAACTCTGTGGCTTCAAATCTCTTCTTCATCTTTGAGAAGATTGTCCGGCATTCGCTGCCATACAGGAGGATATATATCACGTAACAGATTAGTACTCTTTTCTTTGTTTCTAACGACATTTTTCTGTCTCTTCAGGGTTGTCTTGTATATTAAGAATTACTTTCTTATTATTAACTGCAAGAATATGCAATATATGATTGTTAGAAAAAAAAGAGAATCGTAGTTTTGAGCTATTGATTGAAGGCAACAAAATAATAATCACAGAGTTTCGGCGGAAAGCTGAGAGATATTCCACGGCACAGACGAATAGCAAAAGATGGTCCCTGTAACTGAGCAAAATTTAAGGGATAGAAACATTGCTTTACAAACAAACACAATAATGCCTAACTGCTATGTATATCTACATGGTAGAGAACGCGGTAAAATTTAGCTGTGGAAGGGGAGACTGGAAACCATGGAAAAACTGTTCTCGCGAAGAATGCTAAGATTAAAATCCACTTAATATGAGGGAAAGTAAAAAAGTATACGAAATTTCAACAAGAGAGCGGATATTTTTTAATTACCCTCATATATGAGGAACGTGGAAATTTAAACTACAAAGAAACTCATGCTAACAATCTGAATGAAACCAGATAAATTTTTCTGGAATACTACGAAAAGGAAGGAATTTAATGGAGGTTACATGGATTAATATACAGAAATCGTATTAACTACTCTCTAATAAGGTGCCTAGTCATAAATAACTTTACGGCACGACCAGCAACTAATTTAGCGCTTCCACTAGAAGCAACATCAACGTCATTTAGAACGATTACATTTCCTAATTTAATATATTAGAACATGCAGAAATCTCTAGCATGGAGGCCATATTGTTGATTTATTTATCTAATTTTACATCTTAGAAAATATTTTTTATTGTCAGAATTTCTTTTGAAATAATAATATTTTACTGACAAAATTCCTACTAATTAACCCATAGCTAGGGAGAGAAGAGGTGGATTCATACATTCTCAACGGTTATTTTCGCGACATTCAATATAACAACTGAAATTAAAACTTGACTTTACAATTTTCATTTCCGAGTTGTTATCCATTATTCGACCCGCGCATCCAAACTTACAACTCCTGGTATTCCCAAGCGGTTACCCACCGAGATACTGACCAGGTTCAACGTTGCTTAACTTCCGTGGTCGTACGAGAACGGGTAATTTAACGTGATATGAAGTAACCCGCCATATTTTTGAAGACGTAGCAAGGTCGAAAAGTTTGATCTCTATGCTGGACGCCTCAATGTTCTTCGTGAATGAGATACAAAGGTTCACTAAAGAAATACCTTAACACTTGTTACATCGACCATCGCAAGTGATCAGACCTAGCCGGTTTTTATTAAAAATAGAACTTGCTGTTCATAAAGCCATCTTTCCTTAGACTATTGATCACCAAATGCAAGGTCTAAGTATCACTCGAGGGATAAGCTTATTCATTGCAAACGTTGTAAGAGCATATAGGCAGAGAACAAAGGTTGCATATCTATATGATAAATGCGAAAGCCAGTGTGTCACTGTATCACACTTTTTCAATTAAAGGGACAAAGTTCTCTAATTTTTAATAGCTCATCTTCTTCCCCTATATAATTAATGCTAATGTCACTGTGTCATTTTTTTTCAATTAAAGGCAGACAGTTTTCAATAACTTATCTTCTATATAATAAATGTGAATGTGAGTGTGTCACTGTGTCCGACTTTTTAACTTTACTCCTACAGGCCGTAGTCCAACATATTATACGATATTGGAATCAGACCGACTCCGTGAGAAAATTAAAAACATTTCGGGTCGGATTTGAACCCGCAATCCTGAAATGGTGAACTCTCAAATTTTCATTTTCATAACTTGGGAATAAATTTGCGAATACTCGAAATTATTTGCGAAATCCAACGAAAGTCACCCATGAAATAAAAATAATTGTTTGTACAGAAAGTAAGGATCTACGTACATCATATTGTCTTTAAATTAAATGGCGGCAGATGAATTATTGTGGTACTTTTAAAAGATAAGCTTAAATATTGATGCAATACTTAAATGTAGCGAGCAATTATGAGTTCTCTTGGAGTTTATTGTTGTCTATCGCATCTAATCCTCCCTACCTATTGTGATGAAAACCCAATCAAGAGGGCACCGATGGAGCTAGCTTACAGGCTGCCCGATAGGCGGCTTTTAAGTTATGAAATATGTACGATACATAAAGGTGGAAGTTCGACGTGAAGAAGTCAAGATTGTAGTGATTACGGAAGCATCCCCCTATGTGTGCATTCCACTTTGCTACATTTCTGGGAAAGATGAAAGAAAAGGCTCATTTACTCCTTACCTATGAATATGAAGAGAATAGAGATGAGTTGATCCAGTGGATATGAAATGCCGGGTGGCAGCTTTCAAGGGAAATAGTTCTCACAAGCATCTACTCTAAATAAGCGAGAGTGTACTAATATTCTGTCTGAAGAGAGGAGGTTGAAGCGTGAAAAATATTCACCACACACAAGTCCGTTTAACTGATTTTGAATTCGATCGAGGCAGGAAATTGAAGATTGACAATTTCCAAATCATATGCTCCATGTTTCTTTTGATCTGGCTCCTGCAGAGATAGAGCATGGCAGGAAAATCTATGTCCATTCTGGGTCGGGACATGGCGATTACCAATTTTGCATAGTTTTTTCTACGAGTCCTATTTCACGTCTGATGTGTGCTTGAGTAGTAACAGACGCTCGATTAAAAAAACATTTTCGAGAGTTCATCACGGCTGGAGAAAATTCTTGGTTTCCATGGTGATGAAATGTTACGAACGCAGGACAGACCTGACTGAAAAGCTATTCCAACCGATTTACCAGATAACAAATCCTCGATCCAAAAATTATTTGTCTTGCATTGGACAGATCCGCCTGCGGCAGACGTGGAGAGTTGAACGTGATTCGCGAAACGAAGCCAAAAGTCTTATTTAAATATTCGTGAGCTTTTCGGTCTTTAAGTCACGAGACAATTTCTTGTCATAGTTTGAAAAATAGAGATTTAGTAGTTCTTTAACAAATTGAAAAAGAAAAAAAAAATGGAGTACGTAACTTCTGTGAGACTATCCCTCATTTTCCAAATTTGACAAGATAAGACGATTGGCAGTATTTTTTTTTACGTTTTACGCGTTTAAAGAGACAGCTTAAACTTTTAAGAAAAAATCAATACAGTAATTACCAGATTTAAGTGTATGCTTCATTGCTTATCTTCTCATTTAACCGTGATAAGCAATCAATATATATTGGAAAAATGTCTTATTCGGATATTGCTCAAAGTGAGTATTAATCTATGTTCGTTTTTTTTTTCTTTATTAATATCCATTGGTTTAATCAGTACTAAATTGATGCTTGTCTGCTATTACATCATTGGAATCTCGAATACTAGCATATAACTATCCACAGTTTCGCAGATGATACAAACATACTATCGTACGTACGATAAAGACACTGTCACGAAGGTCGCTTTTATCTATTATTTAAAGACTAAGAGACCGTTCGAAAGTCGCTATAGTAATGGTTATATTAATATATGCCGTTTCCTTATGGGAAAACTTTCAGCACACGCTGGCGGAGAAGACGATGCTGCAGACGGTTAGAATTTATAAGATATTTCTATTAAAATGACATTCAAGAAAGCATGTTTGTCTAATTCGATAACTGTTATTATTCTTTCTACTAATGATGGGGGTTCCTCACTAAATATTTTTTGTTTAGAGTAGGGTGGCGCATTAAAATATTGGATATTATTATTTTCTCTTCGAGTCACATGTGGTATCCATTTTAATTGCGTTTTCTGTTATTTAGTACAGCTCTTGTGTGCAATGCTTTTGTGCCCCGTACTACAAAGAAGGATGGTCCTCAGAATGAGTTACTTTCTTTACTTGCTGGAAGAATTTTTTAATCAGTTATCTAGGAAAGGGGTTTTAAACAATTGAGAATTTTATATTTCCAGAATAGTTTGGTGCCACTCATGGCATTCAGATGAAAGTTTCGATATGACGAGCGTATTTAATAACATGTGGACATTTTAATTGATGTTCTGATTTGTAGATTTAATTTGATAAAAATTTGTAATATGTAGTTTCTCATGTATGCACAAAAGACATGGGTCATTTAATTATCTACATATTCTAGTTTTTCTTATTAATTTCCATTTTACTGTAGGTGTTTTATTGGATTCTTTTAAGTGCCAGAAATATTTTCGGTATACATATATATATATATATACCGAAAATATTTCTAAATTTAAAAAATCTCTCTCTCTCTCTCTCTCTCTCTCTATATATATATATATATATATATATATATATATATATATATATATATATATACATACAGTGTAACCCGGATATAAGAGAAACCCGTATATAAGAGAGATTTCTCTGGTCCCAAATTAGAGCCCGTGTTAATGTATATAAAATAGACCAAACCCGGATATAAAGAAACCCGAATATAAGAGACTTCTTCTCCGGTTCCGACAACTCTCTTATATCCGAGTTACATATATCTATATATATATATATATATATATATATATATATTATGGACAATGGAAATATTTTCTTTTGTGACAAGTATTTATATAGAAGAGCAAAAACTGGATAAAAAACAGATTCCTAGTACGACCTACATACTCAAGAAATTCCACTACCCAGAACAATCTATCATATCTAAGCAGCATGAAAATCACTGCAACCACATCCAAAACTATTATGGATATAATCAAAACCATAACTGCCTACAGCAATAACAATACTGAAACAGGTATATACAAAATAAATTATCAGAACTGTTCCTCAAAATATGTTGCGGGAGACAAAATTATCTTTGTACTCAAAAGAGAAATTATGCAAAACAATTTAATTAATCACATGCATTAATTATACAGACATATAAATTCAACACTTTTATCTATCAATTATATTTTATCTATATAATCTTACTAAAAAAACGAAAGGCACTTATTTAGGAGGGAAATTTTTTGAAATTGCTTCTATCGAATATTATCAAAATGTAAATCTGAGCCCCGGATCATTTCCTGTATATCATTTCCGGAAAGAATTACTACTTTACAAGTCAAGATATATGACCACAAATATACTAACAACTTAAAAGTAAACATTTATAACCATAAACTCACGTCATTCAAAATATTTAACACATAAAACAATCCAGCTTGAAAAATTTAATACTAATTCTACATATATATATATATATATATATATATATATATATATATATATATATATAGAGAGAGAGAGAGAGAGAGAGAGAGAGAGAGATAATCTATTCACTTTCAGTTATTAAATATTGAATTGCATCACCTCATGTCGACTATAACTTTCAGGATTTTTCCATCCGCTGATGAATATTAATAAACGATTTATTACCCTGATAAATATTGATGACCTATTAATTGTGAAAAACTTCGAAAAAACAATAACAGTGTTGCTCTTGTATATAAATAATTGTCACGAAATAAAATCCTTACATCTTCCTTGATAATATCCCTCAGTGGTCGATACGCGTTGGCTATGATTGCTTTTCCTTTTGTAGTTATTCATATTGCCCTTATAAAGATATACACTATTTGTAATTTTACACACACAGACACACATAAACACACAGAAACACACACACACACACACACACACATATATATATATATATATATATATATATATATATATATATATATATATATATATATATATATATATATATATATATATATATATATATATATATATATATATATATATATACTAGTAGAGCCCGGCGTTGCCCGGTGATGTAACAGTAAAAGAGATATATCAAGTATCGACTATCATAAAGACTGAAAAATAAAATTGACAAAGATTATTGTTTAAGGTTGACGGACACACGTCTTAATTAGTTTTTTTTTTTGATTTTTTGTTTTTTTTTACGAATTGGTCAAACCCAAACTCAAGCAAAAACATTGTTTTCAATCGTTATGAGTCCATCGAATGAATATAATTTTATTATAAACAATTGTCTTGTAAATGGAATTTTTAAAGCATTCTGAATGTAAAAATAAAGAAAAAAAGTGTGCAAGACAATACGAAACACTACCTGCCAAAAAAAAAAAAAGAAGTGAAGTTTTGTTGAAATCGGTAGAAAAATGTAGGAAATCCGATCCCATATATAAACGAACATACGCACACACACACACAAACAATCTGGGTTTTATAATAAGTATAACTCGATATGAGTTGCCCCCCTATATTTTTGGCCAGAATCGTGTTTTCAAATTGATTTCGTGCAAAAACAATTGTTTTTTTCGAATTTTTGGCGCTGTCAGAATCACCGCAAGGTAATTTTACGTAGTCCTGTGAAGTTTTGTTGAAATCGGTTGAAAAATTTAGGAAATCCGATCCAATATATAAACGTACAGACACACACACACACACAACCTGCGTTTTATAATAAGTAAGATATATATATATATATATATATATATATATATATATATATATATATATATATATATATATATATATATAGGTTTATTATGGTACAAAATTTAACGATAGCTAGGGATAAGCAAAATTCATATGACATTTTAACAAAGCTAAAAAAAGAACAACCGGTTTCGTTCCAGCGTTATGAACTTTATTTCTGGGATATAAAACATAAGCGTGTAAATTTATTTAATACTAATGATATCGAATGGAGGGAATATATATATATATATATATATATGTGTGTGTGCGTGGGTGTGTGTGTGCTTGTGCTTATACCCATTTTAAAGTTTGTATTTCGAGATATTCCAAATTCATAAAAATATAATGAACAAATTATGATCCAGATTTAATTAATTTTAGTTTAAAGCCGCTGAAATTTAATAAAATCTGTTTTCGATATGTTATAAAATGTTTAATAGTCATGAGCTAAAAAAATGCTGACAAACAGAAAATGTGAAATGTATTGAGAGAGGGAATATATATATATATATATATATATATATATATATATATATATAGGTGTGCAGATAGATAGATAGATAGATAGATAGATAGATAGATACCTTTAGACAGATGTTTATAGAAGGATTAATACAGTCGTCAAAAAAGCTTCCGTATTGTTATATAGTACAACATATTTATTGCAGAGGACTCTGCCCGAAAATTTAACTGTAGCCGCCCCAGCGACACTTTCTTTTTCTGCACATAGAAACGATTGAAATCTCCAGGGATGAGTAGCATCAGCATCAGTTTTTTTTTCTCTTTCTAAACCCAGAAAAACGGCAATTTAATTGCCACCTCGCGATGGCAAAGGAGACTCAAATATGGCTTAATGTGGGGCTTACTTGCACACTTTTGCGCGTGTTTATTCACGTATAGTGGAACCAGTTTCTCCAGCTTCTTTCGTACCCAATGAACCTAATATTCTGTTGCAATATGGGATTCGATAACTGAGAAACCAATCCCCAGGAACCCGGTAACATTCAATTTATTCTCTGTTTTGCCTGAAGGCAAGACAAGGCTGATATTCTAGCCTCGAGGGTTTGGAGATCGAAGAGATATTATTTTTATTCATCCCCATTTTATTTTTTACCATATCCTCCCCAATCGTGTGTTTAAATAAACTTTGAATATAAAAATCGATTGCAAACGTTGATTATACTTTCTGAAATTGAGTATGATTCTTGTCGATAGCATCAAAGTTGCCGCTTTGAAAGTCAGAAGAAATGTACGTTTTCGTTATTTGAATATTCAGATCAGCTTACATATGAGAGAAAAAACCCATTCATTCCGTTAAAGAGCTCGAGGATATGATCAAAGATCGACAAAGTTAGCGGCCATGGCCAAAAAATTATTACTTCCTCCAGACAAACCGGATATTTGGAATCGATTTAAAACGCCATTATCCTGACTATAATAGTGCGAGAGACGAATATTTAATGGCTAGAAGGAAAAAAAAGGGGAAACAATACGAGAGATGAGGCGAGTAAAGAAGAAAAAAATAGAAGAGGAAAAATTCCAGTGTCCAATCGAACGGGAAATTCTTTCTTTAATTGTTGTTGTAGTTTTTCTTTCTCTCAAATTCCCTCCATTTTATTTCTATTCTTATTTTTATTATTTTCAGTGTAATAATACACTTTTGAATTACTTCACTATTCTATGTGATTTTTTTCGATTTTATATTTCTTTTCAAAATTTACTTTGTTGTTTATTATTAATATTATCATTTCATATTTTCGTTGAGTTTTCATACACATATTATTTGTTGTCTTTAACTACAGATCAATTCCGAACATTTTTTTTTCATACAGTACACAGAGCCCCTTCATCTTTATCCAAAAAAGATTTTTGCAATGCTATCGTCTGGTCGGTCAATTTATCATCGAATTTGCCACACTTTTAATTTTTTGGCAAGTTTCATCAGAACGTTTCAATGCCGACAGGTAAAAATGGGTCATTCCAAATAATTTACCAAATATCTTTCTTATGAATAATCAAGTGTAGTCTCCCTTTGTTTCGTTAGTCACCTCTTTAAGAAAGCTATTTTTGTTTACTGGGACTATAAAAGGTCACTATAAACGAACCTTGTATTCTCAGTTGAATAAATCTTTTTAAAAGCTTCCACCTGCGTACTTTGGTCATTACACTCTTATAACTGGATGTCCAATTTATAGTGAATTTTATATACAGATAAAAACAAACCCCAAAATACAAAAAGAGTTAAATTAAGGTAAGGATCTGTCTATAAGTATGTACTTTTATATAAGTAAGTACGTTTATCAAAATTATGAAATATACAAGTTTGGTTACAATTGGTAAAAATTATTTGGTATGCCTGTGTGTAGTTTAGTAAGCTGAGGTCATTTTAATGCTGAATAATTCTAATGTTGAGTTATTGCGATTTTAGAGTAGGTAAGACCCAACCCCAGCAGCGGGACAACGAGATACGTCTTATATCTAAGGTGTCATGGGTCTAACAGAAAAGAAGTGCTAATGTTATGATAATACAAACTAGCGGTGATAAGTAGAGGTGCTTTGGCGGAAAAGGTGAGCAATACACGGTCTACTAAGGTTAGCTTTAGATTGCTTGTATAGAAATTACTATATAAATGTGACCTATATCATTGATTGTTCGCACGCGTATCAACTGAATCATATTGAAAATTAGGTGATTGATATCGCTACTCTGGCACCACGCTTAGTTTGATAGCTCTTTCATGTGTTGATTTTCTAAACGTAGGTTAAATAAGGCATACGGCTGAAAGTATGGGGGAATCACTGATGATCGAACTCACTAACAATGTGTCGATTATATGAACCTGGCTATTCAACCAATATCTCTTTCTTCTATCCATTTACATAGGGACTCCTCAGTGTAATTGCAGTGTAATTTCTTTTAATACTTCACTCCAAGTAAGGCAATAACGCCTCTAATACGCAAGGAGTTACTGATTGTGAGAAAATATGGGAAAAAGATAACATTGAGAGAGATGAACAAAATAACAGGAATTATAAAACAGAAGATAATGATAAATATTGTGTTTACATTTGTGAGGCTCAAAATTAACTGGCAAGCAATAAGCCCGAAGAGATATTCATGAGAGAAATATACGCTTAACTCTAGCCATATCAACTGGAAAATGAGGAAAACTTTCCATCAATCTCGTATTGCATGTAAACCCATACTCTCTAGGTAACATCGAGGAAAGCTTGTCAAAGCAATTACCATGAAAACATTTATAGAAAAGGCACTATAGAGCTGCATTTTACCGAACTGGGAACATCTCTAAAGCCGAGATGTCAGGACAGCATCTATAACATTGCAGAGTCTTCTTTGGATTTTATCAAGAATGCCTAAATACATAGGAAGTGTACCAGACCAGGTATGGCAGCAATATCCAAAGCCAGTATTAATGGTAGACTCATTCATATGTAAGATAGATTCTGGCGAGAAACATCCTCTAGCACTGCAGAGTAAATCAGCTTTCTTAGTCAGAGAATTTGATTTAATATACACTAACTCAGGTCAGATGAAATCGTCAGTTCGAAGAGGCGAAATGAGTCACTCTCCTGCATTCTGATGGAAAGTAAAAAGTGTTTTCTCTGATGATTAGAAGCAGCAGTTCTGTTTTTCAGGCGTTCAAATTAAGAAGTCAATCCTTGCCCCATTTAACAATGGATTGTACGTCACTTTTTTTAGACAAGCTAAAAATTTTGAACTTCAAACCGATCAGACGTACTATTTGTTATTGAGTGTGTGAACTAAAGTTTTTAAAAGACATTTTTCCTTCCTTTCTGGTTTTATGTACAATCGTCCTTTTTGGTTCTACCTTCTTTAAAAACATTTCCATTGTTTACATGCTTAGTCCATGGTATTCTCAGGATCCTTCCTTTTAACCACATCTATGTTGCTATGTCCTTCAGCAGAGATTAAATGGTCTGGCTTACACTGACATACAAGAGAACTGATAATACACATCAGTTGAGCCCTATTTCCTTTCTTACTCATGGAATTCTTAATACTTTGTTTAGCTTTTAGAAGACATTTTTGCTTTTCAAAGCGCATTCGAATTTATGTGACACGTTTTATCTCTTCTGCTCAAACACTTCCTAGGTATTTATTTTTTGTACTTAGCGGATTTTGATATCTCCAATTAGTAGCGCTTATCCTGGGCTGTTACTCTTGCTGACAACGACACATTGTGTCTACTTACAATTTATGGTTAGTCTTTTCTTCCTGCTCTACTTTACTCTCTTTTCTAGGATTTTCTTTTGTTTTCCTTTTTAGTCTGTCAAAAAAAAGTGTCATGTGCATATTTTCTATTGTGTCCAGCAATATTGAATCCGAGCAGAATATCCAGCTCTCTTATAATATCCTTAGTGTGAATTTTGAAAATATCCGGTGAGATTACACATCTTGCCTTATGCTCACTTTCTGTTTTTATATGCCTCACTCAGTTAAGTGCCATGCATGATACATGCTTGAACGATCGTGTATCTTCTGATATATGACTGACAAGGCAGATTTTCTTCCCGCAGTAGGTTACCATTTTTTTTATGCGGTAGACCCGTTGCTATAGAACCCGGTCTGTCCTGCTATTTACCCATAGAAGAAGAAGATTCATACCTTTCCCAAGGGTATTAGCACCTAAGTGAATGTAAGTGATTCGACTTGAATTCGAACTCGGCTCTTCCGATTCCTCAACCCGAGCCGCTAACCACCATGCCTCCCTTATGGGTTTAATAAATTCATTTTCAGTGTGTATGCAGGTGGTCCACTCGTCGTATATATTCATTGTGGTGTCGCTTATAATACAAGGTTCCTGGATATTCGGTAACTAAAAAGTATTTAAAGCGAAAAAATGTTCCTTAAAAACAGAAAGTTGGTGCAATAGAAAAATATTCTTAATGACAGACAAAAGACATTTGAATAACAGTCCCAAAAAATGGAATCGAAAATTGACGATTAGTTAAATATGTTTGAATCAACTTGAATTTCCTCCTCCTCCTCTTTCTTCTTCTTCTTCTTCTTCTTCTTTATGTGCCATGTCCTCTCAAGATGTAGGTGATCATGGCTCTCCACAACTTCTTGTCCCTTGTAGCTCTTAATAAATTTTGTCTTTCTGTTATTTCTCCTAAGCCATGTTCCGCCATACATTTACTGAAGCTCACTAAGTATGTTAAGCGTTGTTTTCCTCTGTCTCTTTTGCCTTCAGTTTGTCCTGTGTGTATCTAATTTTCCTTGCCCTCTTTCCTCGTATGTGCCCTAAAATCCTTAACTGACTCTTCCTGATGTTAAGTATAATTTGTTTTTTTTATTTCCATTTTCTCTAAAACTTTCTCATTGCTCACATGTTCGGACCATAATATACTGAGCCTCAGTCCGTAGAACAAATTTTTCATTGCTTCATGTCTCTTTTTCATCTCTAAGTCGATTGTCCAGCACTTACTGTTTTACTTAAAAGTGTAGTACTTTTTCCTTATTTCTAGCGAGGTTTTTCTATTTCTTAGTACTTTGCTTAGCTTTTCGAAGTCCTCTTTGGCTATCATGAAACGCCTTCGGATTTCAATGTCAGATATTCTGTCCTCTTTTAAAACAAGTCCTAGATATTTAAATTTCCACTCATGTTTCATTTTGATATCTCCGATTTGTAATTTGCATTTTAAGTTCCTCCTTTTGCTAACAACCATGCATCCTGTATACTTGCAGTTGTTGTTTAATCCTTTCTCATAGCTTTTCTTCGTTTCCTTCTGTAGGAGATGTAACTTTTTTTTGTTTGCTATCAACACTGTGTCATCTGCATATCTTATTTTGTTGAGAATGCGACCGCCAATAAATAATCCTGTTAGAGCTTCTATTGATTACGGAAGTTTCCCCGCTTTTCGAAAACCTAAATCCACAATAATGTAAAGCAAAGAAACAGTTGTATTTGTTTCAGGAATTCTTTTAGCTCAAAACAATTGCAATTCAATGGATCCGGGTACATTTCCAAAACAAACTTGTGTGGCAAACCAATTTCTAGTGGGGAAAGAGTTCCACTGGTTGCACTCTCAGGGCCTGAGAAATCTTCATCAAGTGCGGCGAAGAACTATTACAACCGGAAATATCCAGACTGCATTTTATTGCCAGTAAATATACGTTTTACGTAAATGCACATCAAAGGAAGTGCTGGAACGGCCGTTGCATCTCTGTGGGGATGTCGTCCACCCATTGCGCGACAAATCCGTCTTCACATCGCAAGATGGCTGATCTAAAATTTTCAAGAATTTAGGTTCGTCGACATCCCTCAACTGATTTATGAACCTGCCGTAGCGGTTTGCCGGTGTATGACCGTTGTTTCGTGTAAATTGTTATCTGGAACCAGATATGAGTGTTCGTCGCCGGGTGGGGAATAACACGAACGAACTACTCGCAAAAGTGTGCGACTCTTTCTCCTTCGGACGTTTTATTCTCCTCGACATTCCAAGACTTTTTTTTTTATTATTGTATTAGTATAAATATAATATATATTCGTTTCGGTACGGTAAAGTTATTATATAATATTATTATTTTAAAATATTATTCTGTTTGCCTGTATTCACGTTTGTCGCCGTACAAACGTAATGTAACATTTGGCCAATCCAGTCCGTTTCTGACTTGCTATAACCTACACATTCTGAGGAGAGATTTACATGTTGGGATGCTGTAGAAACGAAATGAATAAAATGTCGTTGAAGAGTAAAGAGAAGCGACAGAAGCGATGAAAAGAGGCTTGGTGACCGCATATCAGCGGGCAATGAACGAACGATTGAACATCACTTAGCAATGGGAAAAAAATGATATATTAAATTTATTTAGCCAGTAAATGGAAGATCAAAGCTACAGGAGAAATATGCGTACATGCCTCAAGCCTCAATCCTGTTTCATATACGAAATGAAACCCATCTTATATAATATTCAGATAAAATCACAGACGTGCAAGGAAGATTAGAAGGAGCAGTGGGGGAGGATGAAATGATAAAAGGAGTAAGAGAAGAGCAAACGCATGAGGTAACTGATACTGATAATTATTACTCAAATAGTTGCCAACAACCATGGAATTTGCAAGGGTGCACTTATTATTATCATTATTATTATTATCATTATTATTATTATTATTATTATTATTATTATTTGAAGAAGCTTACCGCCACATCACGTTGAATTATCTGTTCCCATACGATAACCGGAGTTAAGCAACATCAAATCTAGTCAGGTACGTAAATAAGTGACCAGTTGAGAGTACCAGATGCTGTAAGCTTAGATATGCAGCTAGTGTAACGGGTAGTGGCTCAGAATTGTTAATCGGAGAGCCGAGTTCAACTTCCAGTAGGGTTCGTTATATTCACTGAAGCGCAAATACACTTGAGGAATTATGAATCTATCTCATCTGCCTCAAGATATGGGTTAATTAGGAAGACTTGTGTCACTGAATCATTATTTCCTAAAAAGAATCTTATAGTTTAAAACTATTTACTAGCTTTAAATAACCTGCAAAGCATTGATAAACCGGAGAAAATGATTCAATCGATTGGAAGAAGAAGAAGAAGAAGAAGAAGAAGAAGAAGAAGAAGAAGAAGAAGAAGAAGAAGAAGAAGAAGAAGAAGAAGAAGAAGAAGAAGAAGAAGACGCAGTAGTAGTAGTATTGAAAATGATGACAGCAGGAGAATACGGTAACAGAAGGGAAGGAAACAATTATTTCTTTCATCTCGCCTAACCGCTATTGTATTAACGGTTACTGCTACATTTAGATAAGAACGGCGAGGTTTTGGCTGTAGCTGTTGACATCTCGAAGTCTTTGGAAATGCTGGCATTCTTTACAAGCTCAAGGGCTATGGTGTCTCTGGCCAAATATTTCACTTAATCCAGTCGTTTTTATCAAATCGTGTAATGAATGTCGCGTTCAACGGCCAAGTTCTAGCTCGTTTCACAGTAAAGCAAGTGTTCCCCCAGTGTTTCTCCTCTTCATCAGCGACATTCACGACGTCATCAAGGAATGGCTTGCAAATTGTAAAGCCCCCAAAATGAAAAAAAAATCATATTTTAATCATCATAGAGAAGAATGTTTGTCATACCTCAGCGTGGACGACGCTCGCTTCCAGGCGAGCAACACATTTGGCCTACTAGTTCTCACGTTTACTAAAGAAAAGAATTTGAATGATTCTATTGAATTATTAGCTGTCTCTGTTGCTAGGAATGGCGGATCATTATGTCTTGCCAGACAATTATTTTCTCGTAACAAACCGCATTGCAAAGTAATATATCTTATCATTCATTCGTGCATTAAACATTGTCGCCATATCTACTCTGGATCTCCCGCTATATAACTCGATATTCGCGACAAAATCCAGTCTATAATATTATCAGTTCTAGCCTAGCATCTTTACTTCAGTCACTGTCCCATCGCCGTGATATGTCTTCCCTTTTTCTTTTCAGTGAATACTTTTCATGGCAGTTGCACCGATGAGCTCTCCATCTTGGGACCTCAGCTGCATGGATGTAAGTATGATACTAAACAGGCAAATAGCTCTCATACCTTTACTGTTGAAGTAACTAGATGTAACTGTAGATGCTATTCTAATAGCTTCTTTTCTCGTACTTCTCTTCTCTGCAACCGTCATTCTGTCTCGATACGTCCTTCAAAACTTTAAATGTAATGTCATTCGGTATCTTCTCTATTCCAGAACCGAGTTCTTTTATTGTCATTCCCCCCAATAAGTTTTCTCATTCACTTTCAACCCAATTAACTCATTGTGTCCTAGTCGTATTATTGACTTGCTTGAGGTAAATTATAAAACACTGTATATAATAATATATTATATTATTATATATAGGTGTGAAGATATCGTTTTAGTTACCTCATCCTTGGAACTTAGATACAACTCTCTCAACACCAAGTCACGATGTTCCCCATTACTCTTCTTCTTCTTCTTCTTCTTCTTATTATTATTATTATTATTATTATTATTATTATTATCATTATTATTATTATTAGTAGTAGTAGTAGTAGTAGTAGAAGTATATTTAAGAAGATGGAAATGAAGAAGGTAACAAATACAACAACAAAAGCAACAACAGAAGAACCGTTTAGTAATGAGAAAACAAAACAATCCTGGTTATTTATTTAATTTAATATTATCATCAATATTACTAATTGCCGTTGTATTTGTTGACGTAATGCTCTATTAGTAGTAGTAGTATTATAAGAAGAAGAAGAAGAAGGAAATTAAAAATAAAAATTATAAAGAAAGTAAAAACAATGACATGAAATTATTATTATATCATTATTATTATTATTATTAGTAGTAGTAGTAGTAATAGCAGTAGTACTTAGTGACAGTGGAAGCAATAGTAATAGTAGTTGTAGTAGTAGAAGAGGAAGAGGAAGAAAATGGTAAAGAAAAATATGTTATCACGTGGAGTATAGTGTAACAATTGTAACAGAATCAACTATTTCTCATTGTTTTACTGTCATTATTATTATTATTATTACTATAAAAGGATAACGTGATAAAGACGAACATGACAATTTCTGAAATGGTAAAAGAAAATAGGATATCAAGTGTAGAATACGATAAGAAAACAGAAAGACAAAATCACGCTCTCCTAATTGTTTTTTTTATTATTATCGATTCTCTTCTCGTAATTATCATTATTATGAGAAGTAGCAGTAGTAGAGCATTTTGTTGTATTAATAGTCGAAGCGAAACTTAGAAGAATGGAGCGTATGAGACGAGAGAACCGAAGACGTAACACTGGGAGACTAGATGACAAAAGAAGAAGCCATAACTAAAAAGACGCCATTGTTTTCACTGCGTTTCTAAGGTTATTTATACAAATGAACACAAATGCTGATCGAAAACAATGGTCAGAAAAGCCGGGTCATTACTTGAGGAGAAATGCGCGCGTTTTATCGAAAGCTTGGACAGCATCCAGGACCCTGACATCACAATGGCTATCGGATCAAATCTTCGAAATAACAATGAATGCAGTCCTTTGGTTTACTTGGGAGATGAAAGAGAAGAATGAATGAATGGACGCGTGAGACAAGGGTCGATAGAAAACAGGACTGAAGCTGCAAAGCCGAGGAAGAAGAGGGGGAAAAAGAGGTGGAAAACAGAAAAGGGATTGAAAATAAGATTACCCGATGTAGAAGAGAGAAAGACTTTTTACGGAAAAGATGGAAGTAATGAAAATGGGAATTCTAAGGTAAGAAAAATCTTAAGAACGCAGAATTTAAAGTTCATTTTGAGCTAAGAAGAAAGAATGGTAAAATAAGTGGAGAAGAAATTAAATTTACAATGACACAAATAGAAAGAGATAAAGATTTTTTTTTTAAAAAAAGAAAGAAATTTTGAACTAAAATTATAAGTGATTAAAAGGTTTTATTCGCTAAGCAGTAAGGAAGAGATTGGGATTAGAGAATGTATATATGACAAGGGGTAACAAACAATATGGAATTGTAGATATGAAGAAAGAGGAGAAATTCGTTTTTTTATCATTTCACCCCAAGCAAAGCAATAAAGCCACTAATACACAAGGAGTTACTGAGTATGAAAGTGATAAGAAAAAAGTAAATAATTTTTAAGGAGCGTGAACATTAAAAGAAAAATAATCAAGAAGACAGTAGATATCGATTGACGTTATATTTTCTTTTTTAAGATCGAATTTGTCTGGAAATCAAGGAACAGGAATAATGTTCCATTCCACAGGCGTGAACACAAACTGTTCGCAGAGAAGTTATGTTTACATCAAGGCATTTCAAACGTTAAAGGATGAAACCTTGCCACCAATCTAGTACTGCCTTTAAATTAATAGTTTCAAGGTACCATAGAGGAAATTTCATCAGAACATTTTCCATTAAATATTTATTGGAAAATAATTGAAAACAAAGTACTCAGACGAGAGAGAAATAGCAAAAATTGACGTCATATAAAAATAGAAGATTTGTATTCAAAGAAAGAAAAAATGAAAACATACACATATATGTCTCTGTGTGCATGTATGATTTCATTGGTTATAAATAATAATAATGAAATTATAAAACGGCCAGCTCTGTTAATCATTGCGAAGAACCAACCACTGAAGAAAAAAATATATATATATATAGCTTGAATTCGATTATAAACGAAAATGACATGCCAAGTATCGGAAGCTCATGAAGGAGTGAAATAAATTGAATATATATTTAAGTAATTTATCGAGTCTGAGAGAAATCTCAACAGAATGCAGAAAGCACTAGACGGCCGTTTCGTCCTATATTTGCGACTCCATCAGCAGTGCGCATCCACGAGAATTGAAACCCTGACAGTTAGGTTATCAAGCAAACATCATACCAATTGTTCCACTGGGCCTCGGTGACGAAGGGATAGCGCCGTCCTATGGTTAGAGAGAACTCAGTAGAGTTCCACCACGGAATATGTGAGTGAGCGGCGCTATGTTGAGTCTGATTTGCAATCTCTTCGTCACCGAGGCCCAGTGGAACAGTTGGTATGATGTTTGCTTGACAACCTAACTGTCAGGGTTTCAATTCTCGGTAGTGGATGCGCACTGCTGATGAGTCCCAAATTTAGGAAGAAATGGCCGTCCAGTGCATTCTGTTGAGGTTTCTCTCAGACTCGATGAATTACTTAAATATAATTATTAAATCCTCCTAATAATTTCTATCATATATATATATATATATATTTATTCCAGGATTATCTTCCAGCTTATTACTGATGATCTGCGTCCTCTAAACATCTAACCTTCCGTCCTGAATTAGCAAGTTGCCTCAGAGGTTTCACGTAAGATTTAATTTTCTAGGGTTTATTCACTTATCTTTGGACAGTTCTCGCTGAAATTCTTCTCTCACATGCCAAACGTCTAATAGATTGAGTTGGATCTTTTCTTATTGATCTAGCACTAAGATGATATGATGATACCTCTTTCTGTTGTGATCTCCTGATAGAGTTTTCCTCTCTACTGTTAACACATTTTAAAACATATTTACCGTTCCCTTGATGTTTCTTGAATGGACTTTGAAGATGGAAGCCATAGTATGAATGTTGGTACCATTACTGAAGGCATGAATGAGCTTTTCCTTTGATCATTAGTAGCTTAGTTGGGAAGAAAGTAGTGTCGACACAAAATAATTTCAACCTGTTCTCTTTTTTTTTCGTGATTCTTACGAAAATGATGTCAAGATGCCTAAAGGTCTTAACTGAGAAACCTGTAAAAAAGATACTTAATTAGTTTAATATATTTTTAGATATTAAACATTTTGTGGAATGGTCAATTATGATTTTACACGATTTGAACAAATTTTCTGTCTAGTGGATTCCCGTATTTGCATTAGATGTCCCGTTTTCTCAATTTAAATACTTTTTGTTAGTTCTACCAGATTTCGCTCTCGAGATACATTAATAAAGAGAATGCAGGCCGGATCAAAGTGGGGTTTTCTTCTACAAAGGCGGTCAGCTTTTTTTCTTTTGTGGGTGGGTGACGAGATACCGTACGATAACTTCGTTATGAAGACAGTGGATTTGACCCAAAATAATTTTAACCTGTTCTATTTCTAGCTGACTAGATGAGTAAACGTCTTAACTGAAAACCTATAAAAAAGAAACTCAATTAATTTAGTGTTTTCTTCTAAAAGGCGGTCCGATATTTTCTCTCTTGATTTGCGTGACGAGATATCGTACGACAACAGCTTCGGATGTGTAATAGACTTCTTTATATTCTTGATGGTTGACGATATACATTTTGATCAATCCCTATTTCTAAAACGAGCTATTCATTTTATTCCTTGAGCGGCAGACAAGATATATTACGATAATTTTTTTTCTGTTTCTAAACAACAAATTACTTTCTCCCTTGAACGTCTAATTTTGTGAACATTAATTTTGAATGTATTCCAAATGCCGCATATCAATGTTCGATGGGAGGCACAGGCTACCATATTCAATGCAGTTAATTCCTGATATTATGTTTGAAGTGCAAATTACTTGCTATCATCTTCTTTCATATGCCGTTCCTCTTCAGTGTGTGGGTGAACCTGGCCGTCCACAACTTTATATCACTTGGTGTCGGGCAGCTCAGCATGGTGCAAACAACATTCGCTAAAACATTTACGACTGAATAGCGAGTTCGATCTTCACTGGGTGTCCCATACTTTCGGCCTTGTGCTACATCTAAGATTGGGTTCCTTGGCGTGGTGTAATGGTTAACAAGATTGTCCCGCTAAAACAGTTATGACTGAGTAGTCTGTTCGATCCTCATTGGGTGCCCCGTACACTCGGTCTTGTGCCATGTCTACGCTACTCTTAGAAACTCAATATATCACTTGGTGTACGATATTTCTTTTTTTTTTTTTCTATCACTTTTACTCACCGTGCCTTTACAGAATTTCGTCAGGTCTTACGCCCACTTCAAATTGAAATACCGATTCCCTTACGATGACCGAAATGAAGCAACGTTGAACCTGGTGCCTACCGAGAGGGGTAACCATTTAGCAATACCAGCTGCTTTAATCTTAGATTTTCATATTATTTAATGGATAATGGTTCGAAATATTTAATCAGTGAGCCGAGTTCAAATAATAGTTATATTCACTCACGCGTAAATCCCCTTGAGAAAGGTGTGAGTGGTCCGCTACGCACACAGATATGATTTAATTAGTAAGAATTTTAGTATTAAATAGTTATTTTAAGATAAAATATTACAATCTAAAAATATTTTATGGCTTTAAATAACCTGCAAAGATTGCTAGCCCGATGATCCGCCTATCCTTTTGGCTTTCAATATTTCCTATGAAGGTCAAATTTTTCAAGCCCTCCTTATATTTTATTCGTCCAAGTAATATAACCTTTCTCTTTTCTAATTGTGAATATAAGTCTTTCTTTTTAATATTTGTTTACACATTGTTTACTCACTCCATGATATACTGTTATATACCGTACCTATGAACAATAATGGCTATGTCCCAGTCCTCATAAATACGTTAGAGATTATTGTAAGGTGGGGGTAACATTACGTCTAAGTAGTCCACCACTAGTAGTGGTTTACCTATTTCACGCCGCTGGCGAGTATTTTATTTGTTGACGTTTTAAAGATTACCATTTCATTTCCAACGTCCGTTTTTGGTTATTCATCATTCAGTAACATTTTCTAGATTACAACATTTACCCAGCATAATTCCGTATCTTATAATTAAGCAATTATCCTTTGTATTTGTTTAGCTTTTGAAAAGCGTCTTTTCTATTTTTGTAGTCTGCCTTTGTTATATAATTTCACTTGCAGTCACTTAATCTTCAGCTGAATGGCGTTCGGATTAAGAATTCGTCTGCCATTACAAGACGCATTAAGATTAAGACTGATCTGATTAATTTAGATATTTCTCTCATGTAAAGCATATTAAATTTGTATTACTCCCGATATTATGCCTTCATTTACGAATTCTTAAGTTAATACGTGTTAATAAATAATATAGTGAATTCTAAAGAAAACTTACAAGTTTGTCGGTCGCATCTTTATATAGGTCAATTACTGAACATATATTCATTGTTTAACACAATACTTTTTTGTCATAGTAGTCGCTAGAAGCCACGCACACCCATAAACGCGCGCGCGCGCACACACACACACACACACACATATATATTCATTATAAAGATGTTTTATACGGAGAAACAAGTATTCACGATAAAGATGCATTTTTTTTTCGATGCAAACGCATCTCGACAGGGCAGTAACAAAGATGGTTATTGCTCTACTCGGATATTGACCCCTCTTTTAAATCAATACTATGAAAATTTGAAATTATATCCCTTTCGTTCTTATTACATTGGGATATGTATATATGTATGTATGTATATATATATATATATATATATATATATATATATAGATAGATAGATAGATAGATAGATAGATAGATATATAGATATTTTTTTTAAGCATTACACCCTGAGCAAGGCCTGAAGCCACTAGGATGCAGGGGGTTGCGGAAGATTTGGAGCGAGAGCGGATAGGAGTGATAGAAGAAAGGATGAGAAGAAGGATAGTGGGTAGATCAAGGTAACTGGAGGTGTCGATTGACATTACATTTGAATAGTTGGAGATTATAGCTTTCAGGGAAACAGTAATTGGGAAGGGTGTTTCACAGGCGAGAGGTGCGATGTATGAAGCTACTGGAGTGGAAGAGACGGCTACATTTAAAAATTTCTATAGTGTAAGGGTGGGAGCGCGATGCCAGCCTCGTAGGGCGCTTGAATTCATGGAACCTGGGAACCAGTGAAAGCAGCTCATCGGAGCAATTACCATGGAAGTATTTGTAAAAAAGACAGAGAGAGGCGACGTCGCGTCTGTGAGAGAGTGACTGCAGACGAGACGCCAGATCAGGGCCAATTATATTACATATCCGTCCCTGGATCTTGTCAAGAACTCCGAGGCAAGCAGAAGGTGCTCCAGCCCATATATGGCAGCAATACTCCATGCAAGGGCGAATGGTTGTTTTGTATATTTGAAGTATCGATTCAGGGGAGAAAAATTTCCTGGCGCGGCACAGAGAGCCAACTTTCCTCGCGGTGGAAGAAGCAATTGACTCAATGTATTTGTTCCATCTCAGGTCAGCAGTCAGCGTGAGACCGAGCAGACGCAGGGAGTTGCTCTCAGAAAGTTGACTATCAGACATTTTAATGGGGGGCAGGGAAGGATCTCTATGGTGGTTAATGGAGAGTAATTTAGTTTTCGAGGCGTTAAAGCCGACCAGCCAAATCTCGCCCCAGTTAACAACCGATTGGAGGTCCATTTCAAGACGCACGGCCAGGTTAGTTTTGTCGCCGACACTAGATTTGTTTTTGAGGCAGGAGTAAATTGTAGTGTCGTCTGCGTAGATGACAACTTGGGAATCTATGGCGTCAGGAAGGTCATTGAGGAAAATAAGGAAAAGAGTGGGGCCAAGGATGGGGCCTTGGGGAACACCTGCGTTCGTGGGATAGGAACTGGAGGAGAATCCGTTGAGAACGACATTCAATTCTCAGTTTGATAGGAATGATTGTATTAGATCAAACAGTCGACCAGTAATACCATAACCCTGGAGCTTACGAAGAAGTCCGGCATGCCAAATCCTATCGAATGCTTTGGAGATGTCTAGGGCCACGGCACGAGCCTCACCGTTATTTTGAAGGGCTTAGTAGACGGTTTCAGTTATGGCCGTAAGCACATCAGCTGTAGATCGGGCGTAGCGGAAACCATATTGCTTGTCTGAGAGCAGATTATGGGATGTAAGGTGATTAACCACTTCGGCGTTGATTAGGTCTTCGAAGACTTTGCTGAAGAGGGGTAGGAGACTAATAGGACGGTAATTAGGGGTCAGAGAGGGTCTCCAGAGTTCTTAAACACAGGAACAATGGTCGAAGACTTCCAGCAGACAGGAAAACAGGATTCCTTGAGGCAGTAATTATACAGTTTAGAGAGTGCGGGCGCTAGATCAGGCGTGCATTTCTTCAAGACAATGTCTGGTATGCCATCTCCACCACTAGCCTTGTGGGGGTCTAAGTTGGAGATAATGCCCAGTATATATATATATATATATATATATATATATATATATATATATATATATAGATAGATAGATAGATAGATAGATAGATAGATAGATAGATTTATCGAGATTAAACGTTGTTAATTGATACCAATATTTGGGTAGACGCATCGTTTATCTTAAACAGTTTACTCATTTTCGTCTACCGGACTGAATATTCGAGAATATAATTTTGAATAAAATATACGTCCTCTTGAAATAAATAAAACCTCGTCTCAAATATGGGGATCCACTCCAAAAACGTAAAGATTATGTCGGATTAATAAATAAAAAAAATTGCATTAACTTTTTTTTAGAAATTGCTTGGTTTGGCTTTGAACATGAAATTGAGCAGACATGAATTTCGAGACACTCTGAGAAGAGGGATTATAGATTAAAGGCACTATTTCGCCTCAACTGATCAGCGACGCCTTTCCTGGCCGAAGCGGTCTAAAGCATGTTTAACATAAGAACGGTTTCTCCTACAAAGAGGGATAAAGCTCTGTATCCTACCGAAGGGCGAATATATTTGCTTAATAAGATTTTTCAAATATTCAGGCTGTTAGGTGAAAATAAACACATTGTTTAAAATAAAAAAAAGGGTCTACTGAAATATGGATATCCGGTAAAGATAACGTTTAAATTGATGGGAAAACTGTCGGCTTAAATAAAAAAGAACATAGCCCTTTTTATATATATATATATATATATATATATATATATATATATATATATATATATATATATAATTAATGCATATACGTGTATCTATGTTTTGGTGTGCGACTTAAGTTTTGGTGGATTACCAGCCCGTTGGGCACAAAGTCTGTGTTGCTAAAAGTAAACAAATGACATATGTAAACAACGCTTCTATGTAACCCAAAAATAAAAACGAAAAGTGTAGAAAATGAGATTCAAGTTAGTTATATGTTAAAAAAAAAAACTGTTGATATACTCATAATTGACTATTTATTTTTTTGGGGACACAATTCTATTAGATAAATGGCTTCCATAATTTTAAGTTTTTGTTTATTAATATTTTGAATGACTAATTAATTTTCTGTGAATGTGGACATGCGTGTTTCGTTAAATGTTCTACGGACACCAATAAATTAATTAGTTTCGCCCGCAAAATTCTTCACATTTTCCTTGAACTGTCTGTGGATCGCAACTGTTGAACCTTGATTTTATCCCAGCATATTTTTGCATTATTTTCTTGTTTTAAATGGGAACTAGCAGGACAGAAGTCATGCTCATCATCAAGCTGTATAAAATTAAAGGATGGGGCGCTCATATTGGAGAAGTAGGAACTTCTTCAGTGCTGGCACGAATATATTGGTAAACTCTTTCACAACAAGCAATACACAGATCTACCGACACGCCTGAAATTCTAAAAAACCGAAGTAGAAGCTGCACTAGCCAAATTGAACAGAAGCAAAGTAGCAGGGCCAGACGGAATTGTCAATGAATAACTGACATCCTTAGTTGATTTTGGTATAGACAAGATTACAGAAATAATAAATGAAAACTACAACAATGGTGATATACTAAAAGATCTAAGCAGATGCATTTTCACAGCACTGCCTGAGAAACCTGGCGCAAACGAATGTGATATCCACCGAACAATCAACCTAATGAACCACATAACAAAAGTCCTCATCCGTATTCTGATGAATAGAGCGCGCAGCAGGATCAGGCCAGAGATAGGACAAGAACACTGTTGTTTTGTTAAAGACACTGGGACAAGGAACTCAATATTCATGCTGATAATTTTATTAGAAAGAGCAATACAAATGCAGAAGGACATGCGATTATAAGATTTATAGAATACGAAAAGGCGTTTGACAAAGTACAAAGATCTGTTGGAACTGCTCAGCAACCTTGATATATTTGAGAAAAATATTAGAATAATCAAGGACCTATACTTGCAGCAAACAGTCTACATACGGATAAAGTGTGAGTTTAGCAGAAATACAAAAATAGAAAGGAGCGTAAAGCAAGGACGTGTCTTCTCACCGGTCTTATTGAACCTATACAGCGAAGCAATTCTGAGCGAACTGGAAATCCTACCAGGATTCATCATTGGTGGACACCGTCGTAACAAGATAAGATACGCATATGACAGAGTGCTTACAGTAAACAAGGAAAGGAAATTAAAAAAAAAAACCCTAATGAAGGTAGCTAAGGAGAGCGAGAAGAATGGACCGATATAATGGAATATGCGTACACCTGTGTTCTCCCTCACTTAAATATGATTGTCTGGTCTCCGTCATAAATACCGACGGACGTGTAGGTACGACAGGGTCAAGAGCCTTAGTCTGATAGCTAAGTCTATAACGATGCCCATTGGACTACGCCATTGATCTACACTTCTTACGCGCGACTACGACGCGTACCCGTCGATTACTGCTACCGTATTCTACTTGGTTATAGTAGCCCAAATCACTTAGCTATTTCGTTCAAATATATCCCTTTCCGAGACATATCAGAGACTAAGCATAAATTACAAAAACACAGAATGCATTGTGATCAGTAACAAGATGCAGGTCAGGATACACTAAAATCAAGCAGGTGCGAAAATTTAAATATCTGGCAAGTTTTCCGAAGACGGTAAGTGCGATGCTGAGATCCGAAGGCGTATTGGGATGGCCAAAGTCATATTCCAAAAGCTAGGCAGAGAATTACGAAGCAGGAGGATTTCGTTTGTAACAAAGAAAAGAGTACAGAATTGCTACACGATATCTGTCCTCCTTTACGGCAGCAAATGTTGGACAGTGTCCTCAAAGAAGAGACTTGAGGCAATGGAGGTATAGTTCTACAAAATGATGCTAAGGATATCATGAACCGAGCGTGTGAGCAACGATGAGGCTTTGAAGAGGATGCAAACAAAAAGTCTGAACTACGAAGAATTGTATATTTTGGTTGGATTTGGATATATTTCTTAGTGTTTTCTTTCTTTTTTTTTAATTTGGCGCCACAGATGCTCTTTATACCGTCTCTGTGGATTTATGATGTTCATATATATATATATATATATATATATATATATATATATATATATATATAAGTTACTAAGAACTTGGTAAACCGAATGGGTAATTCCAAGGAGGAGGAAATTTACCCCTCTCTATACTATACCTTGTCTCGTTAACTACAACTATCACTCTCCCTGTTAAATTACAAAAATTACACTACCCATCAATTTCTAATCCCATTTTTCCTTTCATTTCGTTGTTGGAAGTGTTACCTGATGATCCGGAGTCCTTCAAAAAGGATTTTAGTGAAATAAATTATTGTAATGGTACCTTAAAGTGGTCTGTTTTTTTTTATATATATATATATATATATATATATATATATATATATATATATATATATATATATATGTGTGTGTGTGTGTTATTATTTTATGGCTAAGGACGCAAAGACGCTCGTAAAATACTAAATAACTTCTTTCTTTAAACACGTTTCTTTTATTAGTCTACGCATTATGTTTTTCAAGATTTGTCTTTTCCCTTAGAGTAAGTCTAAATAGTTTTCTCTTTGTCTCTTATCTTGCTTTTGCATCAGACCGCATCGATCATTTTTACTGATGTTAGGAGATTAAAAAAATATATCTTTACCTCTATTTTTTCATAGTAAGAACTAAAAAAATTCTTTATTTTTCTCAAACATTCGATTTTTATCATTTTAAAGTTCGAGTTCAATTTTAATGTTTTTTAAACATGGCGATCTCTTCCCGATATTTTTTTCATTACATTGTCACTATTAAAAAGTGTAATACATCTAAAGTACTATTATTTTCATCGTTGGTAAACATATAAACGAAAATTAATTTAATATGTCAAAAATTATCATACATACCTATAAGTCAAATATTCGTTCATGGTTTTGAATAATACTGCCACATATGGCCAAGTCCTCCTGCTATATATTTAGATATTCTTGCTAAATATATATATATATATATATATATTGTTAAATATAACAGAAAATGAATATTTATTATGTCTGATCATGAGCGGTTGTAATGTACTTATGTTTGCTTTAATTTCGGGTGAAAAGAAAAACCAAAATTGTCCAACATTTGGATATTTTTTATTAAGTTGGTCTATATTCAGGTACGATGAGAACGAATAGAGTACACTTTCTACTTTCGTAACATTTAATTTAAAGGTCGGCTTAAAACATAGTAACGCAATATTATTTATTTTCGGATATTACATCAAAAACATGTAAGAATCGCTACATAATTGCAGTCGTGTTTCAAGGCATAACAATGCCTCTCCTCAGACGATTGTAAATTACAGGCGAGTGAGAGATTAATTTGGTTTCAAAAGCAAAATTTTCTCCTCTTTTTTTTTGAAAGAATGTCAGGGTAAAGACCTCAAGACACATTTTTTTCATATCACGTTCAAACACCAGTAAACGTCCAATCACATTTTGCAACGTCAAGACTATTCCTTACCTAGATATGTGTTCACTTGGAAATACCAGGTTCTGTAATCTTTGATGTGCGGATTGAGTAAAGTATAATGGCTGGTAAATGAAAATCAAAGAGCCGAGTTCGAATTCCGTTACGCGGTAACACGCTAAAAAATAGGCATAGAAAAGGTATAAATCTACCCCTTTTCCTCCAGTTATGGTTTAAAGATTATTTGGTGTCCTATAAAATAGTGAAATGAAGGTCGTCATGAATGATTTCTCTTCCAAATCCTACCATACGAACCAAGTTCCCTAAGGCTCTATCAAGCGTCCTATACGGTTTCTCATCTTCATCAATGATCTCACTGATGTCATCAGATGTCAAGTTGGTATCTATCCAGACGTTACTAACATTTATTCCTGTCTCAATAGTAAATCAGGTAGCGATGACAAAATTACCTTGGCCGCTGATTTTTGAAAGGATTTGCAATCAGTGTTTAACTGGGGCAGTATATTGGCTTTTAAACTTTGATGCCTCCAAAACTTCACTCATTTAACCGCCATTGAGAAATCTGCTTACCTCCATCAGCATGGTTAATGTTCGACTCTGTGAGAGAGTATCACTGCGCAGTTTTGGCGCTAAGTTTTTCAAAGAGTTGAGGTGGAACAACTAAATGTAACCAATCGCTGCATCCTCTGCAAGCAAAGTTGGTTCACTGTAATTTGACAGAAGGTTTTTCTCGTCAGGGTCCATCTTACACATTTACAAATCTGTCATTCGTCTATGCCTTGAATATTGTTACCATATCTGGTCTGTTCATCACGAAGTTCTCGACAAAATCCAAAGAATGATCTGCAATGTAATCTGTCCTGACTTGATATCTCGACTTCAATCACTCTTTCATAGACGTGATGTGACTTCTCTCTGTCTTTTCTACAAATATATTCATGGGAACTGTTCTGGTGAGTTATATTAACTGATGCCGTAATTTAAGCGCGCTACTAGATTCTATATGTTAATTTTACTGTTGAAATACTGAAACGCAACCACCACTTTTACTCCAGCTGTTTCATTTCTCCCCTCTTCGTGACAGTGGAACTCTCTTCTACTTGATCCCCTTATAACTATAATCTTTATGTGCATCGTCAATCGCAAACATCTGTTCCCTTGATCCTCTTTCTTCTTTTATCATTTGCTCAATCCCCTCTATACACAATCTTTCCCATCCCTTTCACTATCTCTAACCCCCTGTACGCTAGTGGTACTCCCGCCTTGCGTAGGGTGTAATGCTTAAAATAATAATAAAAAAAAACGTATTTGAAAATCATTAAAATTAGAAATTTATTATATCTATATAAATCTTTAACGTTACGTCTCCGCTCAATAAAAATAACAATCATGTTTACAATGAAAACATCTTTTGATTGTAAACTATATTTCAGGGTTGATAAAACGTAACATAAAAAAAAAAAAATCAATCAACCTTTTTTGAGTTAGCACGTGTACATTGTATTTGACGGGCTGTTATTAAACCAGGCGAAATTTGGGTTGTTACTCACATAACTAAACATAACAGAACTGGTTTAAACGAAAATAAATTTAGACGGAGAGACCAAATTTAAAGAATTGTCGCATCTGGAGAGCAGAGTTCATTAATATTGTGTCTGTCTATTGCCGAAACAGAATAAAATTGTTCGTCCTTTCAGCATTAATTATGAAACGTTCCAACACACAAGAGGGGGACGCTGTTAATTCGTCTATTTTAAAAGTACTTTCTTTTAAAAGAAACCAACAAAGTACTCGAATTTAATAGAAAAAAAATCCGATGAGAATTTTGCAAAAACCTACGGTAAGAACTTAATGTGATCGTATCACGCAGTCCATGAAACGCTACATACTTATAACTGTTCTATTTTGCAACTGGTCATTATTTCTACATCGCAGATCGTACTTAATTTATAATTAAAACGTTACCATATGCAAATATGTAGATGTTGAATATATATATATATATATATATATATATATATATATATATATATATATATATATATATACCGGGAATAAAATTATCCAAATCGTGTAACAGCAAAGATGTTTAAGTGTTAGATTAAGCTCTTAAGCGTTTATCCAGTAAGGTAATTTTAATCATTTCTAATGATTAAAATTACCTTACTGAATTCTCTGAGGTTTCTATAATACTATTTTACTCTACGTTTAGCAATAAGAGGCGATAATTACTCTCTAAGATTAACAGAATTATTATGATTAAATCGATCAACAACGACGAAAATGTTCATCATTAAGTCAAGATAACTAAGGATCGAAAGCTCATGAAGGGTTGAAATAATGTTCATATATATATATATATATATATATATATATATATATATATATATATATATATATATATATATTATTCAGGATCATTTGCCAACTTAGGCAAGATGGTCTTCCCTCTCTAATCTTCTAACTTTCTGTCCTGGAATAACAAGTTTTCTCATAGATTCCACGTCTGGTTTCATTTTCAAATCTTTTTTCACTGATCGTTGGACTGTCATAACTGAAACTCTTCTCTCACTTGCCAAACCTCTAATGAATTGAGTTGGATCTTTTCTAATTGATCACGTTAGCCCTAAGTTAAAATTATAACCCCTCTTCTTGTTGTGACATCTTGATCCAGGTTTCCAATCTGCTGTTCTCTCTTTTGAAAATTATTCACCGTTCTCTTGCTGGTTCTTGAATGGACTTTGAATATGGAATCCACAGTATGAATGTCGGTACCATTACTGAATGCCTGAATGATCTTTTTTCTACTCACCATTTCCCATTTGGAAAGATAGTGGATCTGAAACAAACAAAAAACTAACCTGCTCTAGATGATTTCTACGAAAAACGGTGTCAACATCTCCAAACGTCTATTTTGAAAGCATGTAAAAAAGAAACTCGATGACTTTAGTGGTCTTTTAGATATTAAAATTTAATGGAATTAGACCGTTATATATATATATATATATATATATATATATATATATATATATATATATATATATATATATATATATATATAGATATAGATAGATAGATAGATGGAGACGAATAGGAATCGGTATACCTGCACCGACCTCCAGCCTATCTTCTCTATTTTGTGTTACAATCTAACAATGATCATCAGAGGATTAATATATATATATATATATATATATATATATATATATATATATATATATATATATATATATATATATACATATATATATATATATATATATATATATATATATATATATATATATATATATACATATATATATATATATATATATATATATATATATATATATATATATATATATATATATATATATATATATATATATATATATATATATATATATATATATATATATATATATATATATATATATATATATATATATATATATATATATATATATATATATATATATATATATATATATATATATATATACATATATATATATATATATATATATATATATATATATATATATATATATATATATATATATATATATATATATATATATATATATATATATATATATATATATATATATATATATATATATATATATATATATATATATATATATATATATATATATATATATATATATATATCTCTATTGTTTTTGGTTTGAGAGCCAAAGGAACAGTTCAGAAAGCATCTGCCAGACAGTCCATGGTGATTATTTTATTAAAGGTGTGAAGAAGGAACTATGTCAAACCCCTCCTGACTTTCGAATCCAGCGTTTTACTTCTTTACAAAACAGCGATCTGGTTAATGATTGATTTCTGCCTTTTCCAAATGCAATAATACGAAATGAACGAAACAGCATCCACCATAACTTGAACTCGTTTCGTCAAATTCACTTTCCGCATAAATAACAATTACACTCCTCACATATCTATAAACTCACACATGCGCAGACACACACCTATATGCGTGTGTGTTTCCACACATCAGTGCTTTCACACAACCACTGTATGTCTTGCAACATATCAACTGGTTATTAAGAGTGGAAGGCTATAGCGTCGGAATAAAAGGTAATGTGGTCCCTTCAATAGAAGGTTCCTAGATATTTTCGGTTCAATACGCAATCCTTGGTTTCACTGATATGTCTTATAAGTCAGACTCAAAAGACAGTAAAAGTATGGAGCCATTGTTATGTAAATCAATAATTAACTAATAGTATCAGTCGGATTTTTCTCTTGAATGTTACCGAACAAGTAAGCTTCGCTCCTCGATGTTTATTTTGTCGCTGCTCAACAGAATCCTGTTATGCGCACGCAGCAAAAAGACCATCAGTTGTTAATTATAGAGCACTGGTAGTTTTGTAGAAAACATGCTTTCCCCAACCGGAATCGAACCTGTATCCTATACGGAACGGTCATTTGATCAGACATGCTATACCATTTAGCTAAAGAGAAGCGTCAGGTTACTGCATTTATATAAAATATGTATTATTAACAAATATATGTGCAGATCGGTAGATAATAAAATGACTGGGATAGATAGATAGATAGATAGATAGATAGATAGATAGATAGATAGATAGATAATGAACATATTGAGATAGATAGATAGAAATGATGAGGATGAGATAGATAGATACATAGATATATAGGTAGAAATGATGAGGATGAGATAGATAGATAGATAGATAGATAGATAGATAGATAGATAGATAGATAGATAATGAACATATTGAGATAGATAGATAGATAGATAGAAATGATGAGGATGAGATAGATAGATACATAGGTAGATAGGTAGAAATGATGAGGATGAGATAGATAGATAGATAGATAGATAGATAATGAACATATTGAGATAGATAGATAGATAGATAGATAGATAGATAGATAGATAGATAGATAGATAGATAGATATACTGCCTTGCATAGAGACTACTTATTTATTAAGACTGATATAGATATGTTATCTAAACACGTTTATAATTGCTAAATATCGTATCAATATATCAACACTCATAATTCCCGTTACGTTTTTTAAGCAAAAATCGAAGTACATAGACGGACACTCAATCAAAAGCTGGGAAGTTCGATTAGAAAATATTAGCTTATATTTTTTTATAAAAGTGATGTAAAATAAATTTACTCTAATATTTCTTGTGCGTGGGGTTACTACTGATTACTTTTTGGTCTTCAAGTTTCTATTTTAAAACAATTCAAATATTGTTACCAATATTTCTTGTTTATTTTGATTTACGGCCATATCAGTTTGGGATCACCGAAGTTACGTTAAGCTAAATCGGATCAAGTCAGTACTAAAGTGGGTGACCACTGGGGAATATCAGACACTGAAAGTTGGGATGCACAAGACTTATAATGTATAACGGCTCAGAATTTGACATCGATGAGCCAAGTTTCAATTCTAGTTGAATTCGTTATATTCAGTTATGTAGAAATACCCTCAGGAATGGTATGTATCCACAACTTATCGTCCAGCTAATTGGTAGGCTTTGTACGTTCCGGCCTTCATGGTTGTTGAAGACATTAGATTTACAATACCGAAAAATTCATACACAGATGTCCTCAAGGACACATGGCACATTGGATAGGAGCGTTGGTTAGATCCAGTATTCTTAAATCGCTTGTAACATTTCAAGTTATCTGAAACATTATTTCATTTCACTCCTCTGATGAATTTATTGTTGGGGATTCTAATTCATTTTGTTGATTACTGTTTTTCATCGTGCATTACCAACGGCTTACATTTCTCCAAGGAAAGTCCATAGCTATGACTGCTTTAGCTATTATTACAAGACATTTGCACGGCGATAGTTTCAGACAAGGGAAATCATTTTAAGGGACTCTCTTAATCTCTCAGGACCAGCCAAGGTAGGCAATTTCCCCAGGATATCCGTTGTGGTTTATATGGTTGATTTTGCAATGTTGTTATGTTAGCATTCTGGTGTATCTGGAAGATATTTGGAATCGACTCAAATGCTCCAGTGACAATTGGCACATTTCTAGCATACACCTTTCATATTCTCTCACCTCTGAGGAGTTGATAGTTCTTGCAACTTATTTACCTGCAATATAGGACTGTGTCAGGTATGCCACAGCTACCAGCGAGCGCTAGTGAAAACCTTTTATGCTCGGTATCATGTTTTATTATTATTATTATTATTATTATTATTATTATTATTATTATTATTGTTGTTGTTGTTGTTATTGTTTTATTTCCTTTAAGTTCTCTTGCATACTAATTTGCTGTCTGGTCCAAACCAGCAACGTAAGGTCAGAAATGACATCATGACATATTCTACTAACCATTTTTACATGAATAAACCCAAAGATCACACACACACATACATATATATATATATATATATATATATATATATATATATATATATATATATATATAGATAGATAGATAGATAGATAGATAGATAGATAATCCCCATCGCAAAGTGTGCACTGCACTTATCAGTAAATATATTTTTTCGTATTTCATTAAGTCATGGACTACCAGGAATCGCTTCAATGCGTGTAACGGACCCTTTCCAAGCAAAACGATCGCTCCATCTATAACTGGAAATATTGATGTCCCCACGTATCACATTTTTGAGATTTTCAATTCAAGACCCTTGTAATTTGATAGCTTAACGTGTCAATAAGAAGGCACATTCTGTTTTTTTACAATCTCTGATCACGATATCTGGGCGATTAGATTTGATTGTTCTGTCTGTGTGTATTGTAAAGTCGCATAAAATTGCTAGGGTTCCTATATCAGTAAACCTGTCTGGGTTTTGCTCATATCATTTTCTTGTAGATTCATTTCTCGTAAAAGTTGAAGATATTCCAGTGGAAATATTGGTCACTCTTTCCTGCGGAGTTTTTATTCAGTGGATGCCAATACCGTGAAACCTGTTACACGATGGCCAATTGTTTCTAGATAATTGTCACAGAATCTTATTTTTCGGCTAATACAATTTTTTCAGTATGTGTCTTTGATAATTTCTTGTTAGCAACCATTTGTTCTGTGCAGCAAGAATAAAACCTTCATTTTCAGCTTTTACCCCTGAACTACATACTCACTGATGACTACGGCAGTTGCCTGGTGCGCGTAGAATATTGACAATAAAAAGAATTATCTTGCCATCGTTTCTGTAGTTGTGTCTGTGCATTTGCTTTACTTTTTAGGTTGCATGCCGCTGTAGTAGTTCTATGATGGATTACTTTCAGTTCTTCGCTCACTCTAAATTCCATTTTGGATTTGTTGGCTTCCTTTATTACTGAATAGAGATTCTTAATACTTTCATGTTCTTTGACGCAGATCATCATCAAATCCTATGTCGTTTCTATGTGTCATTGAAGCCCGATTGTTGTAATTTCGTGAATTAAGAAAAGCGAGAAATATGTTTTTGTTACTGCCAAAATATTAAATGGATAAAGCTCATCGTAGGATATTTTGCGGATTTCCTGGAGAGATATTGCTCCAGGGTTATATCAAAACTGGAACAGTTTTAGTTTTTAAGTGTCATATTTTTTTTCTATTTCCATCTCTTGGTAATTGCACTTACTCAGTTTCATAACGCTGAGGTATTGTGTGAATCAGTGTACAAACATTTTCTTTTATGAATTTAATAATAATAGCTGGAGGATTTACTTGTATTTTTGGAACGTTACTGATAGAAACCTCCCAGAAGATGGCACCATTTACTCCCTCAAGTGCAGATTCAGGGTGATGCTCATACCAGTTTATACGTGGTTTTATCCCCATAGTGATGTTAAATCTTTTAATGAAGATATTGATCTATCACACATTGACGGTTTTTGTTCTCATCGTGTGTGATTAGTGATAAATATGATGATCAATATTTTCAATGTATTTAATATAGCACCTACATTTCAGGCCCGTGCTCTTATGTAAGCTATTAACAGGCTCTGGCGCTGTGCAGCAAGAATGAACACATCACTCTCAGGTTAAGTTCTGAATTCTTAATCATTGACGAATTGCATAGCGATCTCCATCAGCAACATTGCTTCTTGATTTATTAGTCATTCACCAATCAAGGCAATAAAGCCACTAAAACACAAGGGGTTACTGAGTGTTAGAGTATATGAAAAATACTATTAAGGGGAGATAACAATAAATTAACAACAATTAAGAGAAGAGAGAATAAAGATTGATATTAAATTTAAATTGTTGAAGTTGAAAGTTGAATGCGAAGAGAAAAGCGAGAAGATAGATACACAAGCGAGAGGTGCGATAAATGAAAGGGTTGATATAGAAATTAAGGCGACTATAGATAATTCAACTGTAAGATGATATTACTTTGCAGCCAATGTAGTACTGCACTTGCATTCATATATATATATATATATATATATATATATATATATATATATATATATATATATATATATATATATATTTATATATATGTATATTCCAGTCGAATCCATTACATTCACTTACGTGCTAATACCCTTGGGAAAGGTATGTATCCTCTTCATCTCCCTCCAGCTATGGGTAAAATAGCAGGACAGACTGGGTTCTATAGCCTTGGATGGCAACTGGTCTAGGAGAAGGACAACTCTGAATTCAAAACCTGCGGAGGGTCGTTTGGGAACCTTGTGGCATGCATTCGGTGCACCAGGTTTCTGTATTCGTCCCTCCAAAAAGTGTGATTGGTCCTGCACGAGGCCTTCACCACTATAATCAAATCTCATGTGCCGGTGTCGGGATGTCGGTTTCCTGGGGACTTATCGGCCTGACCCTCATACGTCGAACGCGACGGGAGAGTCGATATATATATATATATATATATATATATATATATATATATATATATATATATATATATATATATACAGGTACCATACAAGAAGGTTCATCGCAACAATTACAATGAAAGTCTTTACAGAAAAGGCACAAGGTGGTTGGAAAGGTACTGGTATTGCGATGTTATGTCAGGACCAATATTGTTGCAGATTCTTGAATTTTATCAAGGATCGCTAAATATATAGAAGAATAACCAGAACAGACGTGTCGCTAATGTGGCAGCATGAAGGAATGGAAGACTTGGAAGACTTATAAATATGTAAGGTAGATTCTGCGGATAGAACACTATGTAGAATGACACAGCCAATCATCATCATACCTAGCAATTGATTCAATATATTCTTTCCACTACACGTCATCGGAAAATTGCAGTATGAGAAGGCGTAATGAGTCACTCACCAGGAGGTTAGCATCTGCCATGTTAATGGAAAGTTAAAAGGGTTTCGGAGAGGGGACAAGATATGTAGTTACATTTAGCGTTCGTCTCTTTGCTTTTAGCTTAGCTTTTACGATATTTCTTTCGGTTTCTTTGTTGTGGTTGCGGCAGTTACACGTACGTCACCGTTATTTTCAACATTTAACTCGAATTATCTTGCATATTTATGGGCTTCTTTGGATAAAGAATAGGCCTTTTTTTTTTCTTTTTTTGTGCACCACGTCGAGTTGTAACATTCAATCGTGTATATGTGCAAGATATTATTATTATTATTATTATTGCATTCGATTTCGTTTTTTGTTTTTTTCAATCCTTGAAAGTAATAAATATATGTACTCTCTTAGGTGATATTTAAGGTGTACAGTTTTCTTCTTTACATTAAGAGAACAACCCTGAGTAGATGAGCATTTCCTCCCAATTCAGTTAATTGAAACTCATTTAAACTAGGATTCCTACGAATATCCTTAATGTTCTTCAGATCAGTTTTTTTCATCCTCAAGGCTCCAATATAGTAGTAGTTTTAAAATTAAACATATTTTCTCTTCAGTTTCACTTTCAATGACTTTATAATTATTTATACTTGTAACAATATTTTAAATTATGACACGAGAGAAATCGCGTATGTTTTTTGTATATAATTACAGTATGTCGGCTATTAGTACAGTGTAACCCGGATATAAGAGAGTTGTCGGGACCGGAGAAGAAGTCTCTTATATCCGGGTTTCTCTTCTACTCGGGTTTGAACTAATTTATATACATTAACACAGGCTCTAATTTGGAACCAGAGAAAATCTCTCTAATATCCGGGTCTCTTATATCCGGGTCTCTTATATTCGGGTTACACTGTATAAGGTCCTGTGTATGACGATAAAATGCATTCGGAAGCAGATGCCTGTGATCGGTAGATTAGAAGTTTTAAGAATCATAGAACCATCTTTTAATTGTTGTTGTCCCCAAGTCCACCCTGATCGGGGTACTCCTACCTGTTACGCTCCCAGCTATACGCAAATAGTTAACCAGACCCAAGCAAAAACAACACCGCTTGAAAGTATAACATACGTCGTTCTAGCAAAAATACCAGTAATACTTATTAGATAAAAAATTACCAGCAAAACATCAATCAACATGATATTACTCCATATAATATCCTACAATTCCTTAAAGGAATCAAACTTCATTCTAAAATATCATTTTAAAAAAAAACAAAAAAAAAACTACAACATAAAACACACACGCCGCTAGTAACTTTGTCCATACAAACAGGTATACGCATAAAATCTGAGTATCATCTACCATGTATTCAATTGTGAAAGTAGAATAACATATATCATATTTTCATTACATCAAATCTCCCAAGAAAAATAAATTTAGGCAGTAAATGACCGATAAGGTTTTGATATACCGTTAAACAAACATTAAATATTTATTTATATAAATATAATGCATTATTATTATTATTATTATTATTATTATTATTATTAATTTCCTTACATCTATGTTGTAAACACATTTCCTACCGATTCCCAACAAGAGACCTAAGGTTAGAAATGACTTTAGCACATTTTTCACTGATCATTTTTGTAAAACAAAAAGCAAAAATATCCTAAAAATCAGAAAGATTTTACATAGATAAAACACTTCATAATCTGAGAACTTTAATTAGGAGTACAGTTTTCTGTATTTCTTTAATACAACGGCTACCAGTTATCCATTGAATGAGTCAATTGGACTCCTTTCCAATCAATCAGAGAGCTCCAATTACAAAGGGAATAACTGATGTACTCATGTCCATCTTTTAGATTTTCGTTCTGCTTTTGTGGTATTTTATGATGATGTCTGGCTGAACAGCTTGGAATATTCTCTCTGCATGTATTGTAAAGTAGCATATGTATGTAACCGGGTCTGAATGATGGCTATACGAATTTCTTGCAGTTTCATTCGCGTAAACGTTGCATATTTTCCAATGCAGATATTGGCCTACTCTATCTAATTAGTATTATTACTGTTGCTCTTGTCATTATTATTATTATTATTGATATTGTTGTTGCTTTTTTCTGGTTGGTGATGGTGTTTGTGGCTGAGGTGGTGGCGTTCTTGTTCTTGTGTGTTTTCACAGTAAGAAAACATAGCAAATATAACTTTTGCTTAGCAAACAGAATATTCGTTCTTTGTTGGTTTTTGAAGACGTCATCATGGATAACAATTTTTTTCATTATACTCGAGGCTATAAAATTAGAATAATATGTATATATATAGGGAAATAAATAAACATTTCAAACAAAAGAAGAAAGTTCTTTGAAATGTTCTTTTTCTCATCCTCAAAGAGTTTACCTTCTTTGGAGTGGAAAAGATCATTGACTTTAATTTATGCAACTGAATTTTATTTTCTTCATTATCTAAATAATGTTATTGATTCTGTTATTTATTGATCTTTTCAAAAAATGTGACAAACGGATGAGTATTTATTCTCCATTTTATCAATACGATCAATCTTTTTCCAAGTTTTCTATCGCGTCATATCTCTGACTTTTAGATTCCCTCGATACAACTGTTACATCTAAATTCAATAATTGACCTTCTATTCAGATGTTAATATTCGATACTTGTTTTGTATAACCTTCAACATTAAAAGAAATCACGCTGAATTTTAAAACGCGACGAGATAACTTTTCAAGGTGTACCATTGATTAATCCTACCGTTTGTTGGTTATTAACTCGGAATATTCTCTATAGGGACAGAACAGAAAGAAAAAAAGCATTTATTTATAAAACAGTTCAACTGTTGTCTATGGGCATATTGTGTCAACATTTAGAATTAGAAGTTATTTATATACATTTTTAGACGTTTAAAATGTGATTTCTTTCATAATTCTTGTGCATATAAACCTGTTTAAATATTCGGCATTATTTTCTATACCAAATATTATAGCAGATGTTAAAAGTGGGGTATTATTATCACACATAATTATTATAAATATAATTTAAATATCAATACTTATTTAATACGTATTAAATTTATTATCCTTTTCTTTATAAAAAATGCCAATTATATTTCAAGCAAGAAGGGAAATTGAGGAATTCTATGCTGACTGATGATCCTTTTATACCTTTCAGATTGAAAACTATATTTTACTTATACACTATTCGCAACTATATATATATATATATATATATATATATATATATATATATATGATACACATATTGTATTATGAAATGGACAAAGTCCGACAATTATTTTAAGACATTGCTAACCAAACGCTCCCCTGTAGCCAAATCGGTTAATGCACGTCAAGCTAAATGACGGTCCCGTGTAGGATACAGATTCGAATCCTGTTCGAGGACGAATATTTCTTGTGAAAATTTCTCGGACATTCAGCCTGGTAAATGTTGTTTAATAGTGTTTATTATAAACAAAATATTTACTTAAATATTTGTATCTATAAAAAGAATGTATAAACATAAAAAAATATATTGTATTATATATATATATATATATATATATATATATATATATATATATATATATACATACACACACACACACACACACACACACACACATATATATATATATATATATATATATATATATATAACGATATAATAAGATATATACATGTATGAATAAATGGGTGTAATATCAATAGTTCCTCATATATCCGTGTGTGTGTATGTGTTTGTGCGCGCGCGTGTGCGTGTGTATCCAATCTCAAAATTCTTGGAAAAGGTGGAAGACAAGAACCACACATAATATCACCGATCTTAGCCAAAGCAGAAAAATGTCTTATACGAAGTAGTAGAGGAAAAAAGGGAGTGGATTGATTTAAAATCCTGTAGAGAACAATATGTATGATAGGATAAAGAACAAATAGAAAACGATCATAAATCTAACATGTTTCACTTTTATTAAAGCTTCATCCTATTTGTTTTTTATGTTATCATACCGTCGGATTCCTATCGTATATTTGATATATATTTGACCTTAACATTATTATAACACTTATATTTTGTTAGTACATGTGTTGGAGTATCATCCCCGTGGAAGACACTTTTTTATTGAGTAATTGTATCGATAGTTAATAAACATTAATTCCTTTTATCTAAAAGCAGGCATGTCTAGACTAATACGTCTACATGCTATATATATATCATTCGTATTATTCAGAATCATTTTGAAAAATGATTGTTATTCTATGTTGATGAAATATTCCCTCGCAAAAAAATGGAAATAAATTTACATACAATTTACAATATATCTTGGCTTGAAAAAAGCAGTAAAGTTACAAATCAATTGCCCATACCCGGTAAAGAACTAATTCCGATTAATTGGTAATTAAAAAAGCTCGCACACTAATATCAAGCATACTGGCCTGATCAAGTTGGCTTATGAATCCAGTGTTTGAAATGATTAATTTATTCATTTCATATTAATTTTAGTTGCTTTTCATCGCATCTACCCAAACATTCAGTCCCCGCGCATTATTCAACAATTTTGGTTTACAGATTAGTGTCGTCTAACAATCTGAATAGTTCCAAAGAATATCAACTTCAATTAAGATGAAAGATATGTTCGGCTAATCATTGCAAGGACCGACAATGCTTGAATCAATGAATATTAAATGCGATGTCGTACCTATTAATAAAAATAATTCATCTAAAAATGATGAGAAAAATCAATCTTTGAACATTAAAGGTGAAGTTTAAATTGAAATTATTTTTAAACCTTTAAGTTCTAGCAAATAAAGTTATCTAACATTATGCAAAGAATAGGCTTACCCGCGTAAAAGATATGAGAATGAGTATAAATGAGCATTTATTTTCGCATTCCTATATATTCTACTTAGCTAACGTCTAATTAGTTTTGATGAAACTACTATGGGATGAAACAACTAATAGATAATGTAGCAACCTTGGGAAGGTTACTAAATAGAATAATCACACGAAGGTTGGTAATGAAGGATAATACTTAGGACAAGAACAACACATATAAGAATCGCTAGCGACGCGGATAAGCAGTACTACTAGAAGTGAGAATAAATAAGTGAAATAAATACAATATGGGAACCAGTAATAAGGAGTGCCAGAGAAAAGCAATGATAACAAAGTTGCAATATGAACTCTGGTAAAGACATACAATGATAACAGCAATATTGCAATATGAGCACTGGTAAAAAATGGTTACTGAAAACATTAGGTTTATAATACCCACAAGTTCATACCCAGATGTCCTCAAGGACACATGGCACAGTGGATAAAGGCGTTGGTTAGATCCAGTGACAGACCCAAAAATACCCGGTTAAGGCAGTGGAGAACTTTCAGAGGGAAATTAGCAGGAGATAACTGATAACTGACATCCATCAAACATGGCACGTGGAACTAGAACAGTCTACCCCAGTGATCGAAATAAAGGGTTCAGTTCGAAATTCCAACCACCTGAAGAAGGCCGGAGCGTACAACGGCCGAAACGTTGTGACAAATATGGCGACAAAGATGAGGACAATACTCCGACTAATGTAAATACTGTACATAACAAATGAAATCTGCAACAATGGTGATATAACGGAAGACCTAAGCAGATCTATTTTCATTGCACCAGGCACAAATAAGCTTGAACCCCATCGAAAATTCAGCCTAATGTGCCACATAACAAAACTCATCATCCGAATTCTGATGAATAGTGCGCGCAATAGAAACACACCTGATATAGGATAAAAACAGTGCGCGTTCGTTAAAGACACTGGAACAAGGAGCCAGATATTTATGCTCAGAATATTATAAAAACAAAGAGCAATAAAAATGCAGAAGAACGTGTACTTGTGTTTTATAAACTACGAGAAGACGTTTCGTCGGAAACAAAGAACACTGAACATGATATCTGTCCTCCTGTATGAAAGCAAATGTTTGACGAAACTATTTAAGTACATGAATCCTGTTCTTATGGTAATATTAGGTTCGTGCAAAAATAATGACGTAATAATGTCGTTTTTTGACGTTAAAAAATACGTCAAAAAACGACATTATTACGTCATTATTTTTGCACCAACCTAATACTTTTTGTTTTTGAAATTAACCTTGTTGTGAAAACTACAGTGAACACCGCCTGAAGAAGATTGGGTATATGGCCGTCAGTTAAATAGACGGCGAAAATTGACAGCTTTGAATTTTACATCAGAATTAAGGAAGTAAATAAATTTCGCTATCTGTTGCGGACGGAAAATGCGACACTGAAGGGACAATGCGAATTGAATAAGTCGGCTTAAAAAGACTAAAAAAAAAAAGATTAAGCCAGGAACATTATAATGTTTAAAAACAAGGAATAAAATGTTGGACGGCGGAGACATATCTATACAATTATAGAGAATTCCCATACGGGAGGGAAAAAAGAGCTTTGAAACGATACAGACGCAATTGATGCTTAGAAAAGCTTCAAAATTCCAGGTGAGCAAAAAACAGGTTTTAAAGAAATAGGAAGAAGGAGAACGCATATTCAAAACAAGAACGAGATAGATGAAACTTCTAAAACATATAACGAGACTTGGACAATTAAACACTCACAGTACATACATAAATCAGGAGCGGCGATTGAAAATAGAAAGCAAACTGTCTTATGGTAAATAAATGAGAGAGATGTGATGAAGAGAGACGATAAGGATTCAAACGTTGCTAAGAACAAAAATACACGGGAAGTTGATGGCAGTTGTTATCAGCACGTGTTAAACACGGAGTGATTAATAATAATTCATTTGAGAGAAAAGCCTTTATCTAACTTATATGTATGTTTACTTCCGAAATTAAACCGTTTAAATGAAGAAGAATGGTAAACGTCAGTACACGTGATTATCATTTTCATTCTTCATTTCCATGACTGAGTGGTGGCTTTGAACAGCTGACTAACTGATTTTTTCCCTCCACGTACCTGGGATGAAAGCCAGTGATACATTCTTTCGTTCGTATCGTGAATATAGCAAATATATCGTTCGTATCGTGAATATAGCAAATATACTTGATGCAGCCAATCTCTTTCTAGGTCAGATCACAGACAACTGGAAATGGTTTCAGTTTTTTATTAGTTTATTCAATCGGACCAGCACTTCGCTCTGTCTGTCGAATTCAGTTTAGGCCAGATTATCATTACAATGATTGCATATTTCTCGTCATTTTATTTTTTTTTCATATTTCGCGCATGCGCGTTTTTTATTCTGTCGAGTACACAGTATATTAGGATAGTTCCGCACCACCTTTCAGGAAAAGTGCACTATGAAGCAATTCACTCCAGCAGAAATTAAAAAAAAAAAAAACAGCATGTTGTAAGCTCCAATCCGAACATTTCAGAGTGTTTGGGAGCCAATTAGATGAGAGTTCAGATTATTCGGAATGAGTTGCAAAAGACTCGGAAAACTCCTTCTGATCAATCTGATAAAAAAGAACTCTCGCATTTGTTGGTGATGGCTTCAGACTCAACACGGTGGTCTACATCAACTGCCTTGAAGTGGTAGTGCTACCCTGAGTGAAAAGGGTGGCTACTGAAAGACCACTCACCCCTTATATCTGGCTACCTAACTGTCCAGACAGCAACACCCTTGATAATTATGTGTGGGCGCCGTTGACGAAGAGAGCAACAATACTCTCTGTAACACCAAAAATGAACTGAAGGCAAGGATTATGGCAGCATAAGCAACTTTAAAAAGGAGGACCGCGAGAACAGATGCAGAGATCCCGAAGTCGGGTGAAGGTCGTGGTTGAAGCCAATGGCGATTTTATTGAATAAATTTACTCTTTAGTATTTCAAAATATTTTTGTGTCATTTTGGTAAATATATTTGTTAAAATGAGAATTAAGTGTTATTTTCATTTTTGTGTAATTTAGACTACATAATTATTCCCATATTGTATATCTATAGAGCCCAGCATACCACGGTGAATTAGCCGTTGAGCCTGTAAAAAATTTAATCAACCCTCTGATAGTTGTTGTAGCCACATTGCTCACGAGATACGAGAGACGAATCAGTTTTATTCGCCAATG
>CAHIKZ030004213.1:2075000-2087500 GCA_903632075.3 Acanthosepion pharaonis
ATTCATTGAGTTGTCAGTCCATATTTCTAGGTTCTAGATACAAAAAAATTCTGTCGATACATACGCCACAACGTCCATCATTTATTATTACATTCAAACCTTGCGCTTGATGAAAAGATGACATTTCATTTTTGATTAGGAATCGATATAGTGTTACCTTTGATCCAGCCAAATATATTAACATTTTAGAATCATAAAGAGAATGAGATATAAAGCGCATTTCTTCTAAAACAAAAAAAAACATACACACATAAATGCCACACTCAAGGAAAGTACGTTTTTTAAAGAAAACAAAAACAAAAATGTCTCGCAACGGAAGGAACTTAACAATTTCGAAAGAGACTTAAGTAACTTAATCAGAAAAAAAAACATAAACAATTGGATCCTTTCTAAAAAAGAAACTAAAAGAAGAAATCAACATGCTTATTTAAACGAATTATACCATCAATAATAATACTAATAAGCATAGAAAAATACAGAAGAATAACATTACTAAAACATACAGAAATGCACCAAAAATACAGAATATGGTATTAATATGTAAGATAAACATCACTCAAACATTTCATCGATACGTCCCAATAAATTGCATCTCCAAATTGCAATCATTCGTTACACTAAAATGCCCGAACAAAAACTTCAAAACAAACCTTGCATGTAGATTCATAAACCAAATTAATATGAATTTGTTAAAACAAGTAAGATAATACGAGAAAGAATTAACTCAGAACAAATTACGACATTCGGGGTAAACCAAATATTAAAACACACAAAATATCTATAGACTGGTTTGGCAACATAAAACGAACATAAATGCGATTTAATACAACAAGATATAATTGATTTCTACGCTTCTATAACTGAACCAATGAAAGATAACGCCATCTCGTTAGCTCAAGAACAAAAAAAAAAAATTAGCGCAATGTCTGCAAAACGATTAAACCGCCCAGAAAATCGCCGTTATTCGACGACAAATACGCTTGGATAAAAAAGAAGGACGTTTTAATATTAAAAGCGAAAGCTTTGATGCTTTAGGTTACGTGTAAGCATATATATGTACATTTACTATATGAACTACTTGAGAAGCGTAAAATAATTGATATAGCTCTCTACATGTATAGTGGTCAATAATCCTAAGACACTGTAATATATAATAAACAGAGAAAACCAGAAAAATATTAATAAGATTTTTCCAAAATACGGGTTTCGAGAAAGACATGAAAACTCGCCTAAAATAAGTAAGTTTCCTCTATGTCGCACGCGACGTAACGAACACTACATATCAATCATATAGAAAACCCAAGGGCAAACCACTTACACACACACACACACACACACATATATATATATATATATATATATATATATATATATATATATATATATATATATATATATATATATATATATATCATTCAACTTTCAACTACCTGCCAACAATTATTAAGTCGATAACACAATCAGCTGATCGGAAGCTATCTCACAATTCTTCCAATGAATTTATCTTCCACGAAGCCAAAACGATTATGAATCAGTTCTAAAAGATAGAGGATATATCGTTAATGCACACATCCACACCATGCAGTACAAAGACGCTAACAGGAAAATAAAGATCACATGATTTAATCCATTTTAAAGTAAAAAAGCAAAAATTAACGTAGAAAAGATATTTATTACACTCATATACAATTAATGCGCCTTGTCTAGCACTCTTCCTAAGCCATTAAAAAAAAAAAACAGAATAAAAAGCAGATGCAGTTACCCCGAGAATATGATAAAATTAATCACAACAGAAAAATAACCAACAAACAATCCGTATAAAACAAACCCACTTGTAACTGCAGAATAAAGGACGAATGCCGCTTAAATGGCAATTGCTTGACAAACTATCTAATATAACAAGAAATCGTAAAATCAGTGGACAACAAAAAAAAAATATATATATATATATACGTAGGTATACATAGCAGTAACAGAAGGACTCTGGGAACAGGGAAACTATGCAACCAAAACATAATTTATAAATAGTAAATATGCGAACAGCCCAATATTTTATAAACATATATGGGAAACTAAAAGAAAACAGAATCGGTTTGCAGGATAAAAATCGAAAAAACAGTCAACTTTGTGTCGAGGTGAAAATAATTATAATCAGCTTCCCAGACCTACACAAATTACTAAATAAACGATCAGAACTTATTTCAAAATGCAAACACGGGAACACATTTTTACGACTTAAAAATGGCGAATTAAAAACGAATGCCTTCTAAAATATCATTATGATTAATTCAAATCTACAGGGTGACTACAAAAAACTGGAACTAATTAACAATCCAATAAAACCAAGAGTGATGGAAGAAAAATATTTTATTCATAGTAATTGAAACCTTAAAACATGCCATTTAAGAAACAATGATGGAATTTTTAATTGTAGGTGGCGTCCTCCTGTACGAATGCATTCTTGAAATCTGCTGTTGAGATTCCTTATTGACTGCTGCAACACCTCAGCTGGGATACTGTGAATTTCATCTTGCATTCTAAATGTTTACTTGCTCAAGGTCACTGTCTCGCAGTGTTGCCATTTGCTCGTTTGGCAATACGCACTCCAAAAATTCTCGTTTTTTGGCGTCACCCTGTATAAGCTATATACAACGAAGTTAATATAACATACTTTTGAAAAGAAGTCAATTCTTTAAAATTAACAAATAAGACAACCAACCTAGGAAATAATATATAATATATAAAATCAAAAAAAATGAGTAAATAATTAACAAACTACAAATACACACGTAAACACAAGTAATAATAATAATAATAATAACAATGATAATAATTATCAAAAACAAATAATTAAGTAAAGATAATAAATAATCAGTAAAAAAAGATAACGCAATAAAGTTCTTACATATAACCGAATTCATAAAAGTACTTACATATAACCGATGTCCCATTATTATGCCTACTGCGTGCGTGCTTGTAAGTATATTATGTTGAGTCATAAACATTTTCTGTTCTGGGGAATCAATTACACAGACAAATGCATCATCCTATCTACTAATCATATCTGTCCGCTATGAATCAATTTGAAGTGCCGAAACATAGTTTACTTTTTTACACAACACTGGTCGGCTACACAATGGATTAAAGGAACGTTGATCTCATTCCTGAAAATTCAAAGGCTCATAGGCCAAGAATAACACAGGGATATTTTTCGAATTCCTTTGTTCTATTCCAACCAACTCCTCATATTCAATTGACCTTGAACCAACCGATTATTACCGTTTTCGTTCACTGCAAAACGCTTTGATTTGAATGAATACGAGATGCAAGAGTTCGTCGAAAACATGTGTGTATCAAATCCTGCGGTATTTTTCTTAAAACATATCGAAGTGCTACTTGATAATTGGCAAGAAATAAATTGCAAAAATGCACAATAAATAATTGAATAAAATAAAATTATACTTCATGCTTTGACTAAGATTGTTGATAAACAAAAACAGGAACTTATTTATGACTCAAACTAATAAAAAAAACGTAGATTAATATACACAAATTGATACGGTACTTCTTTGTTTATGGTTGCATTAGCCGTTGAAGAAAATATGTTCCGATAATTCAAAATCCAGATGATTGAATTTCTAAATTATGGAAAATGAATAAAGAAAATGTTAATTTCTGAAAGAAATCTAATATTTATATAAGCAAATGAAAGGATGAAATCTTTGTTTAAGTTTTTTTCCAGTTTTTTCTAATGAAAAAAAGGCGTCAATTTCTGTCTGTTTTCGGCTGACATTGCGTTTCTCTACCACTAACCACTTAAAACTGATTAAAGTAATTGCATTAGCATTAGAGAATACCTACTGATGATCGTTGCGTATTGTCGTTTATTTAGTGGAATCTGTATGTTAATGTTTCGTTAGAAAAAGCCGGTTGGTATGAGGACTAACATATCGTAAAGTCTATACTTCTGTTTCTAACATGTAATGTACATCACATTTTGATTTGGATTTTTTTAAGCTAAACGGAGATAACTGATATCACAGATTGTAATCATATAAATATATAATGTTGACCTTTTTATCTATTAAAATACACAGTTCTTTTATCGATAGTTTGTGAATTAATCTTGGATTGCCTACAGATAAAACGTTCATGAGAGTGGTTTACTACGCCTTCTCGGGATAAAGATTTCCGTTTAAGTGAAATGGAAAGATTATATCGAATCAGTTGCTAGTTTTTACCGCCAGGAAAGTTGGTGCACTGCGTCACGCTAGACTATTTTCTCCCCTAAAATTTCCCATTTCATTTTCCTTTTTTCATTTCCTTGTTTACGGGTGTCACGCGTATTAGAGATTTGTACAAAATGTAATCACAGGCTTGACAAAGGTGGGACAATTCAAGTGAATGTTCTTTGTATCAAAACAACACGAACGTTAACAAAAATTAAGTGAAATATTTTCATCCGCGTTTTATCAGATGTTGAGTATGATTTTCTAAATTCTCAAAATGAGTTTCTGAGTTAAAAATATTATAAGATCTTTATTTTGGATAACTAAACAATATTTGGATGTTTCAGTCTTTCGCTTCATTTGACATCCGGCTAAACAATTAAATGTGACATTTGGTCACTTGTTTTCTTTTTTCAAAATTCGGACAGAACTTATGGGATCACTTGATATTTCTAATAAGTATATTCTACCTGTTTCGAACAAATTTGGAGTAATTAATGAAATCAGGAAATAGTTCAAGTAAAGAAATTTATAATTTTCTTGGAGGAATAAAACATTTAGGTAAACCCTTAAGGAATTTATCATCAGAAACGCAAGTACTTAGAAAATTGCTACTGAAAGAATCTAAATGGTTATGAACTGACGCTAAAACGGAAGCTTTTATTAAACTAAAGTTTTTCTTATGAATGATACTGTGATTGCTCATTTTAATCCAGACATTAAGACTATCTTAATTCTGAATGCTGGACTCATGGGACATGGGACCATTGCATCCCAAAGACAAACAGATGATAGCGTGAGACCTGTGGCAATAGACTTCTCACTCAACAAGAGCAGCGTTACTGTCAAACTGAACTAGAGAGTTTTTAGCAGCTATATGGGGCTGCTAAAAATTCGATTTACGCCTGTTTGTTTGTCATTTTGAGATATTGTCGGACTATAAACCTTTGAAAATTTTGCACCATCATTCAGGACGACCATCGCCCGGTATTTTATGATGAGAATTACGGTTACAGCGTTAGTCCTTTACGATCAAACACATTCCTGGTCACTTGAACCATGCGGATATACTATCTATTAAACCAGTTCAAATTAAGAAAGAAGATGCAAATAAGTGATTCTTCCCTCTGTCTCTTCTACAATTACTTCCACGGCAACTGTTCCGACGAGCTACTTTCGCTTGTTCCAGACTGCCTGAATTTAAGAGAGCTATCAGCCTGGCACGCCGGACTCAACCTTTCACAGTCAAAACTGTTAAATTTAACTGTTCCTTCTACTCAAACAGCTTTTCTCTCGCACTTTCCGTCTGTGGAACTCTATTTTCCCTATTTGCTTCCCTGATGACTATAATCTTTAAATATTCAAGTGTAATGTCAATCGACATCTGACACCCTGAACCTGTTCCCCGTCCTTTTCTGTATCCTTTCCTCAAACACGCCTCTTTACTCCTGTTCTCAATCGTCTGTAACCACTTGCTTGCTAGTGGAACTTCCGCATGGGATGAATTGCTATAAAAAATTCTTTAGAAACGTATTTAAATCAAGTAATCGCCTATACTATTCCGAAAAGTGTAGACGTATCAGAAGTCACTAAGAATTCTCTGGCAGATATCATTATCCAAGAAATTTCTAGATATGTAAAGAACAATATGTGACCAAAGACAAGCATAATAAAAAAAAAAACTTATTCAAATATAAGGAATTAAATTACGCATGAATTATGTATACTCCGTAGAAGAACTCGCCTTTCCATTTCAAAAACTTTGCAACAGCAAATACTGAATACAGGAAATTCGTCAAGTTATGACAATGACAAAAGCTTTAATACGTGAAAAAATACTCCGATGACACAGTTTATCATTCTTTCGTTTGAAAATTCATATTGTTCCACAAAGAATTATGAGGGATATGCGCGTTCCAAATTTTTTAGTCTTTTTTAATAAAATTTTAGCAAACCGGCTCCCCGAGGATATAGTTTAATTTTCAAGTGAAACCAGAAAGAGGCTTTTGTAAGTTCTTATACAAAAAGGTACCTTCTGTTTTTGACGTTAGTTTGCATTAATAGCGTATAGTTTTAAGTAACTTCACAAATATTTGAGTGTGACAGCTGTCACATCAGCGTTTATTTTGTTTAAATATCAATCTCAGCTTAATTTTGTTTATTGATTCTAGCACTGAAAGTGGAACAAAATAAATAAATTCGAGGCCATATTATGGGTTTTATTTGTGCAAAAGATAGAAACGCGACTCAGACATAGAAAAGACTTCATTCAATTTATGTCGAAATTAGTGTGAATGATCGAATCTGTCAAAAGTTCAGATTACTTGCTGAACGATGTTCAACAGTTGGCGAGAAGATTTCAGACCGACAGCAAACAAATTAAATTGATACTTGACTTTGTTAGACGCACGAGATATTTCCCTACTTCGATGAGCCATGGTCTACAAGAGCGGTAAGCACTCTCCAAATCTTGTTCTTCTCTTAATACTTGATCTCCCACTTTTTCCCTCTTCAACAATCCTTTGGCGCAAAATCGACTACTTTGTTACACGGTGATTTCTACTGTCTGTCTTGCTCTGGATGCGTCCTGTGAGTGTTACATTTTCCAAGCATTCTTTCCTCTTTAGTAATTTCATCTGCGGCCTTCTAATTCTAATGTCTGCTTTCTTTCTATTTTCTTTAGAATTTAGTTGTTGATCATATGTTTAATCCATAGCATTCTCAACAGCCTCCTGTAGAACCCAATTTCTATCTCCTGAATTCTCTACTTCATCTGTGAGGCCATATAATAGCAGTCCCTTCTACATTGATAACAGTTCAGGACACTTATGGTGTTGGTGCATAATTATCAGGCGTTTTTAAATAATATTTATTATGAAAAATGAAACATAATAATTCAACAATAACATTATTAAATGAGTATGATTATCGACACGCATGTTGATAACCTGAAAATAAAATAATATTTTATTAAAAAAATTTAAAAACGCACAAATTTTATTTACAAATAACTCGCCTAAAAAAACGCCTGATAATTATGCACCAACACAATATCTTTTTGGATTACTGCTACATCATGTTGAAACGCCAATTCCCGTACGATCAACGACGTTAAGCAACGTCGAGCCTGGTTTGTACCTAGATGGGTGGCCGCTTGCTAAGAGCAGGGGCTGTAAACTTAGGTTTGTGGGTAGAGTAACGGATAATCGCTCAGAATTATTAATCGGACAGACGAATCAGCTGGTTTCTTTATATTCCCATACGCACAAATAAGCTTAGGAAATGTATGAATCCACCACTTCTCTCCCCAGATATGGGTTAATTTTTAAAGCTTATCTCACTAAAAATATTATTATCATAATCGCATAAAATATTTAGATTTCGGCAAAAATCCATTGAATTTTTATCCCACTAAAGAAAATCAACCTAAGAACACATTTTCCTGTCTTTTGTTTAACATTTTGGATGACATCTTTCGCTATTCCAATGCGTCTTAATGTCGGTCCTCTACTAAAGGAGATATTTACATTTTCGTACTTGTTTGTCTCCAGTTTGAATTTCACCGCCTGCCAAATTTACATTCTGTCTCCTTACAATTAATATTATGTCCTTTAGGCTCACATTCGATTAATACCATCTCTAGTCCCATTAATTGACTCTCTGTGTCTGCTACCAACACTGTGTCCTCTGAATAGCTGATGCTGTTAAGTTTACAGCCACTTGTTATTAATCCTGGGGCTTATAATTCTCTCGGGATCGTTTCGCTGTAAAGGCTGAGTAAGTCTGGGGAGAAGATACATCATTGTTTTTTTTTGCCCCTTCCAAAATCAAAATATATTTTATAAGAGAAACATTTTTTTTATTTATTTATTTTTTTTTTTTAATAATTACGACAAAATAATATCATAAACGAGGAGTTTGACATCAGTTAACTACAAAATATATTATTACGTTTTGTCAAGCAAAATGGTCAAAGACGTCAAAGACATCAAAGACGTCAAAGACTGCATTAAGGAGAACGGAACAAACCTCCATCAAAGCTTGATCAATGCCCGATGCCGCAGTATCCGGTTAGCCGTTGTCTATCTGTTATAGTGGAACATACCTATTCGATAGTTAATAGACTCTCTCACCTATAATATCTAGGAGTAGTAAGAGTAACGAGGGAGTCGCTCAGTGGGTCAGTCAGTCGATGCCAGACGACCGTTAGTCGGATACTAAAGTATCAGCCACCCCAACTAGATTCCTCTGCGTCATTACCTATTATATCAAGTCCCTAACGATTTCTACGTCGAACCTATTTTAGGACCGACTTAGTACAAATACAAGACTCCACTGTGAAACCACTACATAACTCTATCTTACTCATTTACTGTTGTATCCTTGCCAATAAAGAAGAACTACTGATAAAAAATTCGGATGGATTGAAGTGTTATAATCAAAAGATATATTTGGGGAAGGATTACTTGACCCAGTCGATCATCACGTTTTTATTTGAACTCCCAGAGGACATTGCAATAATACAGTCATCTATTTATCGTCTTCTTCATCTACTTCGATACTCTTTACGTAGATTATATTAAGAATAGGCCGTGTGTAACACATGTCAATAATATTCAGCATAGCGTTTTGTACATCATATTAATTATAAAAAGTCCTAGTTTAGTAACGTATTACTTTCGGAGCTGGTCACCGATTTGTATGGACGAAAGTGTGCTCGGTTTTTTAATCTTACTATTGTCGGTTTTTCGCTAGAAACAATGAAAACAGTACTAATGGTTACATGATATTTGTTCTCCATTATGGCAGTCAGTGTTTCGACAATTTCTTCACAGATAAAGAAGAAATTTGAAGGAATAGAAATCTGGTTCTGCAGAAGGATTCTGGGTATACAATGAACCGGTTATGTGATCAAAGGCGAAATTTTAGATACAATTGAAAAAGAAGGAAAGTTATAATTAATATCAAGATGAGACAGTAGAAACTTTTAAGAAACATAATGAATAAAAGATAGCGAGGAAAATTTTATACTAACATGGTTAGATTGAAGGCAACCTGAACAAAGGAAAACAGTGCATAACATACTTGATGATCTTGCGAAAATGCAAAGCGGGACTGGGTTTAGGAGAAAGAACAATGACAAATTTTATTAAGAGCTACAAAAGACATGAAGTTCGGGGGAGAAAAGATCGTTTCGAGCCTGCAGGGACGCAGCACATAAAGAATAACTTATTGATACGGTCGGCCGAGAGAGCCGATCACAGCGTGTGTCCTAGTGGAGATACGAGATTTACCAAGAGATGTTGAGCAAGTATTTTAGAGAAAAAGGGCGTAAACGTCTTCTGCAATTTTCGAAAGGGGAATAAAACTTATTTATCCATTACATTATGTTCTGACGCCAGGGATAAATAGGGTTTGATTCTCTTTCTCATGCGTTCAACGTATATTATTTCAGATAGTTCAAGCAAAAGCAACCACTACTGAGAGAGTGTAGGATGCGTATCAATGGCCTGTATAGAGAACCACGGCAAAGAATACCACGTGCTACAAAAACAAAACAAAAACAAGGTCAATCTACCGCTTACCAAGAGTCAAATGGCCAGTACCTAACCAACAACAATATATTTTCCAGTAAATAACGACAATTTATATGCGGAATTTGGTACCCGGATTTTATATTTACAAAGTTGTAATTTAGTAGAGAAAATCGCAGGAAAGTTCTTTTCCTAGTCGAATGAAATCTAAACATGATATTAGGTTACGTGACATAACTATACGTCAGAATTTTGTATCAGTCATATGAACTTGATTTATCTGTCACCTTTCTGATCTTAATTGTATTAAACAACATTTCTTAGAAAAAACATAGCCATGTACATAATATTAGACAAAGATTAGTTGATAAAACAAAAATAATCACACATAAAAACAGTAAAAGAAACTTCAGATATCGGTGGTCATCTACATTAAAAAAAAAATAAAAACAAACTCAACAAAATTTCATTTCAAAATAGTCACAACATATTACATTGCATCGAAAAAACATGGTTCTATTGTTAATATTGCGTTCTCTCGCGTGGTATGACATGCTAGAAACCCATCATGTATTGACGGCCGTGTCTGCTATTCCGCGACACTCATCTTCGCATAGCAATCTTCTATATTAACATAACAGAATATCGTTTTTGATGGTGAATATATTTGTTTAAAAGCCAATATAACATATATATATAGGCTGCATATCTTCATTCAAGCAAGAATGGTTGAATACTCTGGATATGTTATGTGTATTTATTTTTAATTTAATTCTCTCAAGTTGACGGATAAATTTCTTAATGTTGTTATTAAATCGATTAAAGAACTGTTCGTAGTTTATTTTTTTAACATTTCTTTTATTTTTCCAAGTATTTCATTCTCATTCAAGATCACCTTCAGCGCTGACTTGTGAAGAAATAAAGTTAACGAAATAGATAGTTGTGAAACGCACACTCTCATAATTAAAGGCACGTGGGAACGCCCCACGTTATACTCAATTTAAGAATTAAATGCTAAAATTATTATGCTATCTTAGTGGCTAACTTATACGATTACAATATTTCTTTTTAGATTACAATTTAATTGTTTTAAAACATTGACATTATAGACTTTTTTAAAATATTGTTCATATATATATATATATATATATATATATATATATATATATATATATAGATAGATAGATAGATAGATAGAAATAGATATCAACGACAATAGGAAAACTGAAATAGTTGCCATATTGGATGAAATGCGTCGGCACCTATTACAGTTTTCCTATTGTCATTTATATTTATAAATATATTTTTTTCTACAGGTTAACTCTGAGAAACTTTCTATATATATATATATATATATATATATATATATATATATATATATATATATATATGAATATATATATAAGTATATAATTGGTGTATGCGGAATGATTTCCAATAAGCAACAATTACTATTCTCAAAAGAGTGCTCAATACAAAGTAGAGCATATATAATAATTTATTTAAAAAAATAATAACATAAATATGTTATAAAATCACTACAAAAATAGCCATTTTGTTTCAACACCCCCGGTGTCTGTAATAAGGAATTTTCATTTTTTTTTGTTGTTGATTGTATTGTTATTCTGTTTGATAAAACAACGGCGGTGTTGAAACAAAATGGCTATCTTTTTAGTGATTTTATAACATATTCATGTCATAATTTTTAAAAAATAAAATAACTATATATATATATATATATATATATATATATATATATATATATGACGATGGCCTAGAGGTAAGATAGGTAACTGATGTCGGCTTGAAGCAATCGGACGTCTAGCCAAACTGACGAGCTGTGATACAGCGAAACAGACTGTCTATGGATATATATATATATATATATATATATATATTATAATAATATTTTTTGTTTAAAAATATGATTCCTTCGCTACATAAGAGTTCTCATGTTCTCATTTTCCTTCGTTACGTGGTCAGAGAGTTTATTCTTATCAACAGAAAAACTTTCAACAAACTTTAGCATTAAATAATTAGCATAAAAAAAAATCCCATAGCTAAGTAAAATTCTTAAAAGCTTAGCCAAATCATTAAATAGGAAAAACCCTTTTTGTACTCGTCAAAAAACAAAAAAAAACAAATTGATATTCAGTGCAATGCGATCTGTATATAAAACACCCACTTGAATAAACAAATATATAAATAGATAATAAGATGGACAATAATAAAAGAAAATTCCTGAGATACATAACGATTGTAGGCGCGCCATAAAAATATCCCTTACTGGGAACTAACTAAAGGGTGACCGCAAACATTAGCCTTGAAATAGATACCCTACCCAACCTTAGCAAAACCTCTCAGAAGATGATGAATCTTTTGATAAGAATTAACTCTCTGACCACTTAACGAAGGAAAATAGTCTAGCCACTGCCACAATAACGAATTCTGTAACGGACCGTGCCTAAAAATACACGTAAACCGAGAGATAGCTTATTCCTAAAATTTCGCTTGAAGATGAAACGGGACTAAACACCACAATCCAACTTAATGTTAATAATTATTTGGATGATTTCGGCTCTCGTTTTTGAAACATGACAACTCTTATGTGGCGAAGGAATCATATTTTTAAACAAAAAATATTATTATAATATAAGCTCTACTTCTGTATGGAGCACTGTCTTCTTAAAAATAAAAACAAAAATACTAAGGAACCCCGGATTATGCACCCAAAGTG
>CAHIKZ030004213.1:2090000-2147500 GCA_903632075.3 Acanthosepion pharaonis
CTACATCGATGTGCCTAGCCGGATTTATATAATAGAATGATATATCTGCAATTTCTCTCATCATATATACGTCAATATAGTCATTGTGTTCTGAATTCTTTATAGATAAGTCTCTTCATAGATTTCATGATAAATATTTCTTTTAATGTACAACAAAATCTATTGCCATTATCATAATTATTAATAGAATTTACCGGAGTAGGAGGAGACAAAAAGATGTTGCAGTGGGAGTTTTCCTGTTACTGGCTGGAACATAAAGAGTGATGTATCGTTTAAATGCATGGCTTGTCAGAATGTTGATTTGAGGCATTGAAGTGACGGGAGTCTAGAAAGGAGAATTGTGGAAACTAGCAGAAAATCTGTATAGAAAAGCGTTAAAGAAAAAAGAACGTGTTGACTGTTAGGAAGAGGGTATGATTCAAAGAGAAGAGGTGATGGTGGAAGACGGGTAGATATTGATTGAAAAATAGGTGAAAAATTGATAGCTGAGTTATTTTGTATTTATTTCTAAATGAAGGAGAATATAATCCGTGGGAAGAATATGTTGAATGCATAAAAGAAAGAAAAAAGCAACACACTTTATTGCTTAGATAACGTTAAGAGCAATTATGAAAAGGGAATCTTCGGTTTGATCGGAGCCTAAATAGTGAAGTGACGTAGTGGCAAATTTAGGGATGATGGCTGGGAAGGATTAAACGAGCATTTTGTAAGGAAAAGAAAACAAAGTTAAAAATGATGATTATGTAAAAGAAAGAATGAAAAGGTAGGAACAATAAAAAAGAAAGTGAATCATTAAAGAGAAAATTGAAATAAAGAAAGAATAAACATATAAAGAAAGAAAGAATAAATCCAAAGATACGAACAATGAAAACGAAAGAATTATTAAAGAGAAAATTAAAATAACGAAAGGAGAAATAGATAAAGAAAGAAAGAGTGAATGCAAAGGTATCAATAACGAAAAAGACTCATTAACACAAAATTAAAATAATGAAAAGTGAATCATATAAAGATATAAAGAATGAATGAATGAAAAGGTAAGGACAATAAAATAAGAAGAAAATCAGTATTAAAAAGTGAAATATAAATTAATGAAAAAAAAACCGCTAGGAGATATGGAAACATAATCATTAAATAAAAAAGTAAAATTTAGATGCCAAAATGAAAAAAAAATACATTAAACTCTATGAGAAAATAATAAAATATGATATTTTAAAAAATTCAAATCACAATAAGAAGAATGAAAGAATTGATATTTTATAAGGAATGAATAAATAAGAGAAACCTTAATTATATAATGAAAGAAAGTATGACAACCTTCAATATTGGAGAGAAAAACAAAATATAAAATAATAAAAAGAAAGAAATATAGAAGAAAACGAAAAAAAATAATCATCAAAATGAAAACAAGTGCAAGAATTAGGGGAGAAAAAAGAAAGAAATTATCATTAAATACAAAATTAAAAAAAGAAAGGAGAAATATGAAAAAATAAAGAAAAAATAAAGAAATCAGTAAGATATATGAAGGACATGAAAACATTCGACGAACAAATCAAGTAAACAAATCTTGGTCGAAAACAGAAAATGACTAAATCAATTAAGAAAAAATAGAAAAATAATAAAAAGTAACAAAGATGGTAGGCCATATAAACAAATGGGAAACAGGATAACGAAAATCAAAAGAAAGTAAAAAAAAACAACGGAAGTGTAAAATGAAAAATGATTAAAAGAGAGAATATAAACAATAACAGAAAGAAAGAAAGAAAGAGAAATAATAATCAAGAGAAGAGGGATGCAAAGAAAGAAAGAAAGAAAGAAAAAAAGAAAGAAAGAAAGAAAGAAAGAAAGAAAGGAAAATAATAATCAAGAGAAGAGGGAAGCAAAGAAAGAAAGAAAGAAAGAAAGAAAGAAGGAACAAAAAATCAAGAAAGAAAAAATAATAATGAATGTAAGAAAAAGAAAGAAAGAAAAAAGAAAGAAATAAAGACAAATAATAATCAAGAGGGAAGCAAAGAAAGAAAGAAAGAAAGAAAGAAAGAAAGAAAGAAAGAAAGAAAGAAAGAAGGAACAAAAAAGCAAGAAAGAAAAATATTAATGAATGTGAGAAAAAGAAAGAAAGAAAAAAGAATGAAAAAAGAAAGACAAATAATAATCAAGAGAAGAGGGATGCAAAGAAAGAAAGAAAGAAAGAAAGAAAGAAAGAAAGAAAGAACGAGAAAAATATTCAAGAGAAGAGGGATGCAAAGAAAGAAAGAAAGAAAGAAAGAAAGAAAGAAGGAACAAAAAAGCAAGAAAGAAAAAATAATAATGAATGTGAGAAAAAGAAAGAAAGAAAGAAAAAAGAAAGACAAATAATAATCAAGAGAAGAAGGATGCAAAGAAAGAAAGAAAGAAAGAAAGAAAGAAAGAAAGAAAGAAAGAAAGAACTGCAAATTAAAAAATGAAGGATAGTATTAAAACACAATGGAATTAAAATTAAGGATAAATGTCAGAGAATAAATAGAAAAATATAAACGAAATATCTGCGGAAAAATTGGTCAAAATAAAAATAATTTGGAAAATGATGAACGGAACGAAATAAGGGCAAACAGTAACAACAAAAAAGTAATATAGAAAGAAAGAAAGAAAGAAAGAAAGAAAAAGAAAGGAAAAGAAATATCCCGCGTACAAGGGAATAAAAATAATTTACGAAGGCTGACAATGATCGAAAAAATTAAAATGGAGAAAGAGGAAAAGAACAAATGAAAACAAAAAAAAAAGGAATGTGCGAATAATATTAAGAAGGAAATTAAAGAAATAATATAAAGGAGAGTGATAAATTAGTCAATGTAAAAACGAATCAAATAACGAAAGAGTTACTAAAAAATGACAAAAAGGTGGGTGCAAAAGAATAATAAAAGAAAGAAAGAAAACAATAAAGAAAAAACAACAGAAAAAATTACAAAAAATATATATCTATATAAAAGGAAAACGAAGAAATTTTTCAGAAAATACAACCGTAAGGAAACATGAACAAGAAACGGTCGGGGATATAGACAACAAGAAAAAGAAAACAAGAAGAAAGAGGGACATGACTAAAGAAATGAATGACTCAATGACAAAGAAGAGCAAAGGAATAATCAATTAAATCCATGAGGAAAACACAAAAGAATTCTGTAATGTTCTCGTCACAACAAGAAAATCCCCCAAAAACGTCTGAGATTTTTTTTTATCAGGTTTGGAATTTAGGTCGAACTGAGAAATCTTTAGAAACCGTCGGAAGAAAAATCGACGAATGAGAAGACGATGAGAAAAATGAATAAAAACGATGAACGTAACAATGATGTGAGTGAAAAAAATTGTCAAATAAAAAAAAAAAAAAGAGAAATAAAACGCACCAGGGAAAATGACAGAAAGAAGTCAAATCTCCGAAAAAAATAGACAAGAAATCATTCAAAAATAAATGTAGATAGATTCAAAGAGACAAACATAAAACTGTTCAATCTAGATTTTTCTTTTCAAAAGTTCATGAAATAAAAAAAGGGAAGATAGGAATGAAGAGTATGATGTTTTAGCATTGGAAAAGGCACATATCATTTTTCTAGAAATAAAGGCCTTTCTATTTAGTTTACACTTGAATAAATAAAAGCAAATGGAATAACTGAAGTCAAGAAAGCTATCACTGAATAAAATGGAACAGTAAATTTAAGCACATCACTAGATTGGTGGCACGATCTCATTCTTTTTCATTTAAAATGGCTAGACATAACCGTAAGTTCTATGCTAACAGTTTCTTTTATCGTCTCGCATTTGGAAATATATTTAGAATTGTCATTGCTTAGTCTAGTTCGATCTTCAAAGGTTAAATGCAACATTAATTGTCTTCTTAATTCATGTTCTTTTAATGATCTCTGTGCTTAATAGTGGTATGTTATTGCATCTAAGTGGCTTTATTGCCTTGCATAGGATAAAATGATTAAAAACTATGTATATTTTATGAGTTTGTCTTACTAATACTCCATCAGATCAACGTCCTGGGTATGACGATAAACTACATCCGCGTCCTGGGTAAGACAATAAAATACGTCCAACAGCAAGGCCTCTGATCAGGAGGTATTGAGGCGCGTGGAACCACCTCTTAATTGCTGCTGTTTCCGAGTTCGCTCTGACCCGGGGTGGTAGCACCTGTGAGGGTCCCAGATGTCTCCAAACTGACGTCAAAACTCTATGAAAGTGTAAAAATAGGGTTTAATACCAGAAATAATTTGTAAAAACCAAAATTATTACTATCAATACATTTCGGAAAAAAAAAAAAAAAAAAAAACTTTATCAGAAAAAGATTTTTGGGAAATATATTACCAACAATGAAAATTTTGTCGACATTAAATAACCGACTGAGGTAGATATTCTGTAAAACAAAACAAACCTGACCAAACCAAATCCATCAGGTCAAGAGTCGGTTAATGTAAAACTGAATGAGATGTGTGATAGGAAGAGAAGAGGGAGGAATGAAGAAGGGAACGGAGAGATTAAGACAGATCCGAGATTTGAAAACGTTATTGTCATAGTGGTTCTTGTAAATGAGTTTTTATTTTCTGAAAAAAAAAATTCTTATTTGAATAACAAGGGAATAAGGACAGACAAATATTGAAACAAGACTTGAAAAAATGAACATAGTAGTGGTCGGGGAAACAGTTTAAGGAGTCTATACAACAAGTTAACAATTAAGAAACTAGGATGTGGAACTTCTTCCTTACAAATGAAATACGAAATGGGTGATGCTCATTAAGCGCACTATGTGCCTGATCCTAGCTGTTGGGATCTGGACAGGTGGATCTAAGAAAGGTAGCTGTCTGAACACGTCATTAAACTAGCGATAGAGTACAGAAAATTTAACAAAATTTCATTTGTGGAAAATGGTTTATAGGGTAGAAAATTATTCCTCATCCACACTGATAATTTTGAAGCCTGCGACACTAGAAAGGTACAATTGAGCACCTCCAGCCCGAACATGGCAGCAAATACTTAATTTTAGGTCAGATCTGATTTTGCAATGAGGAAGCATGGCAGATGGAAACAAGTACTTTTTGAAACTGTGTAAAGGGCTGGTAATTCCCCTACCATCATTAGCAATGGATCGTATTAAGTATTTCCACTTGAGATCTGTGGTGAACTTGAGTCACAGTAACCGTTTATACAGACATCCTTCACACATAGTGTATTTTAGGCAACGCTCATATTGAAAAGATATGTTTTAGTAACAAGTAAGGACAAGCAAATATGTTAAGATTATCAATGACTTTTTCTTCGTGTCGAATTGGTCGTTTGATATCTGCTACAAATACATGCAATATTCTGAGTATCTTTTAACCATATTTGGTCATTTATATGGAGCGTGTACACAGTTAACAGTTCAGGGTGAAAAATATATGCAGGTGCTATATCAAGTAGACAGTTTAAGTTCTTCTGAACAAAATATATTAAATATTTTTAAGAGGCCCATGGTTATCATTTATTACATTGGAATCGTAATCACGATAGTTGGTCTGATCAATTAGATCGTTATTACGATCCCAATGTAATAACATATAACCATATAACCATGGAATATTAGTCTTTCTTTGTCTTGGACATAGAGCTCTACCTGGATTCTATCCTCTTGCATATATATATATATATATATATATATATATATATATATGTGGTGTGTGTGTGTGTATATATATATATTGACCACTTATATTATCTATCTATCTATTTTCTATCTCTCTCTCTCTCTCTCTATATATATATATATATATATATATATATATATATATATATATATCAAATATGTGGTGTAGTTCAATTTATATTACAATGAATCATACAAAAAGTAGATTAGTAAAGTTAATGATATAAAATTGCGAAATCCCTTCGATAACAAAATTTTAAAGGTGCATTAACCTACAAATTACTCGATGAATGTTATGATCCTTGTTTTTAAAAATTATAAGCTGTGTAAGGTCTTTCTTTAATACGCAAGTACTTTCAACTGTACATTCAGTCATCTTCAGTCATGGAAATTATTTTGTTCTTGGTAAAAAAACAAATTCTACAGTTTTTGGTAAAAAACAAATTTTTATTTTTACGAAGGGATTTCGCCATTTTATATCAGTTTATAAGTTTACTAATCTACTTTTTGCATGAATGATCCATTGCAACATGCATATATATATATATATATATATATATATATATATATATATATATAATCAATAACTAGATAAATAAAAACATTAATGATACCGGCCTTAAAACTAGAAAGAATATTCCTCCTGATATCTTCCATGGGACTAACAATAGAAGGAACACATTCAAGATGTAAAGTATTTATTAACTTCATTACTCCCCACTTTTCCCCTTTATCCACTTAATCATCTAAAATGTCTTTTTGTAATCTTTGACAGTTTGACATCTTAATATTTTTATTCATATTTTTGTTGCAATGGCTGGTTTCTCTTTTGTTCTTTTTTCTTTCTTTCTGAACGTTGACAGGAGATGAATTCTCCGTTGTTCTGCAACATCAGCATGAGTGACTATTTTTCTGTTAATTCCAGCATTTCACTGACATTCACTCTCATTTCTGTTTTTACTTTCTAAAAGTTTATAACTGATAGATCGTAAACAATCTTTTTCAAACATTACATCAAATTAGAAAAGAATAACGATTCTGAAGAATGCATTTAAGAATATCTGTTTAAAAAGGCATGATGTAAGACCTGCATATGCCGCTTTTTGTTACATTCACATTGTTTCAGTCAATATAATCTCCTGACATCTTCAGTTTTCCGTTCTCCTATTCAGTAACTTTATAGAAATTTCCTGCCAATCGCTTTATTTATTCAACGGGAGCATATCGTCCAACTACGCATTCCATTTCATAACAATGACTATTCGCCGATTCTTTTCACTTCTTGCCGCTTGTGCGTTTCTTTCACTGAAGCAATAACACATGTCGTCGTCGATCAAATCATTGGTTAAAGAGTATTCGCTTCCTTGGTACTTGTTGGTTCCTACCATATATTTGGTTCTGACACATTCGGTTCTGATGGATGGAACGGACATGTGAGTATTACTGATTTGGTTTAACTACTATAACGATTTCTAAAGAATTAACAGATTCATTTTCATTCTAACATTTTTATAACTTTTAAAGCTATTACGGTAAATAGATCGTATTACAAAGGAACGCCTCTTTTTTTATTTATTAAGCAGTGTATATTGCATCTATCGACCTGCGCATTTGTGAAATCTTAAGAATCTGCCGGGAATACATTTTCTTTTAGCACAATTTTTCGAATGCGCAAGCGCTTTGACGTAATATATATATACTGTTAAATAAATAAAAATTGGACGTCTGTTTCAAATAAGAAAAATTCACTATAATAAAAGGTAAAATAATTAACTGATATAAAACGACCTCTAGGCATAATATACAGACAGCGAACGATGTTTCTCAGTGGATTGAAGAAAGGCTGTTTTGAGAATTCAAAATGTTAACTGATTATGAACAGATAATACTGGCGTAAAAATAAAAAAAAAACATCAAAACATTGTCTCTATAGAAACGTGGATGAACAATATGGGTATCATTTCTAAATTTACTTTTCTAAAAATTCCAAGAACTTTTGATTAAATACAAGTAAAATTGTCGTAATTTAAGCGAATCCTCCTCCCAAAAAAATAGGACCCCTAAATGAAGAAAAAAAAATCTAGTGTACATACACTTAGAATTACTACCCAAATATATACAGGGAGTCCCTAAAGTTCGTGTGCACTTCAAAAAATTATAACTTTATTTGTATTTGCGATAGAAATAATCTGTAAAATATGTTATAAAGTTTAATGTACCTAGTTTTAAGTATAGCTAAAATAACTAATGTCATTTTAGGCATTACTGTAAATCAGTTGTCAAATGTTTTCCGTGAACTGCAAATTCGTTTTACCCTTTGTATTGCTAATGATGGAGGACATGTGTAAAATTAAATAAAATTTAAATAAAACGTTAAAAAATATAGATGTACTTCTTTCGAAACCTTTTTACAATATATTTCTATCGCAAATACAAATAAAGTTATAAATTCCGAACTTTATGGACAACATGTATATGTTTAAAAATGTTCACCCCAAGCACGGCGGGAATGGCACTGGGGGGGGGGTACAGGTAGTGAAAGAAAAACAGGGGGAAGGACAAAAGAACGAACGGGATTCAAGAAGACATAAAATGGCGTTCGACGTTGCATTTATTATTTTATAGTAGAACACTTTATCAACAGTTGGTTAGTGACTAAGAGTTAGATTTATAAATGGAGAATTCACTAGCTTCTACCTCTCTATAGATTATGACGTGCAAGAGGTAGTCGTAACTGATGCTACCTCTGATAGAAATTACCTATTGAATATAGGTGTGAACTTCGACATGGTGTAATGGGTAACAAGGTTGTGTTACGAGATCAATTACGACTGAGTAGTACGTTCATTCGTCACTGAGGGAGCCATACATTCGACCTTTTACCACATCTAAGCTACGCCTAGAAAATCATTATATACCACATTGACGTATTCTAATTGTTAGCAACCTTGTCTCGTTAGATCAATTACGACTGAGTAGAGAGTTAGATCCTCAATAAGTGCTCCATAGTTTCGGCCTTGTGTCACATCTAAGCTATGATTAGGAAAACAGTTTAAGGGCACTTCGACGTAATACTTAGCATGCTTGTCTTCCAAGATCAATTACAATTGAGTAGAGAGTTAGATTTCCACTAAGTACTCCACAAATTCGACCTTGTGCCACATCGAAGCTACGATTAGGAAATCATTTAAGGGCACTTCGACGTAATGGCTAGCATGCTTGTCTCGCTAGATCAATTACGAGTGAGTAGTGAGTTCGATCCTGTGTGGATGATCCATACTTTCGGTTCTACGCCATATCTATTCTACGCTTAGATAATCTCCTACTCAGTGAATGTCTGTGTTTCAACTGCTTGAGAATTTTGAAGAAGTGATTGCCGAGTTCCTGTTAATGGACCAGATGTGATTCTCGATGAATCAGTATGGACAGATGCCATGAATTGTGTAGTATTTAACGCGGTGTTAGGTAAACAGCACACTCCGATTAAAGCAATTTCTCTACACTTTCGTTTTAGAAATCGGTAAGTTTAATCGCTAGATCGCATACTGTAAATTTACACCCAGGTTCTAACATTCCAACGCACTTGGCAGGTCTTCTATTATCACAATGTGGGATACTTGATAACAAATTGATAAAAGCATGAACAAAAAACAGAAGAAATTGTATATATATATATATATATATATATATTAAAGACATTTTATGTTTATCTTTTTTATAAATAAATTGTCGGACTTTGTCCATTTCTTAATATATGACGTCATTTGTTTACATTCGATACGCCAGAGCAGTTATGAATGTACGAGATTCATGGAAGATTGAAGTTTATAAGCAGTAAATTCGACCTTGTCTTCCGAACGCTCCTTTGTGGCTGGTCGGTAAGGCACGTCAGCGTAAATGACGGTTCCGTATAGGATGCAGGTTCGAATCCTTTCGAAGAACGAATATTTTCTATGAAAATTTCTCGGACATTCAGGCCGGTAAATGTTATTTAATACTGTTTATTATAAACAGAGCATTTACTTAAATACTTGTATCTATAAAAAAGAACGTTAAACATAAAAATGTCTTTAATAAATAAATTGTCGGACTTTGTCCATTTCTTAATATATACACACACACACACATATATATATATATATATTGTGTATTTAGGCAGCATTAAATAATATGGACAAGTTTTGTCTATTTATTTTATGGAAATTCCTTTCATATTGTCTGATAAGTTTATAATAACCTTTATCATTAGAAGACGAAAGAAAATCACCATATTGATACATGTTTTTTACACCTATCTAAGCTTTCGGTTTACAAAATCCTTCATCAAAGATGAAAATGACATTATAATATATTAAACAATATACGGAAAAAACAATAATGATAATCTGTTTTTGTTTGCATTGAAGGTTGCCAAGCAACGACAAACTCGTACAAACGAGAGGCTGAAAGCGAAAATCGCACCGCGGCTCATGATGTCGCACATGATCAGGCGGGAGTAAAATCGTTTCCAAAATAATTCTGTCCTTAAATTCACGTATGGACTCAATACTAATGATAAATTTCCTTTCCTTAACATATTGATAAATAAAAAATTACAAATTTACTATTTCACCATGTAAAAAAACCTACTGGCATAAATTCGTGTACACTTGTCTACAAGAGCGAATACCCATATTACTACAAAATAGCAATTATAAAAAATATAATACATCATGCAGAAACTAATACATCTACAAAACAAATGTTTTACAGTGAACAAAAGAATATAAAACAAACACTTATTAATAATAGCTTTCCAAACTATACAGTTGATGAAAAAATCAGATGCTTTCAATAGAAGTCTCAATACCAAGCAAATAGTGCATAATACTGCTTCAACTAATCCCAAGCATATGAATCTTCTATATCGTAATCAAATGCATATTAATTATAAACAAGATGAAAATATACTAAATAAATGGTAAATACTAAGAAATCTACAACAGATACTAGCAAAAAATTAAGTTACTCTTATACTACACGAAATCTAGTATGTCCAAAACAATTATTTGCAATGATTCTTCCTCCACCATTAGCGATTTGAAAAAAACAAAAAACAAAACAAAAAAACAACATAGTTTACAAATTCAAGTGTCCTCTGGGAGATTTTATCTCCAGCGGATTAAATAATATTTATGTCGGTCACACCACAAACTCGCTTTCATTAGGCTTGACTCTACATTTGAATAATAAATCTAACAATTTTAGGCATTTAAAACAGAATGACTGACCGCATACGCAATTCGGGAAAATCCGTGTGGAAAACACAACTCTACTTAAACATGAAAACAATAAACAAAAAGTAAAACAATTATTAAAGCTAAATACATAAAACAGTTGAAACCGAACCTTAACAAAATAAACTATGAAAAGCCCACAAATATACTCAAATACCTATAATTGATAACAGAAGACATTGATTTATACCAACGGCTTTCCATATTTAGCACTTCTCGTTTTCACTCACGCGTGATCATGTGTCATGTCATGAGCCGCAGTGTGATTTTCGCTTCGAGCGTTTCATATGCACAAGTTTGTCGTTGCTTGGAAATCATCCATGAAAACAAAAAAAGACTATCATTATTGCCATAACCGTGTATTGTTTAATATATTGTAATGTTATTCCCATCTTTGATGATGGCTTATGTAAGCGGAAAGCTTAGATAGGATTAAAAACATGTATCAATATGGTGATTTTATTTCGTCTTACCAGGCAATATGAAAGGAATTTGCATAAAATAAATAGACAAAACTTGTTTACATTATTGAATGAAACTTTCATCAATATATATATATATATATATATATATATATATATATATATATATATATATATATATATATTGCAAAACCAAACACGTCCAAAAAGGAATTAAATTGGTTTAAAATTTCAGTGAACCTTTTCTTCGTATAAAATTGTGGTTACGTTAATGCAAAGATCACATTACACTGATAATGCCTAAAGAACAAACGAAATGCGTCAGACAAAAAAAAAAACAATTTCACATTGTCATAACATGTATCTGGTATATGTATATTTATACACTATGTCCCCATACATACATATATATATATATATATATATATATATATATATATATATATATATATATATATATAGTAATAATCTTATAAGTATAAGAAATTATACTCATCCGAAAACCTTCGGTGTCTTGATTTGCGAATAATCAAACCAATACCGAAGATAAAAAAGGTATATAAAAAAGAAAGAACAAAGAACATGTACGTCAGCCGAAAATAATCGTCTAGAATGCAAGTCTAAAGTCCAAAGAAAAAAAACCGAAACGAGTGAGCAAAATAACTAAATAAAGTGCTCAATACGTTAAGTAGAGCAGACTAGTTAAAGCTAGACTGCCAGACAAACCTACCAAGGTTTAACCTAAGCGGATCGTCAGAGAAGCCAACCTTCCCTGACGATCCGCTTAGGTGAAACCTTGGTAGCTTTGTCTGGCTCTCTGGGTTTAACTATATATATATATATATATATGTCTGTCTGTCTGTGTGTGTACACTGTGTACGATGGGTAAATCGTCGCCATATAATATGTATTTATTTCGCGCATGGGCGATATTTATTTTTATTTTTTCAATTTCGCGGTATAGTACAGATTTTCTAAGCGCTGCTTAGATGTGGCACAAGGCCAGAAATATGGAGCACCCAGTGAGGATCGAACTCACTACTCAGCTGTAATTGTTCTAGCGAGACAACAAGCTTGCTAACCATTACACCACGTCGAGGTGCCCATTTCGCGGTATAGTATGGTCAGTTCGACACCATCCGTGAGAAAAAGATCAGCATGTCGCAATTCCCTTCCCTGGAAATTTGGAAATGCCATGCGGTACTGCGCCGAAAAATGCCACTACAAACATATCAGTGATTTTGGTTGTCAATGTGAGGACACTACAATATATAAAGTCAACGTTATGGTGGTAGGTATGGCCACTAGTGATGGCGAAGTTATGCCTACATTCATCTTCTCATATGGCCTCAGACTCAACACGAAGTCCTACATCAAGTGTCTTGTAGAGGCTGTGCTGCTCTGGATCAAATGTGTTGCTGCTTGAAAAACCTATGTCTTTAATCAAGACTCTGCACCATGCCACACACGCTGGAGAACCTAGTCATGGCAGTCATACAATTTATGCTACCACATTACCACATACATCTGGCCACCTAACTTCCCAGACTACAACAACTTGATTCTTTTGTGCGTGGTGCAGTTGAGCGAGAGACCAACAAAATTCCCTGTAACAGCAATGGTGAATAGATGGCAAGAATTTTGGCAACGTTCACCAAATTACAAAAGGATATCATACAGAAGATTTGCTGGTGATTCCGTAGTAATCTAGATGACGTTGCATACGCCAATGGAGATTTTATTGAATTGACTCACTTTTTACTCGTTCAAGATATGTTCGTGTAATTTTGGTAAATATATCTGATGAAATGAGATGCTACTTTTACTTCTACATAATTTAGACGACTGTCTATTCATTGCACCTTTAAATATATATTAGTATATTACATCGTACACTATTGCCTGATGATATCATAAGGTTGAAACCAAGGTTGCGGCTTCAGTTAATCACTTGATTTGTAAAATTGAACTTCTTCATGCTATTGTACTTGTATTTTAGTAAATTAAGTAAGCTTTTATATAAAGATTGAATATATAAGAAAAAAGAATTTGAAAATAAGAATTGAGTCATTAAGAATATTTATTTAGAGGAATTTTCCATAGTTCAATAGTTAATACAGTAGTTCTGTATTTCACAGGCTAAATTGAGATGAAGAAAAGAATGGTTACGCCATGATAAGTCTCGCTTTTAACTGTAGCTGGAGAATTCTTTCCGTTTTAAAAGGGAAACATATCATATGTGTGCGTCTGTGCATGTGTATGTTTGCGCGCGTTTGTTTAGAACAGAATATTAAGATTTTTATTTGAGATCGTGGCTTTTTTTGTATTTTAAGATAACAACATATATATTGTTTGCATCATGTGTCTAGAATGTAATACTCTGATAAGATTATTATTTTACACCAATGCAAATTACCATAACGGTCATATTTTCAATTATATATTGATAATGCTGAATGAGTTGTAGTTCAGTGGAGTGTGTATAGTAAATGATGACCATGACAAAATTAGTTTTTTTTCGATCACCAATTTTTCCACCGGAGAAGAAATGTGTATTTTCTTGTTAAAGTCCGAGATTCGTGGCTGAGTAGCCGTGGAGACACATTGCAGCAGAAATATTGATAGCATCTTTTTTCCATGGATAACGAGATTACGAATATTCAACGGTAAAATATTATAGTTATTATAGTTTCATTATGTTATTCTATGCAGCTATTTGCAGTGTCAATGATGGAGTAATGTTTTGAAGAATCGTTTTGATAATACCCGTTTAATTGTTATTATAAATTAGGAATAAATTATAAGGGAGGCATATATTCTAAGTTATAATATATGTGCATTTGATTAATCGGATATATATATATATATATATATATATATATATATATATATATATATATATATATATATATATCCCGGCGCATGTGTGATATTGATTGTATTGAGTTCTTTCTAAACAATAATAGCTATGGTTACAAAATAAACAAGAAAGTACTCAATCATCTTTTCTACATGGCTGATATCAAATTCTTTGTGAAAAAGACAATAATGGGGTGAAGGGTCTCCTCAATACTGTAAAATATTTCAGTGATGACATAGGTATGGTCTTCGGATTTAGATAAAAGTGTAAAAGTAACACTCAAGAAAGGGAGAATTACAGAAACAAACTCATTACATTTAGATTTTGCCACAAAGATTAGGGAACTGAAATAAGAAGAGACATATGGAATTAGCGAAGTGGTGGGATATAGCATAATCAAATGAAGGAGAAATTAAGAAAGGAGTATTACATGCGGGTCCATCTTGTACGGAATACCGAGATGCATTAGAAAAAAAAAAAACAGTATATCAGCTTTACACGCCTTGACTATCCCTGTCGCATAACACAGTTTCAATCTCCTTAACTGGATTATAACTTACATTAAGCGATTGGAAGCCAATATGTGAAAGCTTCTCACCTGTCAACGCATGCATCATTCCAAAGCGAATGTCCATCGTCTGTTTGTGCGTCCAGATCCTAAAGAGGATTAGTTCAACTAGAACTACCTTACAAAACTACAACAATTAGCCTTCAAATATAACTGGACACTGCAGAAAACTGGATGATATATGTCAAAGAACATAAAGATAGTAAACGACATTATTCAGTTATAAAAGAAGCCAAAATGTCCGAAATGAATTTTTAAATGGGTGGGGAATTACAAGTAAAACACACCAGATGAAGCTGCAGAATCCTTAAAAAAGAAAGCAAAGGTAAAGGAGCCGATACAAAACGATGGCAATATAAACTGTTTCATGGTTAATACTCTGCCGGTAACAAAGAAGCTTATGTAGAAAAACATCGTGACCATGAGTAGCTACGTAGTGCAGGTTAAAAGTAAAGAACTGAAGGTTTTATCCTTGCTGGACAGAACTAATGCTAGATAAACAGAAATTATCAAACACACATGCTGAAAAATTGTGTTAGCCCCTAAATGCGAATACTGTGATAATTATCCGAAAATAACTGACCATCTTTTCAGGTTTCTCGTTACTGGCACCCAGTGAATATAAAACCCGGTATGACAGTGTGGGCCAATATCTGCTCTGGAATGTTTGCAACATTTACAGAACGGAAACTGCAAGAAATTCTTATGAACACCACTCAGAGACGGTTACGGAGATAGGGCTTGTAACAAATGTATGGGACTTCACAATACACAGAGGCAGAACAATCAATACTAATCGCCCAGACATCGTGAGTAGAGACGACAAAGAGAAAAATACATCCTTATTGATATGACAGTTGGAACCTTCGGATTCCCATAGACACACTGGTGGGATCACTGGTAGACCATACCTTAAAGAAATACAAAATATTGTTCTCACGAGTACAGCCAATACCTTAAGAAGGGCTTTATCTATGTGTGATTTTTTTCTGAATTGCTCTGTGGAAAATGTCATGACAACATGTCTGATCATAGGTCTCTAGACAGGACCAGGAAATAAAAGAGTACACACCCTAAATCAAAGGAATATTATTATTATTATTATTATTATTAATAATAATAATAATAATAATAATAATAATATATAAATGGTATTCAGTAATAAAGAAAGACAACAAATTAAAAATAGATTTTGCACTGAGTACAGATGCTGAAGAAGTGCATGTACACCATATTACACCTACTCCAACTCGATATGTTAAAGTGTCAAAAAACTTTAAATAAAAGAATGCAAAAGCAAATTGAACAGACCATATGCAGTAACTATTGCAAGATAAGACTCATCATAGTAAGTATTATGATCGTACCATACAAATCAAAAAATCAATGGTTACATAGTGCAGCAAATTTGACAGTTAAATTAAATCGAAACTGATACAACTTACCAATGCATGACGGGAATGGCAGCGTAAAAGGAACTAAAGAGATTTATAAGAAGATTCATGAAAAAAAAAAGAAGTCTTTGCGATAGAGCATGGAACCAGTTGTGGAACACGGTTGTTTTCATCTCATGATGGCCATTTTTTAACTCGCCAGTTGTACACACATCAATATTTGATCAGTATTGATCGGGAGACTGACGCGATGGGGTAGGATGGTGCCAGGCCCGAGACCCTTAGTGACCTACAGCTGGATGTTTACTGGTGCATCTAAACGATGTAATTTACCGAATTAACATCCTTTAGAAAAGATCGGAGAAGGAAATGGAAGTTTTTAAAAATTTTAAAAACCATCTTGTTTTCCGATAGCATAACAAACGTTTGGCTATTTTCTATCTCGTTTCTGGAGCTAAGATGAAAGCAGAGATTAAAAAAAAAATCTCCAAAAGGAAAACATTAATGTCTAATCGGTTTAGATTATTTTTAGGATTGCGAACAGGAAACAGAGATCATTCGAAATATAATTTCTATCTGATCGTTACGAGGGCAGAAGGACAGGAGACAGATTTAGAGATTGAGCAATCAGATATAATCGGGAATAAACGGGATACGATCTGAAACGCCGAGAATATAAAGAAGCATGAGTCTTCTAACTTGGTTACGCAAGACTATTTCTGGACTGAAAAACCTAACTACATTTCTCCAGAGAGCTTTTAGTCCCTACATACAAGTAAATAAACATACATACCTACACGCGTACATATATATATATATATATATATATATATATATATATATATATATATATATATATATATATATATATATTTATATATGTCTGTACGCGTATATATATATATATATATATATTGGCTTTAAAAGGAGACTCGCACAAAACGTGTAAAGGCAAAATAGTCCAATTGGTAGATTAAGTTTTGAACCGTTGTATGTTAGAAATGATTAAAGATATATTACTATAATGCTCAGAGTTTTTTCATAACACTGTTTGTTTCTACATTGAGCCATAAGAATGTATAATTACTATCAAAGGTTAACAGAAGAAATGGTGATGAAATCCGTCATGAAGAAAAAGGACATATTTATCATTAATTAATCATAGCTAAGAATCGCAAGCTCATGAAGTATTGAATAAAAAAAGTTAAATATATTCAATATATATATATATATATATATATATATATATATATATATATAATTCTGGGATTATTTTACAAATTATTCAAGAGGATCTTTGCCTTCTCTAACCTTCTAACTCTCTGTCCTGTGTCCTGGAGTAACAAGGTGCCTCTGGCGTTCGACCTACGATTTTCTTTTCAAGCCTTTATTCACGGCTCTTTAAGCTGTCATAACTGAAACTCCTCTCACACATGCCAAACGTCTTATCAATTCACTTGGATGATTTCTAATTGATATCTTTTGCTCGAAATTGAAATGTTGATACCTCTTCCTGTTGTGACCTCCTGATCAATTTTTCCTATCTTCTGTTCTCGTTGTTTTAAAATTATTCACCGTTCTCTTGATGGTTCTTGAATGGTCTTTGAAGACAGAAACAAGAGTTTGAATGCTGGTACTATTACTGAAGGCCGGAGTGATCTTTATCCTCTGACCATTGCTCATTTGGGAAGACAGGCTGACACAAAACGATTTTGACCAGTTCATTTCTAGCTGAATGATTCAAAGGTTTTTTTAGTGATTCTTACAACAAATAGTATCAAGATGGAAATTGTCTTATCTGAAAAACATGGAATAGAGTAGCTCAATTAGTTTAGTGTAGGATGTACAATTTTGTTGTAACACAAATTGGACAATTTTGCAGTTACACCCGGTATATATATATATATATATATATATATATATATATATATATATATATATATATATATATATATATACCGGGTGTGTGTGTGTGTATATATATATATATACCTGATTTAAAATATGGTTTCTTCGCTACACAGTAATAAGCATTTCAAACACTAAAGCTAAAATCATCAAATTTTATTATATAATTAAATTAAAACCATTAGTTCTGTTTTATCTTCAATCGAATTTTGGAATAACTTATTTTTAAATTTATTGAGTTTTAAACGCACATATAAATTCATAAATTCCTGCTTGCAAGGATTCACAGATATTCAATCATTCAGATAGGGGCGGTAAGTGTTCATTTTTATTAACTATTCTTGTACCAATTATGAGTTACGTTCGCAAAAGAGGTTATGTTTAGGGATAGTAGGGGTGTATTTCTCAACGACTTCTGACATCATAAACGCATGTCCTTTGTATATACACGAGAAACTATATATTACTAAGTTTATAAAAAAAATAAAATCTTACCGATCAGAGAAATGGATTAGCTATTTTTTGCCGTGATTATCAAAAATTTTTCTTAAATAATATTTAAAAATCAAATTAAAAGAAAAACTGTGAGCTGGTAATATACTTACTTATAATTGATATGAGAAAATAATTTTATATACTGTAAGTAATTCTAGTACATTTACTTGTTTTAAAAGAAATATAGTCTTATAGGTTAAAACGTGTTTTAACCTAAATATCTCAAAAAAATCTTTAAGTATATAAATAGAAAAAATGCCGTAAAATGTTTTTACAGTTAACAATAAAATTAGAAAAAAACAAAAAAACAAAAAAAAAAGACAGACAACATGCATTTAACGGGTGTCAGAATTCTTTGAAAAATACATCTCTACCCTCACCTAAAGATAACCCCTTTTTCGAATGTAACTAATAACTCATACAACAAAAGTTAATTAAAATGAAAACGCTAACACCCCTTGTCTGAACGATTGGATCTCTCTGCATCTTTGGAAACAATGAATTATGAATTTTCGTTGCCTATAAACTCAGTAAGTTTTAAAAAATAATTTACTCCAAAATTCGCTTGAGGATGAAATGGAACTAATGATTTTAATTTAATTACAAAATTAAATTTGAAGCATTTAGCTTCGATTTTTGAAACATGGTTATTACTGTGTAGCGAAAAACATATTTTAAATCAGTTAATTAAAAAAAAATGGACACGGAAGTCAACAGCAAGAATTGGGAGTCTGTTTACTGCTCGAACGCAATCTTCAGGCCATCACTATATATCATCAGTGCTTTATCGCTATTTCTATGGCAGGTGTTCTGACGAGCTAAATACCTTACTCACAACTCACCTGTATTTTTATGACTTGGACCCACAGTGCTACGTACACAAGGTGGTATAATCCCAATTTCCTTCGTGTCTCTCTAGTTCCATCCAGGCGTCTAGTTACCAAGAATTGTTGCTTTGTGAAAAAATACGCCTGGCAGGATGTTTTGCCAATCACTTCAAACTTTACCTCTGCTGATAAACAGATTATAAAATGTTTATCGTTTATCAAGGACAAAAATGAACCGTTTTAATTTTGATGTCCGGAAGTTCTTTTATTTTTCCCATTGAATCTATAACTTTTAGGCACAGCAAAATCCTTTTGATTTTAATGATAGATCAACTCTGTCTCGGTTTTCTGTCTTACCTCTAAGTGTACACCTTTTGGATTTTCTACTTTGCTTTCTTACAATAATTAAAAAAAATTTCTTTGCTATTTTGACAATAAATTTCTCAAGTCTCTTACGCCATTTGCCATTGATGACAATAAAACAGGGTTTACTTAGGTTTTGTGCCCCGTTGCATGTCTTGAGATATGAAAAAAAAAATTATATACACTGCCAGTGATTACACCTGAATCCTAGCGTATTCGGAGCGGCAAATTCCATAGTCCAAGCCATTTTGGCCGCGTAATCACTTGATATATCTTCCCTCTTTCCTGTAAGCTTTCATTCGATAATCCACAAACAACATTTTCCCTTAGGATTCTGTTCAAACAAGTTCCCATTTCGCAAGAATATAAATAGTTTAAGTGTGCAAAAAAATATTGCCACCGGATTCACTTGTTTCTCTTGCTTAGCGTTCAATGAAACCGGTAACTTCTAGCTGCCATGAGCTATTTAGGATCAACAGTTTATTGAAATCCTCAAAAGATTTTTACTCAAGGGTACTGTATCTTTTTCCAGCATCATTACTCTGGAAAGAATGGATTTCCTTTTCGCCTCCGTTTCTGGACCACACGCAATGATATACACGATGAGAAAAATGTTCAACCCGAGCTAAATAAGACGATAAACTTCAATATTTTATAGATCATTCATTTAAATGTCCAAAAGAGACATATTGTCCTCGACAATATTTCAAGTGATACAATGGCGGTGAAATCTCAAAGAATAATCGAATCAGACGGAAACGGTTGACATGTGTTTTTCGATGACTCTTCAATAAAAAAAATACATTTCTAAGAAGCGTATATAAAATGGTTGGTACCGACAAACAATCAAATCTCAACAGTACATTCATTGCATTTAGTAATTATCTCTCTATATGTCTTACACAAAAAATGTAAGTATTACGATTTTAGTGAGTTGAAGATATTTTAGGTTGCGTACAAAGTTCATTACCAGAGTAATAGAAATAAGGAAGAGGTAACGCGATATTGCAGTTACTAATACATTATATATATATATATATATATATATATATATATATATATTTGGCCTGATATGAGTTTTTTTTTTTGTCTTCCGTTTCACGTTCTTTGCGATCGTCAGACAATCGCAAAAAGGTTGAAATCCAGGGTCAAAAACTCGAATCAATCCAACTAAATATGTTACCTCTATCACTGATATTGAGCGCATTCCAATAAGTACCTCGCTTATAAGACATAAGAACAAGACTTATCCAAACAGTTATAAGTCTTGTTCTTATGTCCATCGTTTTTGTCATATTGATAATGTTAATTATATTTTATGAATATATCCTGAAGATGGCTTATTAGACCGAAACGTCCGACGTTGACATTATATTAACATTAAAACAGCATAATTGCATATAAGGATTTTTGTTTGTTTTTTCTGTATATTTTTCTTCATACTGTCGGATCTATATCCATATATTTGCTTACATACATTTTGGTAGTGATTTTAGAACATATTTATTTTATAATTTTTTTTTTAAATAAATAATTATATCTGCTCTACTTTGTATTGAGCACTCTTTTAAGAATAGTATCTGTTGGTTATTGGAATTCATTCCATATATACCAATCATATACTTATATATATATATATATATATATATATATATATATATATATATATATATATATATATATATATATATCCACTGGATCAAAAATATATTTTCACATTTTGGTGGGGGGTTCTTCACATCAAAACAAGAATAAAATTTCACATAAATGTTTTCACGCAAGTCCTCCATTTTTTACATATAAAGATTAAAGAATGTTTATGTTAGATGGTGCCGTATTGCCGTGTAGACTAGATTACATTTGTCATCCTTTTACATTTGGGGCTTGTGGCTTGTCTGTCTTCAGCATTTAGTGTGAGTAGTAGTTAGTTAACCGAAAAGTGTTCCATTTAACAATTCAATGATATTCATATCGTTAACAGGCAGATATGTTGTTTTTTTTTTACATCCGGCCGGGCGAATTATAATCGACGCGAGGCTGAACGGGTGCATGGAATTGCGCTTCCAAACCGTAGGCAGCCAACACATCAAATTTTGCTGCTGTTAATCGTATAGTTCGAGAAAGAACGAGATCCACTTGTACCCCAGAGTACGAAGAATACATTCTACATCCCTTTTTGGATATATATTTATAAGGACAGTCTACCTTGTTTTGATATCAGAAACCCGCCATCAAAAATTATTTTTCATACACTCTATATATATATATATATATATATATATATATATATATATATATATTTATAAATATATGTATGAAAATATATATATAAATATATATATATATATATATATATATATATATATATATTAAAACATCAGGTATTGAGGGATAGTGGATGTATACAGGGAGGGCAGATGAATGAACACTGAAAACTGACTCACAAGTTTTACTTCTCAACGGATTATCATATATTTAGGTCGCATGAATGTTGAGTTTCTAAGCGTAGCTTCTATGCGCTTAGAAATGCGGTACATTCTAGAAGTTAGGAACGAACCCAGTTATTGAACGAAATCACTTACTAATAATTGCATCATCGAAATGCCCACTTCATTTACTAAGCGTGGATTAGATGCAAAACAATGTCGAATGATTGTGAAAAAAAATAATGATCGCACTCGAGATCTTGCGAGATATTCTTGCTAGTTTTACACCACGTCGAATAATTCCACGTCGCATGCATAGGCCGAATATTATCTATCTATCTATCTATCTATCTATCTATCTATCTATCTATCTATCTATAAACACACACACATTCACACGAATGTACACACACGTATACAGATATACACACAAAAGATCGTCGGGTACATTGTTAAAGAGATCAGGTAAGGAAAGCATTGGGCAGACATTGAAAAAAGAATTCAGCAAGTTTACGATGACCCAATAGCCTATATGTGAACACCATTCTTGCGAAACAGATTATGTACCTACTTCAATGTACCCATCTATAGATAATATGTTTTTCTACACACACACACACACACACACACACACACACACACACACACACACACACACATATATATATATATATATATATATATATAAACATAAAACATTAGGCAGTCAATAATAGCAGATATTCAATAATAGCAGATATTCAAAAAACATCTTTCGGTCGACATACAGGTATATCGTCTCAAGTTTTTGATTTTATAAGGAAAAAAACACATGCCTGATGATGGATGGAAGACTGTCCGTAAGTACTAGCATTTTAACATCAAATAAACTGAAAAACTACAGACAACAAGTTTTTCTTCAAGGATCAAAACTCGCACTATGGATGAACAGGATTCTAATGCATATATTATGTTTATATTATATATTTATTATATTAGTATGAAATATTTTAACTGTTATATAAGAAATAGTTTGTTGCATGTATGTAATTATATAATGTTTTCATTTTTTTTCAAAACACGGTCAATATATTGTGTCCATATTTAGTTCCTATTATTGATTCTTGTTTTTTTGTTGTTTTTATTAATAAGGTTTCCATTATTTTTAGCCATTTTTGTATGTAGATGATGCTATTATATTTGTGTTGTCAACATGTTACGAATAGGGTCCAGTAGGTCTCATTGATTTTTTTAAATAAGAATTAATTGATCTATGGTCTGAAAGGTGTAGAGTAAGTCTTCATGTCAAACATGTTGTAATATAGCCTATATAATTATTTACAATTCCTTAATGTGCATTTAAATTAGCAAATAATATGTGTTCTATTTAGTTTTTCTCTAAGACCTGAATTATTATTTTTAACTATAAGGTTAGAGGCATTAAATATTTTGTAATAAATAACTAATATTTTTTTTTATATTGTCAGTTGGTGTTGTGCATTTTTATAATGTTCTTAATTCTACTTCCGTCTTGTCTATAATTTTCATTCATTTGTTTTCTATGAAAAATAATAATGCCATTGTTTATGTTCCTATTGCCGTCGTTGCTATCAGCTACCTTAGCTACATTTCTTATTTAACCGTTAAAATATTTCAAACTTGAAAATGGCTAAATGAATAGCCGAAAGCGCTCGGAAAAGTGAGCATTCGGATAATTTTATTTTATAATTTATCATCTGAAAGATAAAAAATATTAGAACGCATAAGAAATTGTATAAAAAACTAAATCAAAGCAACTTGTCTGCTGTATTCAATGAAATGCGCATATATATATATATATATATATATATATATATATATATATGATGGAAATTATTAGGAAAATTTGAGATAATGATAATTAAGTAATTTATCGAGTCTAGAAGAAACCTCAACAGAATGCAGAAAGCATTGGACGGCCATTTTGTCCTATATTTAGGACTCATCAGACTCGCTACCTCTTCATCACCGAGGCCTTTTGGAACAGTTGCTATGACGTTTGTCTGATTCAATTCCCGGTAGAGGATGCACACAGTTGATGAGTCCCAAATATAGGACGAAACGGCCGTCCAGTGAATTCTGTTGAGGTTTCTTCTAGACTGATGAATTATTTAATATATATATATATATATATATAGACTCGATATATATATATATATATATATATATATATATATATATATATTATATCATCCACTGAGAGCCCTAACACTAATAAGATATACATTGGGTCAACGAAGAATGATTTTAAAGATAGATGGAGGCAGCATAAGTGTTCTTTCAATAATATAAACAAAAGAAATCAGACTTCCCTATCTAAATATTTTTAGCATCTGAAGGAAACTAATAGGACCTTTAGGGTTAAATGGAAAATTATAAACAGGGCTAGAACATGTAAAACTTGGGATGACCCATGCCCTTTTTGCCTCCATGAGAAATTGCACATAATTAAGCTTCTAAATAATAATAATCTATTAAACAATAGACACGAGTTAACGGTTTTTTGTAGGCATCATCAGATTTTTGGTTTGAACTATTAGCTAAATCTAGCATACAATATAATAACTTGTTTAATCCATAGCCCACTCATCAGATTCATGGTTTGAATAATTAACTAAAAACATGCATACAATATGACACCCTTCATAATCCATAGCCGAAATAAATAGTTTAAATACCCTAAAAAAAGATAACCCTTTATGAATTCGTCAAAAAAAACAACGTTACGACAGTTTTTTTTTATTTTTATATGCACAAATCCTTTTCATAAAAAAATAAAATAAAAAAATAAATAAATCTCCATAGACATGCAAACTAGACGAGGGTTAATACAGCTTCCGTTTCAAATTTAGACACCCCCACCTTTCCCTTACTTGACATCTACGAAAGTAACTCTATACTGATACTTATTATTAACACCCAACACCCGCCTACCCAACTTAAACAATTCGCCCTAGCTGTTACCATGGAAATTTTGATTTCAGTTTTTAAAACACGTTAATTTCAGAAACACGTTATTCCCAAAAAATTTTCGCTTGAAGATGGAACAGAACTTATTTTAACTTATTTTAACTCAATTTAATTTAAATAATTATATTGAAGTTTTCGGCTCTTGTTTTGAAACATGGGACTTCTTATGTCTCGATTTGGAATCATATTTTTAAATAAATAATTATATATATATATATATATATATATATATATATATATATATATATAGTGCATACTACTGTACTCAACTATATTGTTTTATCACAACCTTTCTGCCTTTGTGTCTTCCGACCTTCACCAGGTCTATCGGGGTAATCTACAGTGAATTTCTAACTGCTTTTTTATTGAATATATGTGAGCAGATTGTTCTCGTTCCGCTGCCCATGTCTACCGATATCTCGTGTAGTCATTTTTACATTTTTTTAAATTTATTTCAGTACTGTTCCGTTATTGTTCGTTTCTAAGCAGTCGTCATGGCTACTTTAAATCCTCGGCAAATAAAGGGTTCATTTCGAAATTCCCTTTATGCTACCGTGATCAGCATGCAACTGATGTATTTCTGATAAGCCGTAAATAATTGATGTAAATATTAATTTTTATTATTTTTAATTGAATTGAATAAAGATTTATTTTAGGATATCTAGAATAAATAATAATTATTATTTTACGTTATTTATCAGTGAGGACATCTGATAAATAAGCTATAAGCAATATTGTAATTCCTTTAATTTATGATAAAATACTTGTAAAAGCTTAATGATACTCTTCTGGGGACAATGTTACTAATATAATAATTTATCTTATTTTTGCTTGCTATATATATATATATATATATATATATATATATATATATATAGTTGTAAGGCATGCGATATTTATAGATTAAAGTGCTCAATGACAGGGATAGAGCCTATTTAAATAAAAAAAAAATGGACACGGAAGTCAACAGCAAGAATTGGGAGTCTGTTTACTGCTTGAACGCAATCTTCAGGCCATCACTATATACCATCAGTGCTTTATCGCTATTTTTATGGCAGGTGTTCTGACGAGCTTAATACCTTACTCACAACTCACCTGTATTTTTATGACTTGGACCCACAGTGCTACGTACACAAGGTGGTATAATCCCAATTTCCTTCGTGTCTCTCTAGTTCCATCCAGGCGTCTTCTTACCAAGAATTGTTGCTTTGTTAAAAAATACGCCTGGCAGGATGTTTTGCCAATCACTTCAAACTTGGCCTCTGCTGATAAACAGATTATGAAATGTTTATCGTTTATCAAGGACAAAAATGAACCATTTTAATTTTGATGTCCGGAAGTTCTTTTATTTTTCCCATTGAATCTATAACTTTTAGGCACAGCAAAATCCTTTTGATTGTAATGATAGATCAACTCTGTCTCGGTTTTCTGTCTTACCTCTACGTGTACACCTTTTGGATTTTCTACTTTGCTTTGTTATGGGAACTTACCCATAATAATAATGGATTATTCCTGACATTATAAATGCTGCGCCTCTCAAGAGGTATGAGGATATTGTAAGACAAGGAGAGATATTTGAGAGCATATTGTAAGGACATTGCAACAGTGATACTTGTTGAGACAACATAGATCACTCTAACTAAATCTGATAGTCATTACTAATACTTCTACTTCTTTGTATTATATTTCTGTTGTAATATATATTGTTATTTTATTCCATACCTATGTTCGTGTCATCCCTTTATTTGTTCTATCCTTGGACATCACCGTGGTAAAAGAACCTGGACCTAACAATATATATATATATATATATATATATATATATATATATATATATATATATATATATATATATAATGAAACCCAGTAAATTGGTATATCTATGGTTTAAATGAATTTTCATAAATGAAGAATTTTTCATGAATTTTTCATTTAACTTTAATTGAAAGCTAAATAGTTAAATTTACTATGCCCAATAAGCAGAATTCTTTGTAGTGTATTACGAACAGAAATTCTATTGATTGGTGTCCATTCATTTTGGTGGTGTTAAAATAGTTGATGAGTGTCTCTTTGTTATCGGATTGAATTTTCCTTATTTTAAATAAAGAAAAATTCATTGCGATGACAGAAATAAAATATACTTTTCTGAAATTTTATTTGAGGTATACTAGCTGATTTAAAGTACAATTAATCCGATTTGAAACACATATCATTTGCTTTAAGTAAAAAATTTCAGAGGAATTGATTTTAAAATCAAGCAGTAGAGCAATTAAGTGCTTGTCAACACCTTTCAACACTTCCGAAAACACATCAGGTATGAATTACGAGGTGTTGAAATTTTTATTATTATTCTACGGAGACCTTATTTGTTAAGACATAATATCAGAAAATGACGGGTGAAATTTTTTTATATATTTTTTTCTGTATTCCGTAATCATAAAAATATTGTAAATATTTTGTGTAATCTAATTTAAGGAATGCTGACTTTAAATTTACTATCTTGATCGATCTTATTTTCTGATATTGTCGTGTATGCTCATCCATACTTTCAAAATCGGCACGTTTATACACATAAAAATAATATATTATTTTAGCGTGATGATTTGTATTCTGTTATTCAGTTTTCGCTTAGTAAATATCGTCTTCACTTAATAATTTATTAATCTAACGAGGACGAAGTTTCAACGAATTTTTAAAAAACATATTTGAATCTTCATAATTTATTATAATTTTAAAAAATGAAAACAATTATTGTAAAAATTCTTTATGCATCGAATTTTTTCTTCAGACATATAATGTTATTAACATATACTATTTATATATAAAAAATAATCTAATTAAATAATTATATAGTTTTATTATAATTTTTATTTTACGATTTGGAGTAGATTTTATGGAATGTGGTAAAAAAAAATTAGGATTTATATTCTCCAAGAAGTCTTTCTATTATCTAGAATATATCTATATATATTTGAATGCCGAATATTCACCACGAGAAATTTCATGAAATTAAGTATGTGTGTGGGGGTGTGGGAAGAAAGATGTAACAATTTTTTTTTTTTTATTTAGATTTTCAGAAAATATTAATTTAAAAAGTAAATACACTCATTTCTGAATAATTACTGACAGTTACATTGAAATCCTATCATTTGATTTTTGCAAGGTTTTCAAAATGAATGTTTTAATTTGCCAGAAAACAGGTGCGAAAATTCCCATAACCAGTTCTGTTACACCGTTGAGGCTTAAAAAAATATTTTTTACAAAAATCTGAACTTAGAAAGGAGTGCAAAAAACTAAAAAGAAAGGAGCGGTTGGTAGGCAAATTTCGAATTTACTGCTTATAAACTTCAATGACGCTTAAAAATGACGGTTAAGTTTGTGGTTATAGAATGCAGGTTCGAATCCTGTCAAAGGACGAATATTTTCTATGAAAATTTCTCAATGGACATTCAGGCCGGTAAATGTTATTTAATACTGTTTATTATAAACAGAGCATTTACTTAAATACTTGTATCTATAAAAAGAACGTTAAACATAAAAATGTCTTTAATAAATAAATTGTCGGACTTTGTCCATTTCTTAATATATACATACCTACATATATATATATATATATATATATATATATATATATATATATATATATATATATTTATATATATATATATATATATATATATACGAAAGAGGGCAGTGAGAGTGGGCATGGAAATAATCTCAAATTCGCTTGTAGATTGAAATAGTTTGTCATTATGCACATAGTTCTGTCCCAAAATTTCTATATCTCTAAACGTTGTATCTCTCCATAAACCCAAAACATTTTCAACACACACACACACACACACACACACACACATATATATATATATATATATATATATTTCTTGTGTGCGTTTGCGCTAGTGTGTATGCTTATTGTGTGTACATTAATTTTTTTCTTGCCTTCTAAAAACACTTGATTAGATGATTTGAAATTTTCCCTGACTATACGCCAAGAAAAATGCTGAAAGCCGTTCATGAAAACCAATATCAAGACCAGGCATCTTTTGATCTTCAACGATAGAAAAAGTTAACTTGAGACATCTAAGGAACGGCCATGTTTATTTACATAAATATCTGGCTGAAATATGATTGAAAGCTCTTTTCCTAAAAAGAAAAAAAAAGCAAATATTTCATTGACAAATAATTTGTAAAATCTTCTCGAATTAATCGCATTGATGAACCAATATATTTTGAACTGCTCACTTTTACTTGAGCATAATTGCTGATAGAAATATATTAAAAGAACAGACAGTTATTATATTTCTGAACATTTGATGTTGAACCGGAACTTAAGAGATTCGTTAAGATTGGCTTAATATACACAAATCGAACATTCCGATGATTCTAACGTTAATATATCATTCCTTATATGGTTTCGGCAAATATTTTATAAATAACTTCTATTTACCTAATATATACCTGTAAGTGTGACGTATTTCGGTAAATTGGTGTCTGCGTAGCTGTTAGTTCAATCCTTTCTATGTGTAATACATCAGTAGATTTAGGACGAAAAATCGCTGAGCTATAAGGAAGCAACACTGCATGATGTACCTACATGTGAACAAGGGAACAATCTACAGCTATAGATTAAATAAATTTCTTATGCTGAAATTTTTGTTGGTGCACAGATGCTTGGAAAGAGTCAGGCTGCACAACGGCCGAAATGCTATGATATTAGTTACAAAGATGATGACTTTAGTCAAAATGCAAATTATCTCGATGTCTCTATCTTGCTTTCTCTCCCACGATTTCTCTCTATATAATATACACACACACACACACACACACACACACACACACACACACACACACACACACACACACACACATATATATATATATATATGTATATTGCATTCATGAATTAGATTCAAACTGATAAAGATGTTACCTTAAATGTCTTTAAAAAAATTAAAATAGTACTATTGGTCGGGTAAACAAACTATGATAGTTTAAAACATTTTTTAATGTTCTCTCTATAAATGTGTTAATGAATACAGTATTTAACTAATATTAAATCCCTAAACTATTTTGTAAAATGTTAAATATTTAAATTGCTAGTAAGCATCAAAGTAATTTCTTCGTGGATTTTGTAGATATCTAAATTACTATCAAACATTAAAATCTATTTTTACATAAATTGCTAAAACTTACCACCACTCTCCTTCATATATGAAACCCATTTACAGCTTTACTTCCCCCTTCTTTCTTTTTCCTTTTTTCCTTTTTCTTTTCTTTCTTCTCCCCTCCCATTTCAATATACCACTTCCTTTAAGTTAACCGTTTAAATTGGATCTGGTCACTCCTCCTCCCCCAATACTAATTATGATTGAGAGAAATATTAAATTAAACCCTCCCTAAACTCCACAATGTCTTTCTAACCACTCCTTATTACACTCTCTGTTAGATTACATAAACTTACACTACCCATCAATTTTCATTTCATTTTTCGTTTCATTTTTTGGTAGTGCTATCTGATGATCCGGTGTCGTTTGAAAGAGCTCTGGTGAAATAAATTATTATAATGGAACTTTAATGTGGCCTGTTATTCTTTCAAAATATATATATATATATATATATATATATATATATATATATATATATATATATTTGGCCTGTTTTTCTTTCAAAATATATATATATTATATCAATATCAAGGATCGGTGCTACCAACATGGTTTGATGGCCCGGCTTGTGTAACCGTCGCATTGAGCAAACCTACTAATGTAAATGCTCAGTTGGCTTAGAGTAAAAGCTTCTACACAGTGGGGCATTATACCAATTCCGGAAACCTGCAAATTCCCATATTTTCAATGGCGGAGCAGTTTAAGTTTGGGAAGGTGAGTCTTCACATGATGATGAAGGACACGGGCGAAGAATTCGTCCGCAGGTTACAGCCAGATATCAAAACTGGCAGCAAATGGTCGATAGTATAAACCACCCAAGAAGCAGGATCCAGCCCACGAACAAAAGAGATTGTACGGGTGACCCAGATCAATCGAGCTGACTTGGGCATCACGAGCAACCTGTTTTTCTCCAAACGGGTTCCAAAAGTTAAACGAGTGATTAAAAAAATCAGGAATTGCTATCTCAGTCCAAATAATGTGCATGGACTACATGGAGTGATATTGATCCAATGGAGCCATTGGCAGTGTCATTACTCCTGCGATCTACCGATAATATCCTAATGTTCGGGACTGTTCATCGGAGAGTCGATTTCCAATACCAGTTGTGTTCGTTATATTACCTGACGCGCAAAAAACTTATTGTAAATGGGTGAATCCGACTCTTCTGCCTCAGTTATGACTCCATTAGGACATTTACAATTCCCAAATCATTATTATCTCCCCCAAAATTAATTCTTAAAAATCTAAAATTATTTCATGTTTTAAAATAACCTGCAAAGCCTTGATAAAGCGCGCGCGCGCACACACACACACACACACACATATATATATATATAGATAATATTAGTGGAAAATATAGTTAGACTGATAGATATAGGGATACATTGTCTATTTGTTTAAATAATTATATAGAAATGTAAGGTTTTAGGTATATACGTTTATGTGCACGTATGCGTATGTCCGTATGTATATATGTGGGTAAAAATGTCTATATATATATGAAGGACAGGATGCGGATGGATGTATGTGTGTATATATGCATGTATGTGTGAGTATGTATTTTTTTGTATATTTTTATATTTTTGGTTTATATATACTTATATATATATATATATATATATATGTGTGTGTGTGTGTATGTATTTATGTGTGTGTATATATGTGTGTGTATGTGTGTATATGTAAGGGTGTGTGTATATATGTATGTATGTGTATATATATATATGTATATATGTATGTATGTGTGTATGGATGTGTATGTGTGCATACACACACATATACATGCATATGTATGTGTATGTATATATATATATGTATATATATATATATATATATATATGTATATGTGTATATATGGGTATGTGCATGTGCGCATGTGTATGCGTGTATATGTATGTGAAATGTGTGTGTATATGGATATAGAAGAATATGTGTATGTGTGGATATGTGAATATATTTTTATATGTGTGTACATGGGTATATGTATGTGTTTATGTGGGTACACGCCTATGTGTATGTATATACATGTATATGTTATTGTGTGTATTCGCATGTGTTTTTGAACATAGAAATATTGGTCCTTGCTGGATTAGATAATCGTTATATTTATCTTCATATATTTATATTTGATTTGTAACCTGTAGTCGATATTAAATTTGTCAAATTTTCTCAATTACAAAGCGGCCCTTTAAGTAAACGCAATTTTACTTTCCTTCGTCCGATCTCTCTCACCCATCTTGTCTTTCCCTCCCTCTTATTCTAACATTAGATTGTCTATTGTGTGTATATGTCACCACGAAATGTATCTTTATGCATTAGACATCCGTCAACATTCATTTTTTCTCCTAATTTCCCCTTCCACCCATCTCTCCTAAAATTCTCTCTGTTAAGGTTTAATCTCCCTCCTCCTCATACTTACACTTTCTCTAAATTCTGTTTGTATTTCCGGAGTTGATTTGTAGGTCTGATGAATTGGATCGTATTTACGATACCAATGGAATAAATTATGACCATGGAATATTAGTGTTTAAGCCTTTTTATTATCTCTCTCTCTCTCTCTCTCTCTCTCTATATATATATATATATATATATATATATATATATATATATATATATATATATATATATATATATATATATATTATACTGCGAACAATTTATTTTTTCTTCCACTGAATGAGTTCGAAACGCTCGTCGCCACTGTTATGGTCCGGTTCCTTGTACCACGGTGATAGTCCAAGGTAGAACCAATAAAGTAGAACTCGAACACGGATATGGAATAACACAGACATATTACAAACAGGAATATATACAGAAAAGTAGAAAGTGTTAGTACGAACAATCAGATTTAGTATTAATTGTCTGAACGTGACTCTGTTTCGGACTGCCTCTGACTCGACTGACTCGCTCGCTCTGACTGACTGACAGACTTCTGACGGACCTCACTCCAGCCTTCAGACTGAACTCCCTGCTTCCTCTTGAGGCGCAGTATTTATTACGTATGGAATAGTCCATTGCTCAGGTGTACAGACAAGATAAAGGGTAACCTCTCGGCTTCCAGTGTACCTCATACTAACTTCGGGGTAGATACACTGAATATAATTAACTGGAGACATTTTTGCCAGAGTTTTATTCGAAATTTCGAATCATTGGTTGTCTGAAGTATATTTGTCAATATCTCTGTCGGGGAAATACATGCATACATACACAAACACACACACACACACACACACACACACACACACATATATATATATGTATATATATATATTCGTAGAAAATGAATTTATCATGCGTTCCCACTTTTCAGTCTCAAACGGACAATGCTGCATTAACAGTTTTATTATAATTAGAAAACATTTACACACAAACCAACAGCATTGGTACTTGTGGCCAGTCGTTCCAATTTTATCTAATATCTACCTGACTCAATTTAAAGGAAAAAATCTTGTAAAAGTTTACCTAATTCATGTATGTTCCGAATAATTATGACATACATAATGTTAACCAAAACATCAAAGAAAAAAAACAAGGATAATATAAAAGCAGACTTTGAGGAATACGATGCTGTACACATTACCTCGAAAATTTAACATAATAATATGTCCCTTTGCTCGAGGTTTTAGTAGACACGTATAGTCACAATTTTATTTCTTTACTATATAAAAAAAAAACACCCGGAGTAAAAATTATTTTCTATTCAATTAACATAGTGAATGTCTTCAGATAAAATCGATTTCATAAAGAATAGGACAGCAGTAGTAATGTTAATTTTCATACAAATACATATTTTTTATAAGTAAACGAGTAACAAGAAACAAGTACATTTTGACAAAACGTAGCTTTAAAGAATCTTGAGAAATATATCACAAACAACGATCTTGATCAAAACAAAATCTAAAAATCATTAGCTGATTTTCTGTAAGAAGATATACCCTAACTACATACGAAAGGTAAAAGGCATTTCATGAGTCTGGCCAGTATCTATATAACTAACTGCTTGGGAATACAAGATGTTATAAGCTAGAGACTTGTTCGTACCTAGGTGGGTGACTGCTTGGAAATGCCAAGTGCTGTCAGCTTCGATGTGCGGATGGTCTAATGAATAATGGTTCGGAATTGTTTACCGGAGTGCCGAATTCAAACTCTTTGGATTCATTATATTCCCCAACACGCAAATACACTTCGGAAAGCTGTGAATCAAACTTTTCTCTCACAGGTATGCATTAATTATTAAGAACTAGCAGAAGAGCCCGGCGTTGCCCGGGGATGTAACAGTAAGAGATAGATTAAGTATCGACGGTCATAAATACTGAAAAATAAAATTGACAAAGATTATTGTTTAAGGTTGACGGACACGCATGTCTTAATTATTTTTTTGGGTTTTTTTTTTTATGAATTAGTCAAACCCCCCAAAAAAGTGTGCAAGACAATAAGAAAAACTACCTGCCAAAAAAAGTGAAGTTTTGTTGAAATCGGTTGAAAAATGTAAGAAATCCGATCCCATATATAAACGAACACTCACACACACACAAACAATATTGGGTTTTATAATAAGTATAACTCGCTATGAGTTGTTCCCCTTTCATCCCGCGAAAGCGATGCCTCTTAATCGTGTTTTCAAATTGATTTCGTGCAAAAACAATTGTTCTTTCACACTTTTTGACGCTGTCAGAACCACCACAAGGTAATTTTACCTAGTCCTGTGAAGTTTTGTTGAAATCGGTTGGAAAATGTAGGAAATCCGATCCAATATATAAATGTACAGACACGCACACACACACACACAACCTGGGTTTTATAATAAGTATGATTATATCAGAAAAAACATAATTATCTAAAAAAAAAGTAATAATTGTTAAATAAAGTATTTACATTTCGTGCTACTAAACAAAAACAACCAACCAGCAAATGAAACAAGAGCACCACTTTGACGTGGTGTAATGTTTAGCAAGCTGTTCTAGCTAGATCAATTAAGATTGGGTAGTGAATTCGATTCTCACTGGGTTCCCCATACTTTCGGTTTTGATTCACATGTAAGCTACGCTTAGTAAATCGCTAGAAACAGAAGGAACAGACTATTAGATTTATAACTTTTCGATACGTATCAACTCATATCAGTAATAAACACCAACAAATAATCACTTATTATATAAAAAAAAAATGAAAACATCTAATATAATTACTACAGACGACGGGCCTCAGAAGTCACGCTTATGCAAAAACAACCTTGTTTATGGTCTCGCGTGCCCCTTGGGAGATGGAATCTTCGATAATAATAATGTAAAAAACAAATAATTTTTATATTTGTCACGAAACAACAAGCATTTTAACTTTGTCATCGATCAACACATTACAAACAAACAACGCTCGGATACTAAGAGAATACAAAAATCAGAACATAGTACTAAATTACTGTCCATCACTCATTGTAAGGATAGACACAAAATACTCGTAGTCATCATTATACAGAAGGAACAATTCTTATTAAATAAAATATCTTCCACAAGAGACGGAAATTTAAAATATTCTTTCATAACCCATTTTTAACGGAGTAATTTTGAAACATAAATTTCTAGATATGATTTCATGATAAGATTCTAAGCAAAATTAGTGGTTCAAAGTATACCCCAGTTTCTTTAATTGTTTTTTACAAGTGGTTAAAAATAATGCATTTTCAGTGAAGGGTTACACTATACACAGGTACTGTTTTCTGGAGAGGGTAGAATTCGTTAATTTTCGGTGATAGTTACCTAGTAGTTAGATCTACATTCTCACAGTAACTTTGTTTAAAAATAACGCTAAAAGTAAGCTCTTCTAGACTGCATCCGTTAACATATGATTCTTTCTTTCAATTGCTACATAAATCGCAGAACATCATTCATTATGCTTGCCGCTTAAAATTGAAAAAAATACCTTATAAAAATAAAGAAGTAACAGTGTGTCTTTTCCTTTCTGAAGTTTGTGTTCATCTTCGTTCGCACATTAAGGCACTGCTTTTTCCAACGGCACCCGTTTTTTCTGATATATATTTATACCTTATATATTTCAGTTGTGTCCCTTATTCTGCATTCCTCAGTTTATTTATATTTATTTTTAATCATAATATCCCGTATAATTACTATTAATATTTTATCTTATAATTCTCTGTTACAAATTCTTAAAATATTTTGGCATGATTTTTCCCAATATATGACAAGTGATGATTGCCCAACCTGAAAAACTAAATGATTTTTAATTCTAGTAGATTTATTTATCGATTACAGTAATATTATAAATAGGAAGAAACAAAATTGAGTAGCCTTGTAAAACATACCTCACTATTCATATATAAAATATACAAAACACGGCAATATTTGAGTACGGCAGGCCTATTACTCAAATCCTATGTTCGCATTATACACGAGATATAACGAAATATTATTTTTTTCACAAAAGCATTCAGGGGACGGAGTAGGGTTATACGCGAAAAGCCTTTAGAAATATTAACATAAATCAAAATAACATATTTGCTCAAATAACCCTAAATATATTAATATATGTAATCAAATACACTCTAACAATAAACAAGATGAGAAAAATCATAAAAACAAACTCCTAAGTACTAATATATACCCCATTGACCCAGTAAATATAAAGCTAATTTTATAATATACTAAATTTGATACAACCAACTTAATCATTCGAAATAACTCTTCTCCATCAACTATTTTTTTTTGGCTAAAGAACAACATTGTAAATCAATTTAAATGTCTTTTGGGAAACTGTATGTCTTAGAAAAAATTAAATATGCATGTTGGTTACACGACGACAACATTATCAAGAAGGCTTACATTACACATGTCGGATTTAAGTTGCATGGCACAACATTTAAAAGAACATTCCTGTCCACATTCACGTTTTAGAGAAATATTATTTGACAATACAAGTATACTCCACCATGAAAATAAAAATCACTAACTTCAAACACTTGAAGTGCTCTGAATAAGAAAAATGCTACCAATATTAAATAAGAATAATTATGAGTATAGCAACAATGGAAATATAAGCTGTTTCACAAAAAATAAAACATTCATGGGTCGCATTATATATGAAGTAGACTCACACGCGAAAAGCTACCATCAGAATTTCAAATTCACCCCTTCCATCTATCCATTATTCAACGAGGCTTGTGGAATACAGTAAACGATATCAATCGTAAGAAATTATAAAATAAATCCATGTTAAAAGGCAATAGTTACGCTGAAAGTCTGAATAAATTAAATGTACTTGACATTTTAGATACTGAGGTCGAACAAATAATTGAACATCCTCTTGACAGTAAACATGGAAATTTTACAAACTTGAAATGACGTTGAAAGTAACCAAAAATAAAAACACATTTGGTCATAATATTACTTCGGATGTTTGGAAGACTAATAATTTCAACGATAATCTACTACAACTCCATAACGTGTATAGAACTACATATAATTGAGACATCATGGAAAGATGGACAAATATTTGCATACTTCCTTTACCAAGGATCAGAAAAAAGATTAAAATGAATCTCACTTACCTCTATTGCAGAAAAAATTCTACTACTTGATGCTTCTCAACAGAATACAAGCTCAATTAGAGAAGGTGCTCTGAAAAAAAAATCAAAACAAGTTTCGAAAAAATAGATCAATAGTTGGTCAAATACTAACTGCTCGACGGATTACTGAGGGCGTCAGGGCAAATAATCTACGGGCCACCGAACTGTTTGTAGCTTTCTCTAAAGTCTTCGATTTTGTTCAAAGGTGGGCGGATGTAGAAAATTCTTCTGGTAACTGCCATAATGATGCTATACAGAAATATTAAAACTTTGGTTAGATTTCCAGACAGAAACACTTGCTTTTATCTACAATAAAACAGCGATCATTCAGTGTGATATTATGGCACTTTTTTCTTTGTTTCCATCCTTGACTATATATAGAGAACTTCTCTTGATAAACATTATCATCTAGGTTTTAGTTTATCACTAAAACATTGAAGTCGATATCCTGCAATAAGGTTGACCGATAAAGACTATGCAGATAACCTAGCCTTCACTGCAGACACCATTACCAATGTCCCAGCTATAAAACATCCTCTAGAAAATGCTGCTAACGATTTTGGACCCTATATCAATGATTTCAAAACAGAATTCACAAGCACCAACCAGCCGGTCTCAATACAAATTGCTTCAGATTAATCAATAGTAAGTCGAAACTTTTACATACTTAGGAATCGAAATTGCATCTATTTAAAATAATCTGAAACTTTGCATGTCTAAAGCCTAAGCCACATATAATAAAATTGATAGAATCTGGAAATACCATTTACAAGACAAACTTAAACGGATCTACTTTCGCACCACGGTAGAGTGGGTTTTAATGAATGGTACCAATCTTAGAACATGAACTACAACCCTCGAATCTAAGCTTGATGGAACCTATACACGGACGCTGAGAGCAATAATTAACATTTGGTGACAACTTTCAAATAAATCAAAGCGTTATGGGCTATCACTGATATATCTACAATCTCATATGAACGCAGAAGGAGTTTTGCGTTACACTGCTGTTGCGCATAACAAGAAATTGCGTGTGATTTCCTGCTCTGGACATATAGCCATCGCGCAAGAACCTATACTGACTAAATATGTAGAGACCCAGGATTCAGACTAATGACCTACCGACCTTGATTCGGGACCATGATTTATGGCTTGAAAGATACTATAGTGTTCCAGCTCGATTGATTAAAAAAGTAGTAGTAAGTCTGACAGGTCCTACAAAGCAAAGCTGGCAACCAGCTAGATGCAAGCTTTATTCCTATGCTAATAATTACTTTTCTCACAATTTTCACCTAGAAAACTTCCTTTCCCCACCACATACAATCTGTCAAAATAAAAAAAAAAATTAACATCAAACGTGATCATCTCTCCTCCTGAAACCTGGTCATCTATAATCGTTACTTTCCTCACTTCTCTCCATTAAAGTCTTCTCATTCTCGTTCACACCATGTAATATCTCAGCATCCTGGTGGAATTATTTCCTTAGTTTTATTTCTGTGCGAGTGTGTGCGTGAGAGATTGTGTGTGCATAAATTATATTTAAGATGCTTATTCATTGTTTACTGTATTTTTCAAGTTTTTTTTAAAAAAGTTATTGTATATTTTGTTCGAAATGGTGAATAAACTAACAAAAATTAACGTTTGTTCTGTTGTTTTCGTCAGGTAATTCCTGCTATCTCAGATTCTTCTGAGATCGAATATATATATATATATATATATATATATATATATATATATATATATATATATATATATATATAGTTGGATTGATGTGAGTATGTGACCCTGGGTTTCACGCTTTTGCGATTGTCAGGGTTTGTCTGACGATCGAAAAAGTGTGAAAACCAGGGTCACAAAATCACACAAATCGAACTAAATATGTTAACTCTATCGCTAATATTAGGCTTTCCAATAGGTACCGCGTCTATATAATATATAAATAATATATATATATAATAAATTTAATATATATATATATATATATATATATATATATATATATATATATATATATATATATATATGAAGAAAAAATATATACGGAAAAAACAAGCAAAAATCCTTATATACAATTATGCTGTTTTAATGTTAATATGTCAACGTCGGACGTTTCGGTCTAATAAACCATCTTCAGGACATATTCATAAATTATAACATTATCAATACAACATGACAAAGACGATGTACATAAGAACAAGACTTATCCAAACAGATAACTGAAAGTTTTATAAGATCAACGCTCCGTTTAAAACATGGTCACGTTGTCGTCACGTGGGCGACACTGTGAAAACGTATTCCTAAAATTTGAGTATTTTGAATGAAAAATGAAAAGAATTCTATTTTGATCTAAAATTTATATGTACGCTTGTCGAGCATTAATCTCGCTAGAAAAGGGGAAATATTAAAGAAGCCAGGTCTAGTATTCACCGTGCGTGAGATAGATATTATGCCTGCTTCATAAATCCTCCTGAGATTTTTATTATGAAAATATTTTAAAGTCTTCACGAAATCAAAATCGAAATTATGATCTGCTTTAGTTGTGTGTACAACTATAGCATTGTTTAAATTTCCGAGGCGAATATCTCGTTTATGTTCGAAAACACGAGATTTTACGGACCTACATGTTGTACACACAACAAATCAAATAACTAGATATTAGCAACCGTATATACGTGTGTTATCGTGCATACCCAGGTAAGATAATAAATATTTATTCAATTTATATTTAAGTTATAAAAAAACAAACAGTGCTCGATGTGGTTAGTACTAAGAGTGAATAAGGGAGGTAACTTAATTTATAACTTTTGTCTTAGTAATTCCCCGATGAAGATAATCTTGGATGAGACTGAAAGCAATTGGGAAAATAAAATAAATAACCATAACTATGGCATCTTTCTTAATCAGTTTAATTACAACACTAAACAATTGACCTGTAAATTTAAGAGGATTAAAATAAAATAAATATATATATATATATATATATATATGTGTGTGTGTGTGTGTGTGTGTGTGTGTGTATTGTGTGTGTGTTTTTTTATATGTGTATGTCTTTGTGATGGTAAAGATTAATCGTGGCAAAATTTCCATGAAAACTATATGATTTCATAAGTAATACAGCATATACGGAAAGAATTCTTGCAAAGAACTTCAACATTTTATTTCTCACTGAGAAATGTCACAGGCGTGTCTGAAACCTTCGATGTTTACTATTTTTCTTGTTATGCTTCTATTTGGTTTAAATGTCTATACATATACAAGAAATATTATTTTATTATCGCTATTTTTCTAGCTGTTTTATATCTCAAATTACTTTTATCGGCCGACAATACACACACACACACACACACACACACACGTAAACACACACAAACACACACACATATATATATAATATATATATATATTTATATATAGAATATTTATATATATATATATATATATATATATATATATATATATATATATATATATATATATATATATATATATATATATATATATATATATATATAAAGAGAGAGAGAGAGAGAGAGAGAGAGAAAGGTAGATATTTGTGTGACTTTTTGATTGCGTGCGTTTTAATATATCGAAAATTCTTCATTTACGTTTGAAACTCACTCCCCAGTTTCCTATACGTATATCATCATTTAAGAATTTTTATACTAATTTTGTTTCAAGCTCACCGGATGTAGACATACTGTTAGATTCTTGGCAGTAAAAGACATTGAATCTACCCGCGTGCGTGAACACCCTCATATAACCACCCGTACACATATCTATCTATCTATCTATCTATCTATCTATCTCTCTTTATATATATATATATATATATATATATATATATATATATATATATATATGTATGTATGTATGTATACACTAATAATACATAAAGCGATATTTACACTTTTCCCGTACGCTTGGTATCCGTTATGTTGTTTTAACCTCGACTGGAGACATCGTCTTTCACTGGATTCTGGGCGACACAGATTAATTATACTAACTTTGGTTTAAAATGTCGAATGTGTGTAAAACATGATTAACCCGTTAAAATCAAACAACATTAATGGTAAAATTCCAGAATTCATTTCTTCTTTTTATGTATATCTCATAATGAAAGTAAAAGATGTTAGATTTTTAAACATTTCCAATTCGTTCTGTACCTTATTATTCTGTCCACTTCCGGTTCATATTTAATTCACCCCATCTCATATCATCTTACTCTCTCTTTCACCACACACACACACAGAAACACACACACACACACATATATATATATATATATATATATATATATATATATATATATATATATATATATATATAAGCAAATATATAGATATAGATCCGACAGCATGAAGAAAAATATATACGAAAAAAAACAAACAAAAATCCTTGTATGCAATTATTCTGTTTTAATGTTAATATGTCAACGTCGGACGTTTCGGTCTAATAAACCATCTTCAGGACATATTTATAAAATATAATTAACATTATCAATTCAACATGACAAAGACGATGTTTGGATAAGTCTTGTTCTTATGTACATCGTCTTTGTCATGTTGAATTTAATTATATTTTATGAATTGAAGATATAGACCGAAACGTCCGACGTTGACATATTTTAAAAACAGTTAATTGCATAAGAGTTTTTCTTTGTTTTCATATATATTTTCTTCATACATATATTGGGTCATAATATTTTTCAGAGATAGGCTGATTCGCCTATGCTAATTTAAATCTCTTCAGTAATATGAATTGGGGTACTCTTGCTGACTGGTGTGTTTTTTTTTTATATTCGTAAGAACAACAAGCTAGAAATAACTTAGAGGCAGAAACTCTTGCCTGACCGGCTTTCGGTCCTAGCTTGAGATTCGCATGTCTAGTCGAACTGAGGAGCGGTGTTACAACGAAACACTTCTGTCTGCAAAAGACATCTATCGATATATCTGTCCATACAGGTTCAAATGTTCTAGATTTAACATTTATCTTCCACACATATCAGCATAAGCCGTGCATCTTACTCTGTAACCTCTACCTCCACTGTCCCCGATTAACGTACAGGGAGAACATTACTGTACACACCACATAACTATATATCAAGACACTAGCCGTAATATCTTTCAATCTGATGAATTGTGAAACTTACTACATCTCTACAATCATAACTCTTCAAGTCATGTTTCATTCCCTTCTATTGCAATCCTCACTACCTCCTCTTGCGTTCATATCAGACACCACATTTAGTATCTCTCTACCTTGACTGGCTCTTGAGACTTCTATTTGGGGAACTATAGTATAAAAACAGATGTGGGAAGAAGGTGAGAGATATGACCATAAAATAAAACAAAGGAAGATTTGGAAGACAAAATAAAAACGAAAATAACATTAGTTAAAAGAAAAAAGGACCAAATAATTGTATATCGAGAAAAGTAAATCACAAATAGAAAACTAAGCAGAAAATAATGAAAGGAAATTACCAAAAAAGAAAAAAACAAAAAAAAAACGTCGGAAGATATTCGAAAAGGAAAGGTCAGCTAAACATCTTTAAGAAAAAATATTTTAAGATTAAAAACCGACAGTGTGGAAGGATGAAGGAAGAAACAAAAAAAATAAAAAAATAAAATCATCAGACGCAAAAAGAAAATGTCCTTAGCCACCGAGAACAAACATATACAATCGTTTAAAAAAAGACGTAAACTTTATAAAGAAAGAGAGAATATATTTGAAATCCGATCTTTCTGAACTATTTCACTTGTATTTTGCTGTAAAAACGACCAGTTATGAACAAAGGAGACGAAAGAAGACTGCTGACTAATAGAGTTTTTGAAAAATAAGACGCTCATTGTGCAAAATGTAATTATATGACAAGTGCACTTTTTAGTAAAAAAGGGTTCATCAGAGATGGAAGCAGATTTTTATAAATATTTACGAAGAGACACAAGAACGCATGCAAAGGTCACTAATATCCTTTCACGCGAATATTCATAGTTATAGAATATATAAACGCACACACATACATGCACTTTTTAGAAATATTGACTTAGTAGATTAAATGCCGATCTATCGGGCGACAATTAACCTAGCTCCCACAAAGGGCATGTGATTGGGTCTTCGACTTGTTCAGGAGCCTGAAAGACCCTAAGCATTTGCATATTCTCATCATTAGAAACTCTCCTAGCTATCGTTTGAACTGGGTTTTCATTTGCACGGAACTTTTTTCTCGCTCCAGCTTTGGCTCTTTTGATTGCAATCTGGTCTTCTGCTGTCGGAGATTTCTTTTTGCGCGGCATAATGCTGCCGTATGCGATAGGCAACAATAAGCTTCAGAAGAATTCAAAACAGATCCCTTCATCTAAGTATTGCATTAATATTTAAGCTTACCTTTTAAAAGATCAACGATAATTCTTCTGTCGCCATTTAATTTAAAGACAATTTGATGTACGTAAGTCCTTACTTTCCGTACAAACAATTATATCTATTTCATGTGGGACTTTCGCTAGATTTCGTAACTAATTTCGATTATTCCCAAATTTAAAATCCAAGTTATAAAAATTGGTATCGCAAAAAATCTCGTACAGAGATCGCTCAAAAAATATCGCAGTAATGAAAAGTTGGGAATCCGAAAATTTCAGGTATGCAAGACTGGATTGTTTGTAATTTGCTCACGGAATCATCCTGATTCCAAAATGCTATATGTTAGGCTACTGACTCTAGAGTAACGTTGAAAAGGTGTCACACACTGACACATTGATATTCGCATTTATTTATATAGATGGGAGATAAATCTTTTTTCTATGGGTCATAAACATCATTTATTTAGGGATATGCTCGTCATAAAACGGTTAAGAACTCACTAAAACAAATCAAGAAATCGCGTTTAAGTTCAAGAGGAGGAAAACATATTAGCAACCCCTTGCCTTGAAGATGGCCAACAATTTGGCCGTAAAAAATTGGGGCAAGATTACGCATCGTGTCTATACTCCATTTGCAAGCTCCACTCAGCTTAAGACTGTAAAAACTTTCGAAAAAATATAAGAATTATTCTTCCGGTTACGTTCACTAAAACAAGCATGAATTAAAGTTTTTCGCCTTGCAGGCTAACGTTCTCAGTTGATATGTACTAGAAAGACTTTATTTAATTCACTGCTAGTTCATCTTCTAAGACAGTTGTTTCTCTGAATCGATCTATGCATATTTACAAGTATACCATTCGTCTATGCTAAGAATATTTCTGTCACATATGGTCTGGGTCTCCTGCTATATATCTAAAGATCGTTGCTAAATTCCAAAGAAGAATCAAAATCATTACTGGGCCTGATCTGTCATCTGGGCTTCCCTTAAGTTCCCACCGCCGTAAAGGATTCGAACATGCGTCTCTCTGGCCAGATGGGCCTACTGTTAGAGCCGACACGCTCGGCCCAGGTGGACGAAAGATTGACTCATGCTGGAGAGCACAATTTTTATTTTAATATGATTTCTCGAACATTCAGGCCGGTAGACGAAAATAAATAATCACAATTAATTCTTACATATATCACCAAGAAATACCTCTCATATCATGGCAAGGAATCTGCTCGATGAAGATATCCGTGTCCCTAATGTCTTAACACATGAGTTGCATTTTTATAGTACCAAAACTTTAATTCCTCCAAAACTGCTCTCAGTTATGCACCAGAGATAACCCTCCCAACCTCATATCAGGATGACTGATGTCCAACTCCACGAGAACGCCTTTATGCGCCTGCGTGGTCTCACGCTTGCCACTGACCCGAGGTGGAACAATACATTGAATAAATAGATTCATCTACCTCAAGGAAATTTGGTACTTTGTGTCGCGTCAGAAGGTTTTGTCTCGCCTGAGTCCATCAGTCCAATCTACAAATCAGCCATTCGTCCTTGCATTAAATAATGTTTCCATATATGATCTGCTGCCCCCACTGTTCATCTCGAGGTCCTCGAGAAATTCCAGATAGGGATATGCAATGGGGTAAGTCCTGATCTGGCATCTCGTCTACAGTCGCTTTTCCACAGACGTACTGTGGCTCCGCTCTGTCATTTCTGCAAATATTTTGATGGTAACTGCTCTGACGTGCTACATTCACTGGTTCCCAAAATGCATGAATTTAAGCGTGCTACTAGGTTGACATCTCAGTCTCACCCTTCCACTGTCGAAACAGTTAAATGTGATCGTCTCTTCTACAACAACAGCTTCTTATGTCGCCCTTCTTAACAGTGACAATTCCTTCCTCATACCTGCTTCACTGATAGCTATCAATTTTCAAATAGTCAAATATAATGTCAATCGATATCTTCTGATGCCTTGATCTTGATACCCGTCCTTCATTTTATTCTTTCCACGCTTTAATCTTGCTCTCACTCTCTGTAAGTCTTTACGTGCTAGTGGAACACACGCCTTGCTTGGGGCGATATGCTCAATATATATATATATATATATATATATATATATATATATATATATATATATATATATATATATATATATATATAGTTGGATTAGTGTGAGTTTGTGACCTGGATTTCGGGCTATTTGCGATCGTCAGACAAACTGATCAATATTTTCAATTTGGATTTATATATGGTTGCATATATTGGTGTTTTTGTGATAGTGAGAGGGAAAATTGTCGTCGGAACGCCACTCATATATATATATATATATATATATAGGGAGAGAGAGAAAGAAAGAGGGATTACTATATATATATATATATATATATTTATATATATATATATACAGGTTACTATATATATATATATATATATATATATATATATGATTATATATATATATATATATATATATATATATATACATAGTTACTATATATATTTTTATATATATATATATATTATCACTTTAAATGTTATTTTTAGTGGATGTTATTTGATTAGATTATTTATTTATTAAAGAATATATTTATTAATTTTCGTCTACCGAGTTGAATGTTTGAGCAATCATATGAAGAAAAAATTGAGTTTCCCTGGGCAGAGAGAGCTATTCTTAGACCCAACAGGTTTTGCCCAAGGGAACTCAGGTTCGTATCCTGCTGGAAAGCCCAAATATGTATTTTCTTGTTTTATTTCCATATCAGTAATTGTGATTCGCTTTGTCAGAATAATTTCCCTTCTTCTGTTCTCTGTTAATACGCTTCGCAGATATTTAACTCTTTGCACCTGTTTGACTTCGATATCCACGATCTATAATTTACACGTTGGGTTTTTCTTTTTCTAACCAACATGAATCCAGTCTTCTTGCAATTTATTCTTCTCGCTTTCTTCGCTGTCTTCTCTTGGATATTTTGTAGTTTATTTTCTGCGTCTGCTTTCTGCACTATGTCATCTGCATAATATCTTATGTTGTTATCATTGTGCCGTCAATAATGAGTCTCGGTAGGACTCCCAATTCTCTCAGATTGGCCTCGCTGAATAGAATGAAATGTTCTGACTATAAGACGCATCCTTGTTTTAATTCTCTTTTTATATTTGTATATTTAACTTATTTACTATCCGCATGTAAGCGGTTTGCTGCCTGTATACGTCTTGGATAATGCTGGTATCCATTCCACATAGGTTATAGATGAAGAATGTGCAAAAGACAGCCCCGCTAAAAAATGAATCCGCAGTTCCTCTGATCCATTAGTAAGATGAATATATTTTAAACGATGATATGTTCGAAAACATGTTTATTATTTTATGTCTCCTGTTCATATCTGTTTTAATCGGGTTTAATAGACTGCTAACTTTAGTTTAATAGTATTTGCTATGCAGGTGCTTAGCCGGGCAAAGAAAACATCGACAATTTATGCAGGGACCATTAGTTAAATGTAATCTGTATCGTGTTTCTGACGCTGCTTAAAAGAGATATTCTATTTTACATTTGAATTTATGTTGGGGAGAAAATCGTATAGAGACATACTCGGCTTAGTTTAATGCAACATATGACTGCAACAGTCGGCCGGCCAGGCTTGAACTCGTTAAATAATCTGACAAACAAACTTCAAATGGATATCTATCTTGTGTTTCTAAAATCTTACTCTTATTTGATATCATATTGAGTATTTTATACTTTCTTTAAATGAAAATGTACTGAATCCTTGTGTTCTAACTTATTTGGATTTGAGAAAGACATCATCAATTTCGAGGTATGCGATCTCAACATAAAAAAAAACATAGCCGTGTGCATTAATATTTGAAGTCAGCGATTTTAAACTTAAAATGTGACATCGTTTTCGATTAAGAATTTTCAACACAAAATGTTAAATCTTTATATGAGTTCTAATATGACGGTAAGTATTTTCAGGCTGAAAAGCGAATTTTTTTCTATATTATATAATTTGGAGTTATTAAGATATGCAATTGCCGGCTGAGAAAATTATTAAAAAAAAGTGAACTCGTTATGTGTCGTATAATTTGGAATTAGAAATCTTACATGTGCCGTGTTCTGTCAGAACGTTAGTGGTAACGGCTCTTCACAATTTTCTATTTTTTGTAGCTCTTATTCAATATTGTATTTTAGCTATCTTTCCTACACGCTGTTCTAACACCCATTTGAATAAGCTCTCTAGTAAGGTTAAACGTTGTTTTACATTGTCACTTATGCTTTGAATTTGCTTTATGTGTATCAAAGTTTCCAAGTCTTCATTCCTCAATATGTACCCTAGAAATATCAACTGTCTCTTTCTGAAGTTGGGATAGTCAATTTAAAATATCGAAATTCTATCAAAATGTGCAATTTCCGGTTTGGGAAATAACTTCAAGACAGGGATTCCCTCTTGATAGAAAGAGTCAGCATAGTGCTCTTATCTTCAGTGTTAAGACTCTTCATTTTAAAAAAAAGTGAACTCTTAACAATTTATGAATTTGTTGCGTGAAAAATAATTCTCAAACGAATGTTTTGTGAAAGAATACTCCTAAACAATTTTTCATTGTGAAATAAGCTTGTCTCAAAGAAAAGTTTCGTTGTTTTTTTTTTGTTTTTTTTTTTAAATTTTATTTCGCCTCATCTATGAAAATGGATTAGTTGAGGATTGACATAAGAGTTACTATCATTAGCCAAGCGTATAAGAGGTTACTTTACATGTCGGTGTCATAAACGTATTTTATTAAGCTTATCGCGTTCTGATTCATGGTTACAATATCGCGTATGCCGATCAGAACGATATTCTTTGCAGTACGATCCAGTTTGATAAATCTAGCTTTATATCAGCAGATTACCACAGAGATTTATTGAAGTGAGTTTATTTTGACGTATGGATTATGTAACGAATGTCAATATGGCGATGGTCAGCGAGACAACAGTAAAAACAATCAGAAGAATGAGCTTATTAAATTAAATGACACAATGAACTGAGCACATTCGCGAAAAAACATTAGTTATAAGAACAAAATAAAAGGCCCTCCACAGAAATCTGAATCATTCAAACCTATACAGATTTTTGATACATTGTTTTAGTTATAGTTGTAATGGAAATGTAAGTTACAGGGTATACGTTTTTTATTTCAGCATTTTCAAGATATAACAAATCGAGCTGCGCTAACATCATTTACGATCAAGTTAACCTACGAAATAGCCATTCATTTTACGAAGCCTGTAATTGCTACTCATGTATAAATCACCATTTGTCAGGGATTGGTTCGAAGATTAAATGTTATTCTGCAGGACTGGATGAAAATGTTTTAGAAGGAAAATGATGTTCGATACAGGAAAGAAGATAGCTTTCAAAATGGATGATTTTTTCAGCCGTTCTCTGTTATCACTTGTGCGATGGATTTAGACGATTGCACTGTCCGAGAAATTTATTTTGGAGTTCAACGGAAGCAGTACTGTCCCAAATATGTGTAGTTGTTGCCAACCAAGGAGGATGCTTACGCGTTTTCAACGGATACAGAAAGTTATTAAACACATCAAAAGAGGCAGAAGAATTTTCCTTTTCACTATTCACTGAATGGTGATACCGACAAATTTTTTAAGAGGTTGTATATCGACGCAGTGGACATTTGTCAGTTTTGGTAACTTTGCATTGCTAAAAAATACAAGATAGAGGATTTTAGATTTTTTCTCTAGTCCGAAAATTTAAAATTGAATTCGACGATGTCGGGCGTGTCTTTCGTATATCAGGTGGACGTGCAAAAAATAATTCAATCCGAGACGCATGCGTGGTATCGTTAAGTATGATTGGGTGGAACGTAAGAGCACACTGCTGCTTGCTTATTGTCAGAGTCGGATAATCTACGAAGACATTGGAACATTGAATATGAACGTGTAATTGAATATATTGCTGAACACATTGTTGCTAAATATGGAAGAACTTTTAGTAGATTGCATATACATTTTTTTCAGCCATTCGAATCTCACTGGAAAAAATGAGTAAGTTGATAAGCAGTATTTCTATGTCTACAAGTCGTATCTACACCCCAATAAACATATTATGTTTGGAAACGTTTGAGTAATTACAAATCATTTATTCTAAACTTATGAGAAATAGCCAATTAATTGGTTAATCAAAGCTTCTTTTTAATAAGTACCCGTGAAACTTTCTGCTGAGATGAAAAGCAAAGAATAACCAAAAATTCTTTAAAACCCTTATTTTATTTTAGACAATAAGTATGTTTTTCGTTTTCTCTATGTACTTCATTATAAGAATTAGTTTGAACATTTCCCAGAAGCTTTGACAATCGCATACATTAAATACGTTTATCTTTCATATTAAATTTCAAACAATACATGGCTCGAGAATCACTCAAGATAAAAATTTTCCTTTAAAATAGTTATAATGAATGAAATGTGTGATATGAAGGAAATAATAGTGAGTTGGAGGTGGAAATTATGAGGACCTGTCAATCAGTCAGTTAGTGCATTGCGTGATGCACGTCGATCAGGCATCTTTCGCATATCTTTAGATGCATGAGTGACAAGGCAGATTTTTGTCCCGCAGTAGGTTGCCATTTCTTTCTGCAGTAGACCAGTTGCCATCCAAGGCTAAAGAACCCGGTCTGTCCTGCAATCTACCCATAACTGGGCGGAGAAGAAGAGAATCCATACCTTTCCCAAGGATATTAGCACGTAATAGATTCGACTAGAATTCGAAATCCGCCATCCGATTCCTCAATCCGAGCCGCTATTCATTACCCCACGGTGCCTCCCTTACAGGAATATATGAATGGTAGGTAACAACTGGAACTTGATTTGAAAAAGCTAAAACACAGAGAAGCATCCACACGCGTGTCTATTCTAGATTGATTGAACCAGTCCTACTGTACGGATGAGAAACTTGGGCATTATCCGTTCGTCTTGAAAGACGACTGGATGTAACACATACAAATCTACTTAGGAAAATCCAGAACATCTGTTGGATATCCCATGCAACGTTTAACAAAATTTACGGAGAAATGAGTCCAGTCTCTCTTAGGTTCAAATAAAAATGATTAGAGTGTGCCAGCCACTACTACCGAGCGGACAGGGAAATCGTCTCATCCTTACTCCTATGGCATAATTCTGGAAGTGCCTTCTCACGAAAATTGACTTTTCCAAACACCATAACTCGGAACTTAGGGTTGGAATTTGGGTATCTGGGAACAGCAATACAGGAACCCGCAGTATGAAAAGGGAATGTCAATGGAGTTCCGACCAACCACATGGTGGTCGAAGGATCATGATGATGATGAATCCACAAAGTGTCCGATTTTGGTACAAAGTTGTCTAACTAAAATTATCCTCTTCCATATGGAATAGGGTGGTGATTAAGGGAATTCTTCTCTGAGGAAAATACATGGCGAGTGCTAACACTAAATGAGTGTTGTAACTAAATAATAGCGCTCATCTGAATATTAGGCATGAAATAGCCATAGGATATTGACAGGCATTTAGCATTCTCTCTTTGGGAAGAGATTGAAAACGGTAGAATAGATCTTCTCGCATGAGATCTGGTAAACGATCTTTTGCTATTCGAATGTTCCTTCAGATTTCTTTGTCGTATTTTGCGTCTTTTATTAAAGCGCTTCCTAGTTATTTAAATTTTCCTACTTGCTTAATTTTGCTATCTCCAATTCCTAGTTCACACGTTGGGTTGTTCCTGTTGCTGATCATAGCGCAGACTTTGACGTTTTAATCGACTTTTCAGGGTCAATAAATCCTATGTTATGTAAATGTCTACTCCGGATGTCACATTTGGCAACTTCTGTAAAGAACGGATGGAACTGCTGAGTCTTGACATTTTTCCTTAGAAATCGTCAACAAATGTCCGCACGCAGAATGACACTTTTGGCTAATTGTTTAATCATATAGGAAGAGAGAGAACCTGAGTTCGTTCGATTTAAATAATATTAGTTTCAACTTATTATAAACTACACTTAAATGCGAATTCTTAATTATTACGGCCCGACTTGAATAAATATATTCGCCAATTTATTTCGCGATTTTGTAACAATTATATTCACCTGGAATTAAAAGCAATAAGATGATAGAATCAAAATAATTATATATAGAGTGCGATTGGCAAATTATCGCCACTTTATAATATAGCGTGCGATTGGTAAATTATCGCCACTATAATATAGGATGCGATTGGTAAATTATCGCCACTTTATAATATAGCGTGCGATTGGTAAATTATCGCCACTTTATATTTTTAATTTCGCGAATGAATGTTGTTGTTTTTTTATATATTGTCTACGACACAGTACAGCAGGTTCAGTCGAGCACTGCCTGGGAGAAAGAGAACACGATGGCGCAGTTCCCTCATCCAGAAATTAGAAAACGGCAACCTGTACTGCTAGGCATTCGCGTCTGAAGGTCTAATACGGAGATTTCAGAGTTTTTGTGTGTCAATCTGAGGACAGAGGATTCGCAAAGTGCTAAGTGGGTCTAATGCTGATTAAGAACGTATTTCTTATCAGAACAATCAGAGTGAGTTTCCCAACTCAGCCTGATTGTGTTGATAGTGAAAGAACTCTCGAATATTTTGGTGACGGCCTCTGACTCACTACGGAGCCCTACATCAAGTTCCTTGAAGAGATTATGCTGCCCTAGGTTCTTTGGGGAGGTAGTGCAACCCCCTTGATTATTATGTTTCGGGGGCAGTTGAGTGAGAGACCAAAAAACTCCAAAGATGAACTGAAGGCAAGGATTTTGACAGCATTCATAAATTTAAAAAAGGAGATAGTCCAGAATAGTTGCAGGAGATACCGAAATCGTCGGGGGCCGTGGTTTAATCCAATTTGATATTATTGAATAAATTTACTCTTTAGTATTTCAGGTATTTTTTGAGTAATTTTGGTAAATGCATCTTTTAAACTGAGATGTTAGTACTATATTCATTTTAGCTTAAATATAGTTTTAAGGTATGCTCTATGTATGGGTGCAATTGCTTAATGTCAGATATAGAATGTAAATACATATAAACACGAAGCAGCAGCAGTCTGTTTCATGCTTGAACGCAAATTTCAGACATATATACATATGCTAAAACCTGAAATAGGAAATCTAGACAAAGATGTTATGGCATATGTTATGTTTACAAATATTATGAATAGCAGACTAGTGCTGACATATCCAAACAAATTTTAATGGACTAAGTCTTGCAATCACTTTAATTTCTTAAATCTTTATGTGAAACGTCAGAATTTGAAGAATTTGAATCTTTTGTAGACGTCAACATTTCCGTTAATCAAATCAGGTTGTCAAAATGGTGCATATTCTATATGCTAAATGCAATGAGCATATGAATCAATAATATCCACTATAATGGTAATAAACTTAAAATAACTAGACTGACTAGGAACAATTATTGACGTGGAATGGTTCAAATGTGCCATGATCTTCGACGTCGACAACTGTTAATATTCTAAACCAGAAAATTCCGAATGGATAAACTTTTATGATATTTTTTAAATTCCAAAGGATCATATATTTGATAGAACACCTGATCTAGTTATTGATATAAAAAAAAATAATCCATGTCGCTAAACAATGTTGAAAATTCATATAAACACTGTTGAGAACATTATCAAGACGCATTTTGGACAATATCTACAATTAATAGAGTTTAAATTATTCACGTAATCCTTTGGGGAGATGGCAGTTTCCACACTACAGCCTTTTATTCAAAGGAGTCAAACGTCGCAAGCCTATTGCTCGTATATTTATGGCATAAATCGCCATCACTAGTGATCATTATAAACAACTTCAAAATCACCATTAGACTCATGCAGCTCTTTTCGAATCCTCTGTGCTGTCCTCAGGTTAAAACCAAAACAGTCTGAAATGTCCGTATTGGAGTTTCCTGCACGAATGCTAAGAAGACATTTCTAAAATTCTATGGAATGAACTGCGTCATGGCGCTCTTTTTCTCACAGTGTCCAACTGATCCTACTATACTGTGCAGTGGACAAAATCAAAACAACGCGCATGCGTGAAATTAAAAATATAAAATGATTCAAAATTTGCGCATCACTCCCTGAAGATAGATATGAACAGCTTGATAGACATAGATAGATAGATAGATAGATACATAGATAGATAGATAGATAGATAGAATAAAAAAAAAAATGAGGAAGAGGTAGCAGGGCGAGTTGTGAGGGGTGTGCTTCTGGAGACAAGCAGAACAGCCATAGAGGCAAACAGTAAAATAGAAGCATCGCTTTGACACGATCACGCGATTTGACATTATTGGATTCGATAGATTTGAAAGAATTTTGCTTTTGTTTGTGGCAGTCACTGTACAATGTCGTAGCCTCTTGTGACTTGTACATTGTAAGAACATGGACGACTATCACGCAAGAGTGACTGTTTATGTGATATCACGAATGTATATGACAGGAAGTGTATAGACCGTGTGAGCGTATGATATGATGGCTTCATTCCGAGATTCGGATGCCCATAAAACCGAGCTTTTTCTTTATTTGCTCAGATTCTTTTGGGAGTATTGTTTTTATTGAACAACAGATTTACGAATTCGGCCATAGACGAAGGCGCATCAATATGTCTGTAGTCTGATATGTTGGAATTACATGAAATTTGATCAGTGGTGTTTGACTGTTTAATGTCCTATCTAGCTGATTAATATTCATCATTGAATGACAAGGAATGAGATTATGTTGTCAAATAAAGATGTAATGTGTATATTAAATGCTTTGTTCAGCATTAGTTTACGCAAATACTGATGCTCTTATGTAAGAAAACTAAGAGGCCAATAGCGTTGTTAGAGCCCAAAAGCATCCTTGAGTCCTTGGGGTGACGAATTATTCTCACCATCCAAACTACGTCCCACAGGCGTGATGTGACAAGCCTCACGCTGATCTACCGCTACTAAAACGGAAAGTGCTCGGACGAACTACACTCCCTGGTTCTGCCAACGCACAAATACACGGCATGGACACACCATGCCATTTAAATAGTAGCAAACCAATCAAATTCCTTCCTTATTCCTTCAATGAGTAATACTCGAACATATTCTAACCAGGAACAACAAAATTATGCATACACATGTTATAAATTAACCGCGTATAGTAATATTGGATTATGTTCGTATAGATATTTATGGGGTCCTCCCCTTTTTCGTATAAATGGACTCGACCAGAGTGATACTTGGACTGCTGCCATTAAATACCCAGAGTCAGTCAGAATACAGAGATTGAGAGATAGTAAGAAGACAGAGATTGTGATTGAGTTGGAGGTAGAGTAATAGTGTGAGGTAACCGCTTGTAGAAGTCAGTTACAAGCCCGTAGACTCCAAGGAAGACCTACTTCAAGACTGTATATATCTATATGTTATTGCTACTAACCGGGTTTCTGTATTTACTAACAGTATTACCCTTAGTATTATTGTGTAAATACATTTTATTTCTTATATTTAATTCCTGCGTTTGTCATTCTTTGGAGACCGAATTTAATCTCGGAATCCACAACACTATATAAGAAATGTTTTTAAATGATGGGTTCTAAGAATATTAAAAATTGTTGCATATTATATTAATATTCGTAAAATCTATTTCAGTAATCTCTTTTAATCGGGGTCAATTTGTTTGAGTATGTGATTAGATTTATGGATACATATAGGAATCAATTCAGACCTCGTGTTCAGTAAATTAGGATTATTTAAGTGTTTATATATATATATATATATATATATATATATATATATATAAGGGAAAGCAAGAGAGCTGAGAAGACAGAAGGAGGCGAAGAAGAAAAGTAACTGATGGTCAAATTCTTTTAAAAATGAGATAGAGGGCATGGAAAGGATTGGAAAAAAGGAAATAATGAATGAGTAGTATTAAGCCTAAAAAGACTGACCCGGCCAAGAATTCTTTCCTTAAAGTGTGGAACTTTGTACATAGGGTTATGCAGCAAAGTGACTGATATATCCCGTTATTTCAGGCAGGACAAATAAACACAATTCGAAATTAGTTCCAAATTAGTTACATATGTTCATTATGCAAGTCAAAAAAGGATTTAGTATTTTATCTGGTAACCTTTTGCTTTAATAACGGCTTTAAATCTTCGTGGCATGTTATAGACTATATTCTTTAGTATGTCAACCTTCTTCGCCAGATTTTTCCAGCATTTCTTTAAGGGTGCGAATATAAAAAAAAATTAATAGGTCGGAACTCTATATCTAATGTGTTTAGAACCAAGCCCTATACTTATAAAGATGGAATTATATATACATACTTTATAAATTAACCCAGTACAGTAATATTGGATTGTATGTGTTGAGGAGTCCACCTTTTTTTTACACAAATGGACTCACCCAGTATATACATATACTACGGCTCCGTTTCACGTAGCCGTAGTATATGTATATACTGGGTGACCCGGGAGATCAAGACCGAAGAACAGAATCGAGTCGAGTCCAGAGCAACAGAGTAAAAGGTTGTAGGTAACCGGAAGAGGGAGGGTGAGGTAACAGCGTTGTATGAGTCACAGTGAGCGAGCACGTAGACTCAGTAAGAAGTCATACAGCGATACTTCAATACCAAAGACTGTATATATATTTTGCTACTAACCCGTATTCCTGGAACTACTAACCTGCTTTACCAGTTTGTATTATTACGTTAATACATTATTTTCCTATATTCATTCCTGGTGTTTGTTATTTATTGGTACCGGATTTCAACCCGGAATCCACAAGAGTATGTGTGTATAGATATATAAGTAATGTTATTAATGATGGGTTCTAAGAATATTAATAGTTGTTTTAATATTTGTAAAATCTATTTTCGTAATCTCTTTTAATCGTGGTCAATGTGTTTGGCAGGTGCTTGTAATTACGGATACATGTAGACATCAATTGTGTTCTCATGCTCAGCAAGTTAGGGTTCATTAAGTGTTTTAATATAATATATTTATTAACAAACACAAGTTACTTACGTTTTCCCTTTCCATTGTGTGGCTTAGCTTTCGCGTGTATCTCCCATCTAATGTTTGGGTTCTTATGTTTTCTTTTTAAATCGCCGAACATACTTTGAAAGGGTTGTGCAGTTTTTGTATTTAATATTGCTCACTATCATTTTGTTCTTGTAAAAACGCGATTTCAAGCTGTTCTCGTTGGATCCCAAG
>CAHIKZ030004213.1:2152500-2167500 GCA_903632075.3 Acanthosepion pharaonis
GAGAATTCATTGCTAGCGATAAAAGAGTTTAAATTAGTTTCGCGAAACCCTAAGATACCTGGAGTAAGTTTAAGAGTAAACATTCTACACAACAGAAAATACTTATGAATACTAAGAATATAAGTGAAAGAAACGTTGAGAGCGTAGCTGATTCTTTGTTTTCTTGTTTATTTCTTTTAATTGACACTGTCAGGAGAAGATTATTTTAATGTTGGTGTTTAAACGGTAAAAATACTTCTTGAGCTCTGTACAAATTTTGGCGGTGGACACAAAGATGACACCACATATACAGTGTCACTCAAAAGTTTAGAAGACATTACAAAAAATGTTTCTTTAGTTATATTAATGAAACTTTTACTGCTAATAATATAAATGTTTAAGCTTTTAATCTGTTATGGGACCTTACACAAAATAACATAATGAACTATTCCATACTTAATAAATACTGCGCTTCAAGAGGAAGCAGAGAGTTCAGTCTAAAGTCTGCAGTGAGGTCCGTCAGTCAGTCAGAGCGAGCGAGTCAGTCAGTCGAGCCAGATGCAGTCCGAAACAGACAATCACTACTAAACTTGATTGTGCGTACTAACACTTTCTACTTCTCTGTATATATTCCTGTTTGTAATATATCTGCGTTATTCCATATACGTGTTCGAGTTCTTCTTTATTGGTTCTACATTGGACTATCACCGTGGTACAAGGAACTAGACCATAACATAATCGAACAATCAGATTTAAAAAGATAATCAATAAAAATACCCCACGAAGAAAAAACTATATCTAATAACGCAAAAAGAAAAATCAATCATATCTAATAACGCAAAAATTTGAAATACATTTATTAAATAATTCTTCAAAAGATTCAGCTCTTCATTTCTTTGTTTGTTTATATATATGTGAGGTGATTGTGGCCATTTAGAACGCCTGTCCTATTTGAACTTAAAAGATGATGTGTATTTAGGATCGTTCTCTTGTTGGGTTTCAAGCCCTGAATGTGGGTGATTTAAAAATCTACTTCCCTTTCTACTTTTTGTTTACTTGCAATGAAAAATTTAAAATGAATATTACTTCCTTTCTTTTATCTTGCTTTTTCGGGGAACATTTTCATAATCGTTTGCAAAAATATCCTGTTTTACAAAAATGGTTTCTTCTGATTGATCAAGATAGATAGATAGATAGATATGAACAGTCGAGATAGATAGGACGATAGATAGAATAGATACGGATAGATAGATAGATAGATAGATAGATATGAAGAGACAGAAAGAAAATGAAATAGATAGATAGATAGATAGATAGATATGAAGATGTAAATAAAAAAAAAATGTAGTAAATAGTTACTAAAATGAGATAGATAGATAGATAGAGATGAACAGACTAAGACAGAAGTGATAGATATATTAATTCTATATAAAAATATTTGTATGTAGATAGAAATCTATAAGTGTAAATGGGAAATAATAAGTTGCTTAAATTTTTTTGTCTGTTTACATTAATGACGTTGGAATATAGAATAATTGGGAAATACATTCGAAAGCTATGATTCATTTCATGATACTCCATCTGCATTTATTCTTATATTTTGTAGCGTCTACTTTTGGCTTCACATTATTAAGGCGTTTTTTTTACATTGTGTTTGTCCTTGTAAAAAGCATATATTATGGTTCAAATAAATATTTATATATTTACACGTCCTTAGAAAGACAATCGCACTTGCTTTTGATTTGTCGATGTACGTATGTACGTATGCCCGTGTATGTATGTGTGTTAAAGACTACTGAAAAGTGCTGACCCTGACCAAGAATCCTTAACATAAACGATGCTGATGCTTAGCAATTGGGTTAGATATTGGAAATGGATCTTGCCAAAATATTTCTGAATTCTTAAAAATGAAATTTAATATTCCAAAATTTAATAACAACAAATGCGAAGAGACGGAAACGCATTCAATACATTACTATTAATAAAACACATTTAAATAAGGCTAAAAATATAATTTATTAATATTTTCATAACTTTGAACGCTGTCCTATCTAGCAAGAATGTTGAATGTGTTTCTGTCTATTTGCATTTGTTTTTATTTATGTTGAAATATTTTTTTAAATAATTTTTCTGTGATTATTTCTGATTAATATAAACGTTTAGTGTATAAACGGGTTTGAGTTGGTACATCAGATTTTTTATATTAAACAGGGATAATAATACTAACTGGTTTAAATTCCTAAGTCCTACTAAGGAAACATTGTGCCACGGGAAAGAATTGAACCTGCATAACTGTTGAGAGGTCAACCCTTTTTTATACAAATGGACTCAACCATGGTGGTTTTGTTACATGTATAATTCATCACTAGTTTGCTTTCAGTTTGAATACCAGTTGGGTGTTTGTTGGAGCAAGACCGAAGAGTCGAATGCCGACAAGTTTTTACGAGAGTATGACAGAGTTTTTTAAAATGTTGTAGGTAACCTGGAAGCATTGCTGGTAATATTTCTTCAAAAAAACAGCGTTGTAGGAGATTTCATTGTGTTTTGACAAGTGAACGATTAAGCTACGTAGACTCAATAAGAAGTCTATCATACAGACGATAGGTTCAATATTTGAGAGAATGGGAATTTATATATATATATATATATATATATATATATATATATATATATATATATATATATATATATATATATATTGCTACTAACCGGTTTGTTTATTCCTTGGAACTACTAACCTGCATTAGAACCAGTTTATATTATTACGTTAAGACATTATTTTGTTTATATTATATTCCTGGCGTTTGTTACACTTGCAATTAATACCCTTTTTTATCTTTTGCTTTTTGGATTTAAAACCCTGATTGATAGATAGATAGATAGATAGATAGATAGAATCCACAACAGTATGATAGATAGATATAGATATATAAGAAATGTTATTAATGATGATGTTAGATAAGAATATAGATAATAGTTGTTATTATTAGATAGATAGATAATATTCGTAAAATGAAATATTTTCATGATAGATAGATAGATTTAATCGATGGTCAATAGTGAAATTTGGCAGGATAGATGCTAAGACAGAAGTGATAGATATATTAATTCTATATAAAAATATTTGATTACGGAAATAATAAGTTGCTTTTTTTTTGTAGTTTACATCAATTGTGATTCATTCGTGCTCAGCAAGTTTGGGTTATTATTAAGGCGAAGTGCATATATTATTTTAATATAATATATTTATTGACAAAACGATGTACGTATGTACGTATGCCCGTGTATTACGTTTAAAGACTACTGAAAAGTTTTCAATAACATGTGTGGCTTAGCAATTGGGTTAGATATTGTGGATCTTCCAAAATATTTCATCTAAAATGAAATTTTTTAATAACAACAAATGCGAAGAGACGAAACCATTCATACATTCTATTAATAAAACACATTTTAAAGGCTAAAAAAAAATATAATTTATTAATATTTTAAATCGCCGAACATACAAGAATGTTGAAAGGTTTGCATTTTGTTTTTATTTATGTTGAAATATTTTTTAAATAATTTTCTGTGATTATTTTATTTAACGTTTAGTGTTAAACGGGTTTGAGTTGGTACATCAGATTTTTTATATTAAACTATCATTTTGTTCTTGTAAAAACATTGTGCCACGGGAAAGATTGAACCTGCATAACTGTTGAGAGGTCAACCCTTTTTTATACAAATGGACTGAGGAGCCAGTGAATACCAGGGAGCAAGACCATCGTAGACTGACAGTAAAATGTAATTACAGCGATACAGTGAACGAATGCTCAAAGACTTCAATACAAAAGAATATATATATATATATATATATATATATATATATATATATATATATATATATATAACTACTGTATTCCTGGAACTAAACATTACCAGTTTATAATTGTTAAGACATTATTTTGTATATTTACCTGGCTTCACGCAGAACTCTTCATTGTATAGATTATAGAAAGAAAATTCTAAGAGTTGTTCTTAATTAATATTCGTAAAATCTAAACAGAATGTCAGGTCATATTCGAGAATATTCCACATTGAACATGAAGAAAAATTAATTATTTTTAATAATATGTATCTCCCATCTAATGTTTGGTTCTTATGTTTCTTTTCGCCGAACATACATTGAAAGGACGGTATTTTTATTTAATATTGCTCACTATCATTTTGTTCTTGTAAAACGATTTCAAGTGTAGACCACAAACACGTATGTAATTCGTGAAATCAATGTAAAAATAAATATATAATATATTTTACTCGCTGGACAAACCTTAATTGTTTTATGACCCTTCACGCAGAACTCTTCATTGACAACTAGAAAAAACGTTTATGGGACAAACCTCTTCGAGAATATTTTGAACATGATATACATAATTTTCTCACTTTCACCTGAAGACGGTTGGAACCAGACCACAAACATGAAATTTAAAAACAAAGTATTATATATATATATATATATATATATATATATATATATTTATATATATATATATATATATATATATATATATATATATATATATATATATATATATATATTAAATAATTATATATACATATATACATATATTAAATATATATTAAATAATATATATATATATATATATATATATATATATATATATATATAATTATTTTTTCTAAAAAAAAAATTATGACATAAATATGTTATAAAATCACTACAAAAATAGTAATTTGGTTTCAACACCCTCGGTGTCTTATCAATTGATGATGTTCAAGATAAAATAAATTGTTTTAAAAGTTTCAAATTAATTAACGATACTTCGCTAGGGAAAAACTTTGTTACAAAAGCTAGAATGACCAATCGAAACCCAAGTATAGGAAGATTCAAAAGCTTGAAAACGAAATCATGTTATAATAGTTATTCAAATCTTTAAAATACGGGTAATATTAATATTATACTGTCTATTCTATTCTTATTGTATTGAGCACTCTTTTAAGAATAGTAATTGTTGGTTATAGGAATTCATTCCGTATACACCAATTATATATATATATATATATATATATATATATATATATATATTGCTACTAACTCGTATTTCTGGAACTACTAACCTGATTTACCAGTTTGTATTATTGCGTTAATATATTATTTTCATATATTCCTTCCTGGCGTTTGTTATTTATTGGTTCCACATTTCAACCCGGAATCCACAACAATAACTTTTTCCATCAGGGAAACAATTTTGAAGTCAAAGTTTCTCTCTATTAGATGGGCCACAGGGACCATCATACCCTGTTGAAGAAAAGCACAGGGGACTTTTTTTTAAGCTTATCTCTACAGGCATGGCGGGAGTGCCATTAAAATGCCAGAGGCTACAGAAACTGAGAGCAGGAGCAAATAGGGTGTTTGAGGAAAGGACAAACAGAAGAACGGGAATATGGATCAGTGTATCAGAATATGTCAATGGACATTACATTTGAATATATGAAGGTTATAACTACCAGGGAAGCAAGTAAGAAGCAGGGAGTTCCACTGTCGGGAAGTGTGAGAAGAATCTATTGTAGTAGAAGAAAAGGCTGCATTTAACCGTTTCGATATTGAAAGCGTGGGACTGAGATGCCAACCGAGTAGCACGCTTAAATTCATGCAGTTTGGGAACCAGTGAAAGTAGATTGTCAGAGAAGTTTCCATGAAAATAGTTGTAGAAAAGACAGAGGTAATCCACAGCACGTCAGTGAGAGAGTGCCTGTAGACGAGCCAATTTAGGACCTATATCATTACATGTCCGTCTCTGGATTTTGTCGGGAACCTCGAGATGAACAGCGGGAGCACCAGACCATATTTGACAGCAGTATTCATGACATGGACGAATAGGTGGATATGAAGATTTGAAGGATGGACACAGGCGGGAAAAACCTTCTGGCATGAAACAGAAAACCAACATTCCTTGCGGTAAATGAATCTATTGATTCAATAAAGTAGTTCCAACGCAGATCAGTAGAAATCAAAACTGAGATTGCAAGTCAAACACTTGTACATTATTTACATTATTCGGACTATTGTCCTCATCTTTGTTGCCATATTTATCACAACGTTTCGGCCGTTGTACGCTCTGGCCTTCTTCAGGTGGTTGGAATGTCGAATTGAACCATTTATTTCGCTCGGTGGGTCTAATGGATATCAGTTATCAGTTATCTCCTGTTAATTCACCAAATTTTCCACTGCCTTAACCAGGTATTGAACTCACAATTATTTGGCTCCTGCAACTGGATCTAACCAAAAAGCTGAAACAGGAGTGGAATGGAAAAATCAATCGTGGCTCACCACATATGGGAGAAAAGGTAGATCACCACCCTCTGTGGGATCAGGTTGAAGTCATAGACAAAGAACATCATTGGAAAAGTTATAAACTTGAGGAATCAGCACATATGGTAGGCCACAAATATCTCATGAGCCGACCAAGCATGGAAATGAATGCGATATAGGAACCAGTAATAAGCACTGAGAGAGAAAAGCAATAATAACAACGAAAATTGCAATATGGTAAAAAACTGGACCCTTTATTTCGCTCACTGGGGTAGACTGTTCTAGTTCCACGTGCCTTGTTTTTGATGGATGTCAGTTATCAGTTATCTCCTGCTAATTTCCTTCTGAAAATTCTCCACTGCCTTAACCGGGTATTGAACTCACACTCTTTGGGTTCTGTCACTGGATCTAAGCAACGCCGTTATCCACTGTGCCATGTGTCCTTGAGGACATAATAGTCAAACACTTGCATCCACTAAAAATAACGTTTATATTAATTAGAAATAATGTCGGATAAAAATCAATAGAGAAAATAATATGAAATAAAAATATAAGAAAATACTATTTCTATGATGTAAATTATAAAGAAACTCGAAAGGTCTCTGGTCACATGTGCGATTTTATGTCTCTCCTTCTGAAAAGGATGTAATCTTTTTTTTTCTACTTTCCAAAGAGATCATTCTGACGTCTTTTCAGCAGCTCTACTCATGAAGTAGAGATTTGGTCATCTTAATTCAAAGCGAGGCTGACATGAGCTCGATGATCTTTACCCGTTCTTACCTTTAATTCCCATAAATTATTTCTAAAGCAAAAAGGATAACGGAAATAGTCGAAAGACTTTAAACGCTACTTACACTATTTACATTATTCTACAACCGCCGAAAATTCGTGCATATGACAATAAATATGCGGACACCAGTCAAAACAATGTAAATAGTGTAAATAAATACAATACCTCATCTAAGAATAAGTACCTCCACGAAATCGCTAAAAAAAGAGCATAGCTTGATGAAAAAGACGCCAGACTTGCCGAAAACTAAATTTTATTGTCTAAATGCTTATGTTATTATTAAGAGGAAAGACCAAAGTTTTTTTTAATTATTTTTAAAAAATTTTCCTTCTTTTTAGAACATTCTAAATTTTGATTAAAAAAACCTTTTTCTATTTGTATCAGCGGAACTAGTATATAACATAGACAATTTTTAGCACGTTTTTTTGGTATGACACACATTAATTTGAAAAATCGTGCAAAAATAGAAATAATTATCGGATGTTGATGAAACTTTCAGGAACTATTCACAGATGATCGAAATTATTATAAATATGTTTTTTTATGAAAGTCATGGTAGAAATATTTTTAAAAGATATTTATTATCCCCCCCCATAACTAATTTTATGAAAACGCTAGAAATTCGATCGCATCGGTTTTAGTGATTACAATAATTAAAAGCACAGGGCTTTGAGGAATGCAAATCATGTTTTTTTTTTGTTTTTAATTGGATACGCAGTACCTGAAAATCAGCTGTGAATTGTAACATACAAAACTCAATAAAACAAAGATATTATTTAATTTCAAATGCTTTTATTTGCTTTTAGTTGTTTTTTATGAATATGGACAATATTTTCTGAAAGCAAAAAAAAATTTTCGATGAAAAATGAATTTTTAATACAATTATTTGTTATTTCATTAATTATAATAGATTTTACATTTAAGTTGTTAAAATGTTATAAAATTAATTAAAAGCCGCATCGGCTTTCATAAGTGTCCTTATGAGATAGATCTTTTTTAGCGCATTGTAAATTGTATCATTTTGACTAATCAGAAGATACCCAGTAATTAAGAAATGTAATTTTGTGCTTATAATCGAGCTGTAATTATAAAATACAGAAGACCAACCAGAATATAATTAAGTTGCGTTATTTGAGTTAAGCATTGTCTCCGCTGTTAAGGCCTTTACTTTTTGCGAAACACGTGTGGAGAAGTTAATTTGATTTTTCAGTTTCAACTGAGAAGGGTACCTACAAGTATCAGTATCATCTTATGAAATTTATATGATCTTATTTTTATATTAATCTCAGTTACGACATTTTTCCATAAATGAAATATCAAAATTAATAATAAAATGAATGCAAATACAAATAACAGTAGAATGTAATAAATGTACATAAAATTATAGTATTTTATGTACAATTCTGATAAAATTTCATAAGAAAGGTACCTATAAATTAATTAGATACCTTTCTTAAAAAATATGAAATTTAATGTCCTCTTAACAGTTTTATTTTAATTTCTTTACAATATATTTCCCATAAAGCATCATAAACGTAAAGGTGAAAGCTAAGTACGAAAAAAAAAAAATTAGACCGCTGAAAGTTTTCGTTAAAAATAACGGGGTAAATAATTTGTTCACGTAAATGTAAATTATTTCACTTTTTCTCCTTCCGTAGAACAAATTAGCCTCATGGAATTCGTAAATATATCATTCATCACATGTCAAGAGACGCGAAAGTTTATGACCTGCTTTTGTTTTATTTTCAAATTACATCTTTTTTGACACAAAAGCTAAGTTAAGTTTGGTTCAAAATATTTAAAATAAACATTATAATTTCTGATTTTCTTAAAATAAGTTTTGAAAAAATGATAATTGATATTTAAAAAATTTCAAAGTCAGATTTCCAGTTTTTTAAAATGGAAAAAAATGGTCAATTTTGCTGACTCAAAAAAAAACTAGATTTTTAACGAAAATTTCGGACGTGCTAGGAACGATTAAAAAATGTAAAAAAATACCCCCAAAATACTTTGACTTTTCCTCTTAATAATAACAAACATTTAGACGATAAAATTTTGTTTTCGTCAAGTTTGGCGTCTTTTTCATCATGCTATGCTCTTTTTTTAGCGATCTCGTGGAGGTACCTATCTAAGAAATATAGACAGACATTTCACTTTGTTTCACAGTCAACATCAAGGGAATAAACTTCCGTAGCAGGAAGACAAGTTTTTTTCTTCTTCTATCTTCTTTGTTTATATATTGAACACGCAACTTCAAAACAAAACAAACACAACTTTGCGAACTTCCACGGATTTAGATTCGAATACATTCCAACGAGATAAAACATGCTTTCCCGAAATACGTAATTCTAACCCTGCGCTTTCATGTTTGTCTCAATGGCCGAAATGGGAGAGGCACACTTCCGTTTAAATTTCTATGTAGGATTGAAAAAAAGGGGTGCAAGTTCGATTCCTGTCGGAGGCTTAATTCTGATTCAGTGATCCTTGTAAAATCAGCAATTTGTTATTAATTTTAAAAATTAATAAAATAAAAACGGGATAGCAACTCAAACATGTGATTCCACTAGTAATAAAGTTAAATATGCACTATGAGAAAAAAAAAAACTTATATAGATGCAAACTACATATAAAAATGAAAAATTGGGAATTATAAATATTCAGTTGGTGATACACGCTGGGGGGTGGGGCAGTGTAATTCCCGGAAGGTCCGTCTACGAAACTTTAGAGTCGGAATGCTGAATGTTAGAAAAATATAATAAAAAAATATACGAATAGAACTTGCTGATACAAGCTACTACTAATATAGTACTAATATAAAAATCACGACTGGAATTGGAACATGGTTCTCCTATTTCAAATTGCCAGCCATTAGGCTATACACCACCTTTTACGTACAAACTTACAGCACTTGGTATTACTAAGTGGTTACCCATGTAGGTACTGACCAGCCTTGATATTGGTGAACGTCGATGATTGGGCGAGAACCTGTGTTTCAACGTGATATGGCCATAAGCTGTCTATCGAAACTGCATAATGAATACTGGCCGGCTCATATCCATATATAACTACAGTACTCCATTTTGAACATTATCTGGCTCTTATAACGGTAGAGGATGGCCGAAACAATACTCACTGGAGCGGTGCAGGGAATCAACCATTTTTTCCAGCGTCAAACTAAAGACACAGTCGGATGTTCTGATGCTATGAAAAGCAAGAATTTACTCGAAGAGACTTTAACTATGGCTTAAGTTTACCTGATACAACGGAAAAGTATCTGCTGAGTCCACATTACTGATTGAACGCTCGGAAAAATCTGTGTTGTAACACTGTAAACTATTCGTACGATTGATTTTTTTTTCATTTATTTCTTAATTCCCATATATATGTTAATCCGTTCAGTGTAGAGAGTGAACTGATTGCTAGCGAGACGATAACAAAGAATTTAATTGTGTGTGTGTGTGTGTTTTTTTTCAACACAAATTTCCTCCTTTTCACTTATAATTACTATCAATAAATTTTCCTGGAAAAAAAAAAAAAAAAAAAAAAAAATTTATTTGAACAAAGAATATCTATGAAATAAAGTAGGCAAATATTCTTAAAAAAAATCAGTTATTCAATTCCAATTTCAATTACCGTATGCTAACACGTTATAAATGATAAGACGCACACTAAAATTAGTTAGGCATTTTTGGGAAATAATATTTGAGGCTTTAACAGCGTACTATACTGTCAAATTCAAGTTGCTAAGTCAGCGTTTTTGTTTCGGTCGCAACAACTTATCGCATTTTGAAGCTATTAGTAAGTATTTGTGGTTATTATAAATAGATGTTAAATAGTTTAGCACAATGGTATGCTGAGTGCAAGTCTTAATCATGCACATAATTTTAGCATTCTTGAGATATAATGCTACACTCAATAAGAGCGAAAATGATTTAGACCGAAAATTTTTAAGTGTGCAGCTATCGGTTCTTATCAAAATGTTAACTTACGCCTTGTATTTTTTAATCCCTCTTTCCTTAAAGCAAATACGCATTTTCCAAACCAAAATAAATGGCTAAATTTTATTCTAAATAAAGAGAAAACGGGCAACTTTAGAATATCGTACCAGAGCGACATGTCTAACTGCAACAGACGTATCTTTGTCACAGCTCGTAATGAGTGCAACGTATAACATATTGCAAGTTCAGTTCTAGAGATTATTGGCGGCACTACAAGACTATACTGAGCAACAGCAAATACATCATCTATTCAATCAATTTAAAGTCCTCATATCTACAGCAGTTATGGTTGAATGCCTTGATCGGACATTCTCTTCCAAATCAACACTCGACTCATCAAGAGTACCCATACCTGGTACCCCACCTAGAACAAGGGCTGTACTGAGTTTTACTCGCATAAGCCCGTCATTTGTTTTATATATCATTTCTAAATAAGAAGGCAAACAGTGATGAAGGGGTCCCAGCCGCCGTTCTAAAGAAATCTGCTCCCAAGCTAGAGCTAGTTATCTCAAAACTCTACAACCATTGCCTCGCTGCTTCCTTGCTTCCACTTTGCTGGAAGCCATCCTCTATAGTTTATGTTTTGAAGAACTCTGGGGAACCTTCTGATCCATCTAACTATCGCTCTATTAGTCATACCGTTAAGCATTTACTACTCACGACTTACTCTCAGACAAACAATATGGCATCCGTTTCGCCAGATCTACTGATGATCTGCTAACTTCCATTACTAAATATGTATATCAAACACTTGATAATAACGGTGAAGCTCAAGCTGTGGTCCTAGATATCTCCATGGCTTTTGAGAGGCTTTGCCACGCTGGTCTTCTCGTATTACACGAAGATTTTTTGATTTCATACAATCGTTGCTATCCAATCGGAAAATGAAGGTTGTTATGAACGGAGTCACTTCTCGATCCTTACACACGAACAGAGGTGTTTCCCTTAAGGCTATTTCTTAAAAAAACAAATCTTAATTTATAATCCAACAGGTCACGACATTAGGAGGAAATAGCTAGGGTAATTTAATTTGATTTATGATTACCACTCATACTTAGATCCCAACTCATTTTTTGTCACACACTTTCATTCTAACTTGAGGAAGCGAAATGAAGCATACACACTCGGGCGAAACGCGTCGTTAATATATTTTTCAATTTGTCTCTTCAACTCCACGTTTGACAAACCGTCGTAGGATGCAAAGTGCTTAAGACCAAATCAACAACTGAAGGGATACTCCGTGAAACAAAGCCGAATAGCGATTGCTTCTCTTGAAAAGGTCGACGTAGGTTCGACTCCTGCAGGAGAGTGCACAATCACTTTTTTTTAAGGATTTATCTAATATTCAAGCCAGTAGAAGAAAATGAATAAATATACTGTTTCAAAAATAAACAAAGCATCTACTGAATATGGGTATCCGCTAAAATAACGTTTAAAGTTATTATATATATATATATATATATATATATATATATATATATATATATATATATATATATATATATATATAAAAAAGATCGACGAGGAAGATTTAATTAATCCTTTAAGTTTTTTTTCATTAAAAATGCATGAAAGAATGGTTGCTGCCAAATATACATTAGTATATGTATATATATATATATATATATATATATATATATATGTGTGTGTGTGTGTGTGTGTGTGTGTGTTTGTGCGTGTGCATATACGTACATGTGTATATACATATATATATATATATATATATATATATATATATATATATATATATATACAGAGAACGAGAGAGTACAGACGGATCATTTTTCTTATATTAAGCTTCACATATATAGTAAGTTTCTGTTGTCATTCTCTCAGTAATTGAAATCAGTTTCCCTTCATACACGCTATGGCAAAATGGAATCGTAAAACTTTTTTTTTTCTTTCTCATATTAAGAATATGCCGATTGCTGATTTGGTTTCTTTTCGTATCATTCAACCAAGGCTGACGTGTTACAAAATAAAATATATAAAAAAAAAAACACTTTCCAAAAAAAAAGAAAAAAAAAGCAAGATAGTCCTGTCAGTTTTACAGCCATCAGTAAGCAAAAACCCAAATAGATGTGTAAAGAAGAGAATCGATGATCGATCACACAGAATTGACCTGTCTGCGTGGATACGAGGCAGGGAAAAAGTTTGAGGTGACATTTTAAGTGATTGTCTGCTATATGAAATGTTCTTGTCATTGCGAGAGCGTAATCTTGCTGCGGACGTTGCGTAGCTTTCTTTGAAGAAGCTTGAAAAGGAGCCAAATTACAATGTTTAATGTATCACAGAAGAAAATATCACAATAAAAATACTACCAATTTCATACACTAACTATATCATTACATGATTACATACGCAATTCAAGAAATATATACCGACAATACATATACATATATATATATATATATATATATATATATATATATATATATATATATATATATATATATATATGTTTGTGGTGTGCGTCAGTGTGTGTGTATGTGTGTTTGTGTGTGTGGCTAAAAGATTTTAAAAGCGAATGGCAACAGTCTGCTTTTTACTGCTAGAAAGCAATCTTCAGGTGCAGCACTTATGCGTTCATACGCTCTAATCCGGACATTCCGTACCTTATATAAAGCATAGCGTTAAAATCTATCTACCTATCTATCTATCTATCTATCTATCTATGTCCGTACATATGAGACTCTAATCTACCTTCATGTCTCAGTATGTTCCATATATCTTCTCAGTCCCTTTCATTCTTTCTTTCTTTCTTTCTTTCTTTTGTCTTTTTTTGTTGCTTGCTCACTATCTATCTATCTATTTATCTATCTATCTATCTATCTATCTATGCATGTTCTGATCTATTTATATATTGTGGAAAAATGTATGACAAAGTGGAAAAAGTTTTCTTGAGGACGCGTTTCGTCCTTTGGGACTTCCTCGGACTTAAAAAAAAAATAAATTTAAAATTCCAAACATCCTTCGATGGTGTGTATGTCTAATCGCACCAACGATAACATTTTTGACAGAAGAATTCCTAAAGGACAAAACGCATCGCAAGAAAACTTGTTTCTACTTTGTCACAAATTATTCCTCAGTATTGTTCTTAATATATAAAAAATATACATCATTATCTCATACTATCTATCTATCTATCTATCTATCTATCTATCTAGGTTTAAAACAATTATAAAATTTACAACCTAAACGATTGATTATATATTCAGCAGCACCACTATTGTGTTTTAGACGTTGTGTAATTGTTAGGGCCACTTTGTCACTCTCTATCACTCTCTGTCTCTCACACTCTCTGTCTCTCTCTCTCTCTCTTTATCTCTCTCTCACGCACATACTCTCTCTCTCTCTCACACGCTCTGGAACTCACTACACAGTTCAAATTAGTTTAGTGGGGAGACAAGTTTATTAACCATTATACAGCGTCAAAGAAAAAAATATATATATATATATATATATATATATATATATATATATATATATAAACAACAGTAAGATATATTCGCTTGAGGATGAACTGGAGGTAATGTCTTTAATTTAATTACAAAATTAAATTCGTAGCTTTTAGCTTCCATTTTGAAACATTGTTGAACTGTGTAGCGAAAAACATATTTTAAATCAATTAATTTATAATATATATATATATATATATATATATATATATATATATATATATATATATATATATATATGCAGAGAGAGAGAGAGATGGGGAAGAGATTCTGCCGTTTGTTTCGATGCATAATGATCCAACAACACTATTGAGTTTTGATGTTTGTGTCGAAAATGACACATTAGTCCCCCTTGTGACCTGCATAGAAGTCCACATATTGGGTAACAGCGAGGATTTTAAAACATAGCCACAGGAATATTTGCTGACCATTTTCGCCGTTGTCTTTCTCTCTTGTCTGGTCAAT
>CAHIKZ030004213.1:2172500-2185000 GCA_903632075.3 Acanthosepion pharaonis
GGTAATAAGAGGACAACGAAAATATAGATGCAATCCGAAAAAAATGCTATGAGAAATGTGTTATTGTTTTGGAACGTGCGGTCGCAACGCTGAGTTTGAATTTAAATTTTAAGGGTGTGCGTTTTTGTATAAATATAGCAGTAAGAGAATTCTTTTTTACTGCTAGATTTCTCATAGCATTTTTTCGGATTGCATCTCTATTTTCGTTGTCCTCATATTACTGAGAAGTAAAAACAAGAACAAAATCTACTTCCATACCTGATGTCTGTAGGAACAGACGAAATCTTGTAAAAAATTAAAAAGACCTTATGGAACTGGAATTTATAAACAGGGATCATATCATTCATATACAGGTTCGGGGTTGGTGTATCTTATTTATGTGTTTGCGACGATGTATTCTCACCATTTAAATCATTAACCTCTATATTTGTTTTTTGTATGAATGATTCATGAATTTATAAATTATATATATTTTTAATCGAAATATATATATATATATATATATATATATATATATATATATATATATATATATATATATATATCTGTATGTTTGTGTGTGCGGTTGAATTTTAAATGAAATGTATTCTTATTATTTTATTTTATTTTTCTAAGGATGAAGACATTCTTCCTGCTTGAGAATTTGCACCTAATTTGACCAACGTCATTTGAGATCTTTCATATTTTATAAACCATTGTCATAGAATTAACACACTCACAGGTGTGTGTGTGTGTGTGTGTGTGTGTGTGCATGTGTGTGTGTGTGTGTGTGTGTGTGTGTGTGTGTGTGTGAAATGCTATATCAGTTTATGAACGAAGTTCCAAATATCAACATGAGTAGAGTCTTACCTCTGAACTCTCCTCTGGTCTGGACGTAAAAGTTCAATGAGAAAAAAAAAAGCGAAGCTAATATTTCTTTTTCACCGGACACACCCCGAGATTTCTCCATGAACGATAAGGACTCTTGAACGTTGAATTATTTTCGATGATTTGAACGTCTATTGGGATTCAAGGTCACTCCCTACGACCAGGGGAATTATTTTATGTAATCCATTGAAGAACATCCGGAAAAAATAGCCATCTCATTTTATATCTATATAGTATATAATATATATATATAGTACCCGATTTGCACTGCCATGCTTTATCTTTACAAGTGCGAGAGGAAACAAAAACAAATGAGAAATGATTAAATATCTGGACAGGTGCTGCTCACTTTCCACGTTCCAATCTTAATAGAATTAAATATCTTTTACGCAATCTTCTGGAGCGAGATTTATTGCCCAATCTCTTTTCCACCGAAAAACGCTGCTGGTTTATCGCTTTTTGTTTCTATTTCCTTGGTAAATGTTCAGTTGAAATTCCTTCCTTAATTTCACCATTTCTGACATGTATAGGTAGGAAAAGCCCCGCTTCTTTGATAGATTCGAATCACTCTCATTTGCTCCGTATTCGAAATGTAAAGAAAATATTCTACAGACAGATACTATTTTTTTTCAAGAAATTTCATTTTTTGGAAAAGGCATTTGTGTGGATGCATCATTGAACTGTACAGTTTTAACCTCTTCATGTGTAGGCCCATTGGTTTTCATTATAATTTTCTACACTTCCCATCAACATGAAAATATTTAGACAAAATGAAGCGGGAAACCGCTGGATAACAGTAAACAATCGCTTTCTAATGTGTAAAATAAGGAATGGAATCAAAATGGATGGTTGTAGAATGCACGCTCATGTATCTGTGGAGGTGTGACACGGATTTATCCACTATCGATGAAATAGTTACATTTTTCTACATGAAAAAAGAATCTGTTTATTCTGGCCTAGAACATTTTACTCTCGGGCGTATATACAAAGCCAAGACTAATTTATATCCCGGGTATAAAATAACCTAGATTCGATTACGCTCTAGTATACTTTGGGATTTTAAATCGTTATAATTTTTAATCTATCTTCTTGCTGCCCATTTGATTTAAACCTACTACGTGATCCACCTGGTGGGGCGGGGAAATTGTCCACTTTTGTTCCATAACATTAGTTATATCACAAAAGGAAAAAAAACAAATAATGATTAAACAAAAAATTCTCATTTATATGCACAAATATAGTGTGAGGTTTTATGATCCGTTTTTACCGCAAATATAGAATGTCGCACTATCCAGAAGTAATTATTTGAAAAGATTAAAAATAATGCATTTTACAGTGTTTTCATTTCTGAAGGAGTTAAAATTCATACAAAACATTCAAGGGTTGTACTCTACATGAATTCGGCCTATGCACGAGAATATATGGTATACACCTACTATTATTTTGAACAATTTTCATTACTCCGCCTCTATATTGTGCTTTAAAAACCATGAGTTAAAGGGATTGTCAGGATTTACTACGAAAGACAAACATAGGTGGATAGATAGGCTGCTAAATAGATTATGAGAATAAATAAATAGATAGATAGATAGATAGATAGATAGATAGATTATGACAATAGACATACAGATAGAGCATAACAGTACATTGATAGATAAATTATGACGATATATATATATATATATATATATATATATATATATATATATTGATAGATAGATAATGACAATAGATAGATCATGATAGCTAGCTAGCTAAATAGATAAATAGTTAATGACTGTAGATAGATTAATAGATAGATAGATTATGACAATAGATATATAGATAGAGCATATTGATAGATAGATAATGACAATAGATATATTAGGATAGCTAGCTAGCTAGATAGATAGATAGATAGATAGATAGATAGATAGATAGATAGATAGATAGGTTTTGACGATATTTTAGGAGTGTCAACTGCGCGGAATATGAAGTTAGGTGTCAGAGTTATATGGACAATACTATGTAAACACTGCCTCTTTCTTTTCTAACTTTGTATCCACTGATGTGTCGTGCGCCAAGAGGCCATGTCTCGAATATTTACTAGGTTGACGAGGCGGAAAAATTGTCTTGACTACATACATTGTGAGTAGTGTGTCAGGCGGTACATGTTTGTATTAGATCGTAGCTGAAACTGAATATGTGTGGTTATAATTCGAAATAGTCAGGCGAACAAACACAAGCGACATCTCTGAGATTGTAGTAAAGGATTCTGGCATCGAATTGAGTGGAGTTAACGTGTTTGTGTGTCTGTCTGTATTATCTACAATACATCATATTTAATATGCAGAATAAAATATGCAGTATAACTTAGTATAGGAAAGGGTATAATTCCAAAAGCTAAGCAAAATATTAAGAAACAAAAAATATCGTCTGGGACAAAGAAAATTGTATTAAACTGTTATGTAATAACAGTTCTCCTGTATTGGGGTGGATGATGGACAATAGATGAAGAAGATACTTGAAGAAACAGAAATGTGGTTCTATAGAAGGATGCTGATAATACCATGGACCGAATATGTGCGGACCCACGAAGTTCTAGAGACAATGACAGCGAGAATATTTATGCTTATCATAACTCTTGGAAAACATGCCATACTCACACAACAGATTGAGTGTATTTTTGAAGAAAGCAACGATTAAACTACCTGGTGCGCTTGAGCGAATAGATGATGGAGAAAGATTTGGGAGAGACAGCAAAATGTCAAAACATATTAAGAGCTACAAAGGACAAGAAATTGTAGAGAGCCTTAAGCTCCAACGTCCGAGCTGCAAATGGAAGAAAAAGAAGAAATTAAACCTTGATTCAGATACTGTAAGGTAGCCAAAATGTATAGGCTGACTATAGTTGTCACCATCTACAGGATGCTAGATGTTGATCCAGAGTAGAACAACAGATTATTGCTAATAAAGACAAAGTCAAAAATTAGTATTAATCATAAAGTAGGCAAAGAATGTCACCGTATCTAACAGACATAATGTTTCGATAAACACACATTTTTGCTATATTCTCTATTCAAACTAGTAATTTTGATAACGAAGTACAATTAGTTGGGAATATTTACTTTCTTCGTGATATATCTCTTGATGAAGTGAGTCAATATAGCTCTCCACTACTTCCTATCCCATGTAGCTCTTGGGTAACCTTTTCCTTTTTGACATTCCTCCTAAACAATTTTCCGATATCCGTTAACACAAGCACGTCAGGTATGTAACATGCTGCTTCCACTTGTCCCTTTTACCTTCGACATGTTCTATGCGTATCGAATTCTCCAAGCTCTCCTTCCTGCAATCGTGTTGTAGACATTTCAACTGTCTCTTTATAATTCTAAGTATGACTAAACTTTTTCTTTCCATTTAACACTTGTAGATTCTGAAGAAGGTCATTTTTGTTTCTATTTTCCGTAAGATTTGATTGTTTTGTACGAAGTCCATCCTTGATATTATCAGCCTCATTTTGTAGAACCATCTTTATTTTTGTTCCAGTATTCACTTCATCTGTTTTAGAATTGTCCAGCATTCGATTCCATATAAGTGGATTTAATAAGCTAACATTTTAATACTATTTTCTATGTATTAAAACGAGATTTCCTTGTTTCCTGGTACTTTGCATAAGATTTGGAATTCTTGATTTGCTATTGCAATCTTCCTTCGGATTTCAGTGCCACATTTTCGAACATCTGTTAAAGCATTCCTCAGTTATTTAATATTCTGCAATTGTTTATTTCTGACATATGCAATACGTAGTCCACTGATAAACAAACATCACCTACATTTAAAAAATGCTATAATACATTTTAAATCCTTGTAATTATCCAACAATAATCTTCGGTACCACGTCTAACTTCTACTTGATTTCAAATAAGCTGAAGCCATAAATTAACCTCTTAAGAAAAAACAAATTCGAATAAATTCCCCTCATAACTTAGTGTCTTTTAATAGAAAAATAATCTTTGATAATAAATAAAACATATTTTGTCTCCTGATGAGTGGATTTCATAATCCAGAGGAAAGCAACGTTTAAATTTATTATAATAAATGCCCTATAACTCAATAATTAGCACTGAAATTACAAAGATTCTTGCGTAAGATAATACACTATTCAAGCAAAAAGATTCGGTGTGTTATTTATTAACGCATAATTTTTGTTATGTTTTATATATAACCTAGCCGATATACCCGGTTTTACCTGGTGCACATAGCTGCAATTGTATATTGGCACCCACCTCTATACTCGCACCCACTGCCTAGAAATGTCTGCCTGCGTTCCCGCTTGCATGGAACATCCACTGGTATACTAGGCTATTTCCCATCATCTATTTTACAATATGACATTTGCAAGTGTTTGATTGTTCTTAATAAAGTAATTCCATACATATAACCTACTTGTGTGGTCGTTGCTCAGATATAAATTGTTTCAATGTTTTAAATATTTAGTAATTTTCCTATGACCGTAATATCTTTGAATTTGTAAGGAATTGTTCACAAATCTAATCAGGAAACAAAAACAGGGATGAAGCGCCAGAGCTTGATTCATTTGGAAGTGCTACGCATGAACACCCAATTCTTTCTTCGCATGTTTATTGTAAAACCCGGTTAATAAGAGGTATTTCAGGTATTCTTCTCTTTTAACGCTCCAATTATCTTTCTCAGTTAATCTTTGCATGAACGGTTGTTCGAATGTTAATTTAAGATGGAATCATATGAAGAAACCATTGGGTAAATGGCAAAAGCCGATTTGGACCTTGTTTGTCGCAGATCCATTAAATTGAAATAATTAAAACCGAACATTTACGCAAGACAATTTGTATGTCATATGTAATTTACATAGCAAATTTTGAAAGCATCGGATGAAAATCGAGGAATTTTGTAGACGAAAAAGAACCATCTGAACAGTTTTCGTGTTTTTTCTTTATACACGGGGAAGCGAGCAAGACTAAAGCCATATTAACTTATTTCTTGCATGATGACATTTAAAAAAAAATAAAACCGGATAAAAAATGACGAAGTTATTCAAGATTTTATTTTAAATAGTACGAAAAACCCGATTTTGCAAGTTTTTTTGGGAAGCCAATGTCGCTGGAAAGCAATCAGGCACTCTACATAAAGCTCGTAAGATGAGCTAGTGCAAAGAAATACACACACACACACACACACACACACACACACACATATATATATATATATATATATATATATACACAAACAGTCATCACGATGGATAGAATCTCGTCTAAATTACGCAAACGGAAAATAACACTGACATCTCATTTTAACAGATATATTTACCACATATACCTTGAAATACAAAAGACTAAATTTATTCAATAAAATAGTCATTCGCTTGATCCATGGCCTGTAGACGTCTTTGAAAACTTCTGCATCTCTTCTGGATCGTCTCCTTGTTTAAACTGGTGAATACTGACATGATCTTTTCCTTCGCTTTATCTTTGGTGTGAGAAGGAGTTTCTTGGTCTCCCGATCATCTGCGCCTTATACATAATGAAGGGAAGTTGCATTATGCTGAGTTAGGTGACCAGATGTAATGAGTTGTGTGGCCGCAGAAATTGTCTCACAGCCATGATTGGGTTCTGTTGCTAGTGTGGAATGGTGCAGAATCCTGTTACCAACATAGGCTCTTTCAGCAGCCACTCTCTTGACCTAGAGCAGCACTGACATCTCAACTTACATAATGTAGACCTCTGTGTCGATTCTGAAGCCCATAACGTCGCCATACCTAGTGATCTTTCCAAACACCTTCGTATTCACCATTAGACTCATCCAACTATATCCGAATTCTCTGCACTCTCCCCAAATTGGCACACAAACAATCTGAAAAATTCGTATTGGCGTTCCCGGCGCGATTGCCATGCACTACAGCATGCCGTTTCCAAATTTCTGGCGGAGCAAATTGTGTCATGGTGCACTTCTTTCTTATAGACTGTGCCCAACTGACCATATTATGCAGTCGGCAAAATCAAAAACGATGCGCGAAATTAAAAATATAAGATGGAAAAAATTTATCCATCGTAACCTGTATATCTGAAGACAAATGACAAAAATGTAATACAGAAGGATACACTTAAGTTTCCACATTATTATTTGTGTCGGTACAGGTATAAAATTTAAATCATGACCTTTAATATGGATGGCTACTTTTTATATCGCTTAACTTTTTATCGTTATTTAAACTCTCTTGTTCATATACGCACTAACACACACCGAGTTGACTCATTTACAAATATTATAAATAACTCCAGTGATTACTCATGAGGCAGTTCTGTGCATACTACTTCCCGTGAGTCAGTAGCACTACATTCAATAGCGTCGTCGGTATCGAAAGAAACGAGCTAACAATTATCTCATGATAATTATGAATCGTCACATGTGTGGATCATGATTCTCGCATCTAAAGATAGAACAAAAAAGCTGAAGGATTTAAATCAGTTTTTGGAGAAAACAAGATAACCGTTCTCTTCTTGGCAACTACTGATTGTGAGGCTAGCATAAAATTATCAGCAAATGCAAGATAGTTAGAGGAAATGATGTTTGACGATATAAGTCAACTGATAATGAGACATATAACACCCAAGAAAAAAACTTCTGAATGCAGTGAAAACCAAATTCATAAAACATTTCTTAAAATGTAAATGAGTGAATTATTGAATATGCTCTTCATTTGAAGAAAAACCGCTATCTTTTGTGAATTACAGGATAGCCAGTTAATTGAAGAGGATTTGATCCAAATGAAATGGATAAACGGCTTTAAAAATGAGAAATATCGGCAAATATATCTGATGCATTTACAAATTGGAAAGTTGCCAATAGAAAAGTGTGTCGTTATTTGTTCAGCAACAAGAACAAAATTTAATTTAACAAAATGGACATATACGCAAGAAAAAGAAAAAAACAGAATAATGTGTAATATTTTGTGGTTATCAACATCAAAGAAAAAATAATAATGTCCGGTATATAAAAATAGATGCGAAAATGTTTCAAAATGAATCGTTTTAAACCTATATGTAAGTCCAAAAAGAAAAACATAGAGACGGTCCAACAAAATGTAAGGAAAGCAAATATGGGCTTCTTTTCAGTGAAAATAATAAAATGAAAATATATTGAATTGGAAATGCAAGTAGATACGGAAATTGACGTGACGTTGATATGCAGAAATTTTTGGAAGTAATTCAAAAATAAGTTTGATGCATTACCTATTATCATGGCACATTCTTAAACAATCATGATCTAATAGGAAGTTATGGATTGAACAAAATTAGTAAACAGAGTCAAGGTAGAAGAAACTATAAAGAAAGGTTAAAACTAAAGGAAAATGTCTCTCCCTCATATTTTGAAGTGCAAAATATGGTAGCCCATCTACTAGAAATAGTTGTGAAATAACTAAAAGAAAAATAATGGAATAAGATCTACATGAATGAGTTCCACCAGGAGGCAAAAATGACCCTCCCCGTTAGGAATTTTAAGAAAGAAGGATGGAGATGAGTGTAAACAACAAAATATGTGCAAACTCATATCCTATTCTCAGTGTAGTATGGGTGTTGAACTCCCTTGTGGGTATGAGATCATTCTCTAAAATCAATCTGATTCGACAAACATGAAATTCATATTGGCGAAGATTTAAAGATTCACAACAATAAACACGTTAATGGATTTATTAAGATGGAAAATGCCATATAGATTTAAAACCGGAAGATCGATTTTTCAAGAGTTATAGAGCAAGTTATTGATAGCGATATATAAAAGAAAAGTAATATGCTACCAGGATGACATTTGTGTTGACGCTATGAAGAAGATGAATTAAAATGGGCATCCGGTATGGTCTTGAATAAGTTTTAAAGATACTGGATTAACAATTAACGAAAAGAAAAATGGTGCACAACAGGAAATAAATATAATTTTGGTGATATTCCATATCTAAGGAAGGCATATCTCCAGACTAATCGTTAATTGACAAAATATTAAAAGATGTAGCTTCTAAGAACAATAAATATTGGAATCTTTCTTGGGACTTGTAAATTTTTACTGACTATATTTAGAGCGATACTCCAAATTGATAGAACGAGGAATTTATTTGGACAAATGAACAACAAGTGACATTTTAGAATTTAAAACATGTTCTAGCAAACAAGAAAGTAGTAAAAATTATTCGACCCTAGAAATGAGATAGTATTAACAACTGATGCAAGGAAGACTCAGTTTCTGGAATATTTTCCCAGGATTGTTATCCTATCGAGTATCTTTCGAGAAAAATTTTCAAAAGCCGAAATGAAATACACAAATAATTAGAAAGAAACATTAGACATAATATGGACGGCAAATAGAGCTCGTCAGTTTTTAAATAGAAAGAAATTCCTAAAATTGCCCGAGAGATAGACCTTTAAAATTCATATTTATTCATAGGAAGAAACTTCTTAAGGTAATGTCTTCTAGAATACTAAGATGGCCTTAATGTTAATGGCGTTTGACTTTGATATTGAGTACGGGAAAAGGAATACCAAGCCTGATGAAGACGCATTGGCGTGACTAGGTTCATTCTTTTTGAAAGTGAGAAAGAGGAGGAAAAATTGGAAGAAAAAAAAAATTGGAATCTGGGTTGAAACTGATATTTTCTCGATAAACAATTTAGCCGAGGATACAAATCGAATTACCATATTGATCAAAAAAGTAATAAGTGGAATAATTGCTCACGGGCAGAAAGGTATTTTAAAGAGGTTAAACACACGTTAACTGTGGAAAATGGTGCAATTATGGAGACGTAGTGCTTTTCCCCAGCAAAGCAAAGCAGCAAAATTATAAAAAAAAAGTATATATGACGATGTTCATTGCGGAGGTACAAGAATACATAAAAAGGTGTCAAATGTGCAATCAAAGAAGAAGATTTTAGATGGATGACCTAAAGACTCCCAAACGTGGGACAGAGTACACATGGATCATGCCCATCTAAATGGAGTAAGATTATTACTAATTCTTATAGACGCGTATTCAGGCTGGCCAGAACAGAAATTCCAAAAACGCGAGTATCTGACAACACACTAGTCATTTGTGACGAGGAAATATGTCAATGGTTGAAAAAAATTGGACGCAAACCATATAAAATCCTACAGAACCATCCGTAATCAAAGGGATTAGTAGAAAGGATAATGCAAACTATAAAAAGTGGATTAAAGATACGTCTCCCACTGAATGAAAAGATAGAATGGTTTCTACCTAGATTGTTGCTAAGCTATAGGACAATACCGCTGGAAGATCGAAAAGCCTGTCCGCCCTCATGAGTCGACAAATTAAGTTAAATAGTAGAACTTGTGCATAGTATGCAACCATTTCTTTCCCGTATTTCCTGACACAATGGAAGAACTTGGATCTGAAAATGTCAGTGTTGAATCTATTTAATTCAATAGATACTCACAGAAAATATGTATTCTTACAATCATAGACAGGTTTCGGATTTAAATGACCAAGAAAGGGATGATAATGCCGAAAGAAAAACAAAAACAAATCCTCATGGATATACTTATGTCCACTCTGAGTATTTATAAGAAAAATTCGAAGTGTTTAGGCAAATAATTCCACTCATGCACACACAAACATACACGCGCACACACAGACACACACACACATGCACAAACACACGCACACACAAACATGCACAAACAAACACACACACACACACACACACACACACTGGATGATACATTGACTGGAAGCAACGGCAAAAGTATAGAAAAATCAATTGCCATTTGCTATCGCAATATTAAGTGGGAATTTATTCCGGCAATGTGACGTCGATTCCGATCAAAGGAATCGCTTGATATGATCGAATTTCTCTAATTTTCTCATTGATTCAGAATTTCTGTTGGGAATTGGATTTCCTGTCAAATATAATAGCTTAGACTGAATTTATAGCCAAGAGTTGACCGATTTCTCTGATAGAATTATACAAAAAGATTTTATGAATTGGCCTCAAGTTAAAGGAACTGTCTTTATTATTCAATTCTTTCATTTTGATGTCTTATTTCTATTACGTTTTAAAAGCAAATAAGTAATGATTATTTGGTGCAAGATTAAGTGAGATCAATGTTCTTATTTTGTATTTTTTTATTTTTGAGTTGATGCGTTGATTCTTCCTTTTTTGCTTGAAAAAATGAACATATTATTCACCTACTTTTTGCCCAGATGATTGTCGAAATATTTACGATGTTAAATCAAAATAAAAATCATCTTCCTTTAATCTTCATCGAACAGTAATTTAAAGAATTTTAATGTCAACACATTAATCATCTCAACTATGACAAAACAACAGATTCTAAATCTTTACAATAAATATGTACTCATAAACAGTGCTTTCTAAAAAGATATGTCAATTTATAATAGTACTAAAATTACATATGTAATGTCACTTTATTTATCAAAAGCCAGTTAAATACATCACATAGGAAGAATATTCCCGTCTAAAAATTCATTTTTTTCTACATCATAAATATATTTCAATAATTCTTCACATTAAATATACTACAGAGGCCCCACTTCATGAGAAATTAACTCAGAGAATCAGTTTTCACTGATTCAATTTTGAGTTTTATGAATTAAAAGCAATATGTTTGGCTTTATTGAAATTGGATCCGAAAAATTATATTTTGTTATACATTAATAAAGTGTCGCTTCCGACACTGGAGTTTGAACACAGATCACCAGAGAGCAAGCACAGGCGATCCCATTTTTACTAAGTAACACACGTGATGGTAAATGTAATGTATATAGGAACTAGCGTGGCGTCTAATCGATCACCATACTATTCTATCCTCTATTACTATACGGATCATTCTTCTACACTATCCTCTATCCAAATACTATTCACTAAACTATTTCTCTATTCGGATCATTATTCAGTGGTTACTATTTGAGCGAGTAGTATCACAAGTACTATTAATGCGAGGTTATTTGAAGGCATCTGGCACCAATATCTTTAAACGGCTTTACTATAGATGTATCTGCGATTACAAAGTCGTTTCTACAACGAGCATTACGAAAGTGACATAACAAAAGTGGCATCGAATGTTCGTTGACATTAAAAAAAGTGGCAACGAGTATTCGTTGACATTACAAAAGTGGCAACGAGTGTTCGTAGACATTACAAAAGTGGCAACGAGTGTTCGTTGACATTACAAAATAAATATAGATGTATAACTCTATCTTCAAAATTTCGGCGTCAGCTGTAACAGGTATTGTACTTTTATTCATAACTTTATCTCTTTGTGTATAAAATCGATTCCATATAAAAGAAACAATTATTCTGTAGAAACTCTCAGAACAAAAAGATATTATTTGAGATTTTTTTCTATTATATCATTCACTTACTCACATTTGTTAATAGTTTCTCTTCCTGAAATTCGATATTTCCAATACGATGTAATTTTTTTTTTGGGGGGCGTGGAGGCTGAAATAAGATTAAAATAAAAGAACAGGGTCAAGAATACAGAATATCTTGATTGATACCGAATCTAAATATTTGAGGAATGTATGTGGCAGTAAAACACGAAGCGGGACGTGTCTTTCACGAGCAAAATACTGCGAGA
>CAHIKZ030004213.1:2190000-2195000 GCA_903632075.3 Acanthosepion pharaonis
TTTTGACAAATACCACGTATACGAAAAAGACAATTTAAATTTTGTTTTTTTGGCAGGGTGTTTCTTCCCCAGAACAAAGCCCCGGATTGTACACGCCCGATTGGAGACGTCACGAAGGAAGGAGGGAAGATACCGACCAGAGTCTCATTAGCCGAGGGCAGTCACATGATACATGAGGGAGGAGGAGAGACACCCGACCAGTGTCTCATTGGCCGAGAGCGGTCACGTGATGTGCGAGGGAGGAGGAAAGATGCCCGACCAGGACCCCATTGGTCGAGAGCGGTCACCTGACATACGAGAGACCAGAGGAAGCGGGTATGCGCCTCATCCCCAGAGGCACTGTAAGGAAGTAGGAGTGAAAGTAAGAGCGATAATGGGAAAGCAGAAATAATGCGACTTTTGGAATTATCAAGAAAACCCTGGCGCCGACAGACCCACCCCAGTTTGTTACGGCGTCAATAAAAGCAGGACCCCAGTCGACAGAAATCAGTTGCAGGGCGGACGGCGAGAGAGAGCTGCAGAGCGGACGGCGAGAGAGAGCTGCAGAGCGGACGGCGGGCCCTGTTCATTCGACCCTTGCGGGCAAGGAAGGCCGGTCCGTTTGGCCCGGACAGGCAGAGAAGTTGGAGTTGCAGCCCGAAAGCCGCAGAGAAGTTAGAGTTGCAGGCCGGACAGGCAGAAGAGTTGCAGGCCGGACAGGCAGAAGAGTTGCAGGGCGGACAGCGAGGGAGCTTGAACGCGGGCGGCGGGCCCGGTTCATTCGCCCCTTTGCCGGCAAGAGAATCCGGAGTGAAGAAATTCGTCCAGCCCAAGTCGAAGTGAAGAAGATTGCCCGAAAGCCTAAAAAGAGTTGGAGCTGCAGCCCGAAAGTCGAAGAGAAGTTAAAGTTGCAGACCGGACAGGCAGAAGAGTTGCAGACCGGACAGGTAGAAGAGTTGCAGGCCGGACAGACAGAAGAGTTGCAGGCCGGACAGGCAGAAGAGTTGCAGGGCGGACGGCGAGACAGTTACAGGCCGGACAGGCAGAGAAGTTGCAGTTGGAGTTGGGTTTGCGCCTCGGACGAAGAAGAATTAACTTGCAGTTACGCCTAGGAGAAGTTGGAACCAAACCAAGCCTAAGAATAGAAATTCGTCCAACCCAAGTCGAAGTAAAGAAATTCGCCTAACTCAAGTCGAAGTGAATAAATTCGTCCACCCGAAGCAGAAGAGAAGTTAATTCGCGCACTGACGGCGAGGGAAATCAGCCGTGAACGACTGGTAGAGATCAGCGCCCAGTGTCGAAACCAAACCACACCCCGAAATGCAAATTTCTAGAGAACAAGCAACTCGAAGTCTTAAAGTTGTATGATAGAAGCTTGGTGCCACAGTCCACAAAACGGGTCGGGAGGTAGGAACAATTTTGTGTAACGAACATTTATATATAAAAGGTTGTTATCCTTTTTTTTCAATAATTTTTGGCCTCGTGAGTTTTTCTTTTTCTTGTGTGTTATCACCCCGTTGAACCCAGCTGGCACGGCCCCAATCCCTGTTTGATCCCGTCTGTCTAAGATCTAATCACAGCGTGGGTAGGCAGACCGGAGATCAGTACAGTTACCCTAGTAACCAGGCGTTGGAAGCGAGTTGGGAACGACGAGGCTGGTATTCATCTAACCAAAGGGTTAGAACGTCACACTTGGAGCAGCGAGGAGCGAACAGCTGACGCCGCGGCAAAGACATCACAACTGGTGCTGTCCGTGACCAGGATATCAGAGCCTGGAGAGCACGTGACGTCACAACTAGTGCCGCGACCAGGGGGGGGGGCGACGTCACATTGTGTTTGTTTGTTTGTTTAACATATATTAAATCAACTGTATTGTAGGTTTTGGTGTATCTACCACAACAATTGAATTCTTAACTAAGCTACCTCCCTTACATTATAATATTTAAAATATGAAAAAAAAAAAAACACCGTTTGTGACTTGACGCATGAACGGAATTGTTAACGGTTTAACCAATAATGGCCAAAATTTACCTCGGACAGGCACAAATATTTGTGTTAGCAATCATGACACTGAAGATGATATTGGAATATATCGAAAGTACTCGGAAAATAAAAATGAATAAATGCAACATGCTCTTTTTATTCAAGAAACAGCAAAGCTTATACGTAATTACGAAAGGATTGTATTAAAAATAAACACACACAACATGCCAAATTTTTTTTAATCAGAAATGATCAAATGAAAATATGCTGACAAAATATACGGACCTCTGAAAATCCGGTTGAGTGTTCGGGATAAAAGGGTAATTTTAATAACAGTAGCTTCTACTGCTAACAACGCATTGCTCTTCAACTATCAATTGAGCTCACCGGGTAGCTGGCATATTTCGTATAAAACGTTAAAATTTTATTTAGACATCTAACCGCACAGCGAAACTGCGATACAGCGAAACAGTTCGTTTGTGGATGACTATGTAATAGCTACCACCATTAATTTGCTATACCTATGTATTAAATTAAATTTTATACAGGAAAATTCTTTCTTGGAGGTTTCATTTTAACTTTGATTGAAACATAAAGATTACATATCTAGTAAGCAAATTACTGCGGTGTATCTCAAACAGAAATGATAAAGTTTGGTATAGATGTTTTAATTTTTTTCGAAAATAGTAGATTAGCGCCGGTTTTAGTAGTTTTTCTTCGCAATTAATTAATTAAATAATATTTCAAAAATAAAATATACATTTCTGAAAAACATCTTGAAATATGAAAGAATTAATCGCACGACCTTATCAGTCATATATATTGACACCTATGTCTAGGTGTGTGTGTGTAACAGTGAGAAATAAAAGTGATTCTCATTGTTAAAGTATATTTCTTGCCTTATTCAATTGTAACATACGGAAAAATATTCGTGAATACGAAAGGATTATGATAAAAATAAGCAGATATATTTTTTGTAATTTGTAATTTATTCAATATATATGTATAAAACTGTGACCACCACAAGGACTGATAAAAATCCATGTTAAATAAATAAATAAATAAATATAAAACCAAAACCAATGAAAACTACAGACGAAATTTCATTTTCTCCATCAAGACATTCATTTCTGTAGTTCACTGCTACCAGCAAGCAGATATTTTTTCTCCTGATTATGGCCATGTTGGGCGAAACTAATCGAGAAATCTAAATGAAATAATGATAAAAACGAAAGAATATTAATATACAACCCAGTGTGTCTGAAGATTTTAATTTTTCAATATTTTTATTGTTCAATATATATATATATATATATATATATATATATATATATATATATAATGCCTGAACGATTTTATTCGAGTATGGCTGTCTCCTATGGTGACAAGCCATTCCCTTTTGCCGACGCCTGTTAACGTACTTTTGCCTTTGTTCAACCTCCACTACGCCAACGTTTGGTTTATATTGAAACCATTCTGAGCGGGCATTAGTTAGAGTTTCTGGGAGAGAGTGAGAGAGGGCGCATTACGATGTTATAAACAGTCCAAACAAGGCCAGAATCGTGTTAGCACATCCATCGACGGTGCCCAGATAGATCCGTCTACACAATATCATACACAAGACCTGAATTGAACCAGAGTCTGTTTTTCAGGCACTTTCTAAAATGCCACAGCGCGTTAAGTTCGCCTCCGCAGGCGGCCAAGATCATGAATCTGCTTTCGTGAAAAATTGACCGTGACGAGATTCAAACCCAATTCTCGTGACCTGAAATCGAACGGTTATATAATACTCAAAATCCCATTTGGATATATAATTGAGAATATTTTGTGAATATTCCAAACGTATGAAAAATCCAAATACCGTAAAAATTATTTTTTACGCCTCGTAAAAGGAAAAAATGATTGTAAGATTTGAATTAATAAATTGGCGGAAATAATATTGTAAACATTACTATGTTTTTAATTTGATATAATTTAATACCGTAATGTTTGCAAAGCTTGCGTCCAGCCATCTGTTTCCTGAACGTCTTGATCCGAAGTTGGAAAGTTTATTGGCTATGCGATAAATACCGTGTACGCCCGCCTATTATCCGAGCTTTGAAGCTAATTTTACTGAAGTAAATGGATATATAGTTTGGTCAACGGTGTAGCGAGGACCAGTAGTACATGCGGTCATTTTATATCTCCTGTACGATGCGACCCCCTTAATATTAGCTTCTAAATTAGGTCTTCAAACGTTGCATGATACGCGAATATATGCGGTATATTTATTGTTTCTTTTTCCGGAAATCAACCGTTTCTAAGCAGCAAATATGTGCATCCATTGACCGGAAAATGTTGTGCTGTAATCTTTGAAATTGTTAAGAGCTTTTCATTAAAACCGTTTTTTTTAAAGAAATTATATTTCTCAAGTTCACTGTTATCGCTATTTCTCGTATTGATGGGAATTTTTTCACACGATTTTGGTTGTTTGTAGTATGTAAGTTTAGCAGCTTCAACTTATCCGTGTTTTCATTTCATGTACTATACCTCACAGATTTTGAAATTGTTCAAGTTATGAATAAAATAGCTTGCTTTAGCTCACACAAACCATAAAATAGACCTAGATATAAGAGCCGAGCCCTTAAGAAGGAAAATGTAAAATTAGAATTATGTGGTACCCTAGAGTCCTTATTAACGATACTTAATATTGACTATAGCAACATAGGGGAATCAAATAATGTAATCGTAACTTCGCTCATCGAAAATCTAAACGAGAAAACTCCTCTGATGGGCCGACAATCCTCGTTTGAAATAATTGGTAGAAAAAAGTGACAAACAGAAGAGAAAACAGTAGAAGAGAGAATGCCAATTAACGAAGAATATAATAATATCTAGTTAATAATCAGAAAAAGCAATATCTTCAGAAAAAGCAATATCTTCAGAAAATTACAAACCGAATTAACGAAGGCAAACAGCAACGGCAAATCTTGCAAAGCGAAAAATCACGATAAACGATGAAAACAAGCAAAAAAAAAAAACATGGAAAAAGGAAATAT
>CAHIKZ030004213.1:2200000-2237500 GCA_903632075.3 Acanthosepion pharaonis
AGGTTTCCGTACTTAGCCAGCTGGAGCAAGAGAAGAAAAACGAACATTTCCGCAGTGTAAGTGTTAAATTAAAAACATAACTTATCAGATTTCAGGTCGTGTGTGATCATGTCGCGAAAAATTGCTATTATGCAAGAATTCAGATACTGTAGTTTACCCCCCGCTTGCTTCCCCGCTTACAACGAAAAACCACGAAAAACTGATCAAAATATCCGTTTTTCGGGCATAACTCCCTGGTTTTTCATTCGATGCTTTCAATATTTGCCATTTAAAATACATATGATACACATATTTTCTTGCATGAATGTTTGGTTTAGATCAGTCGACGGAAACTGCGAAAAGTCGACTTTTGTTATTTAGGCAATACTTCCTTATGTTTCCTTTCTAAACTGGCATTCGAACAACCTGTGATGCAAAGATTGCTTGAGAAGGATTATTGACGCGTTGGAAGGGAACACATTCTCGAAGAATCTCTTATTAACGGCAGCTTTACAGTAAATGTATGAAGAAGAAAAAGGGGCGTTCATGCGTTTGCACTTGCAGTTGAATGAAGTTCAGACGCTTCATCTTTGTTTTCCTTTCATTATTAGATTTGTGAAAAATGCCATACTATTTGAAATTTATTACCGCTAGAAGACATTTACTGAAAACTTAAAACCTTGAAATAATTTAACCCCGGGCACTGTCGCACAAAAAAAGCTTTATCGATGGAATTATTTCATTAAAAACAATCAAACACTTACAAAAAATATACCGTAAACTGATGACGGGCTAGTAGCAACGAATGAGGCATGCAAGGTGGGGTGTAGGCAGACATTTCTAGACAGGGGGTGAGAGTATACAGTAGGGGACTTATACAATTGCAGCCAGGTGTAACGGGGAAACGCTGGGTACCTTAGCTAGTATATATATATATATATATATATATATATATATATATATATATGTGTGTGTGTGTGTATGTGTGTGTGTGTGTATGTGTGTGGTGTGTGTGTGTGTGAGAGAGAGAGAGAGAGAAAGGGAATATAATGAAAAAAACAAGCTTTATCATAGCCAACGCGTTTCATCCTCTCAGGGAATTATTCAATGCAAGTATATTATTTTGTATCAAGTATGTCTATACAAGTGCAAAAAATTTATTGGATTTTAAAATATAAATTTAAGAACGCTCATAAATAGTCAACGGGTTAGCTGAAAAGTCTGGCAAGTTATGGAGGAAATCAAGTGATACAATTCAGTGTCTAGTAAACGAATGTGGTTAAATCATATTCTTGAATCTTTTTTTTTAAAGGAAGTTATTATTTACATTATTTTAGTTTGAGATTAATGTATGTGTTATTGAAATAACTAATGAGTTTTCTTTTAATTATTAAACATTTAAAGTCATGTACTGTATAAGTTTTACTTTTGTCCTTATTTATATTATGCTTTCAAATATATGCTCTATCTGATTATATATATATATATATATATATATATATATATATATATATATATATATATATATATATATATGTATATATATATAAAATCTTTCTTTTTTACAACTTTCATAAAGACAATTGACAAGATTCTGGGATTAAGATTTTAATTTAATTTTTCTTTTGTTCGTATAAATGTTTTCTAGATATAATGTTTGTAAAACTGTCTAAATGTTCTGCATATCCCATCGATTTCGATTATTCTTCTAACCATTATCAATCACACTTTCCCTTGTTTTTGTAATGAAGTTCCCTTAATAGTTTTCATGGAGTTTTGGAAGGCACATTCGCTATTGCAATGCGGCTTCGGATTTCGGTATCTTATTTTCCGTCCTCTGTCAAAAGACTTCTATATTTTAAATTTTCTACTTGCTTTATTTTCATATTTCCTGATTGTAGTTTGCTTCTACGGATGTCTAGCTTGCGGTCAAATGTTGCTAAGGTCTATAAGAGATAGGAGGTGTTTTTACCGCCATAAAAAACCACATCCGTAAGGCAAATGACATAGAGAAGGAGAAGAAGGTGTCATGGCCGTTTAGGTCGTGTGTGATCATGGCTCATAAAATCTTTCTTGTAGCTCTTAGAAACTTCTGACGATTACTGTTTGTCTCCGCTATATCACCCCTTCACATGATTACGTTTAATAGGTTACATGGTGATTTTTCTTCAAATCTTTACTATGTTATATCCTATGACTGCAAGTTTATTTTCAAGCGATTTTCCCTCGTAATTTTTCTATGAAATTTCAACCGTTTCTTTGTAAAAGGAAATAATCTCTTAGTTCCCTTCTCCTTTAAACATGTTTTTCTTCTGCATATTCAGTCCATGGTATTCTAAATATCTATTTGTAGCACCACAAATCTGCCTCTTCGAATCTCTTCTTCATCTGTCTGGAAATTATTAAGCATTCATATTACGTATCTCAGCACTATAACAATATTTCTATCTTTTGTGTAGTTTGTGGAAGACATTTCCCGCTGTTCCAAAATACCTTTGGGATTTTGTGTAATATTTATTCGTGTTTTGATATTACGCTTCACAGATATTTACAGTTCTCTAATCTCGTGATTTTCATGCCTTCAATTCGGAGAACACACATTCGGTTTTCTTTCTTCCTGTCAACCGTACGTTCTGTCTCCTGACACGTTTGACTTTATCATTTCTTCTCGTGTTCTTTTTCTCTTTTAATATCTTTTTTTAGGATTTCGTACAATTTACACTATGAATCTGCCAACAATACATTGTCATCTAAAAACTGATTACCAAATACAGGAAACATTTATAATTCTCTCTTTGGCTCAGATTTTTAATGCTATTTTCTATGTAACTCCTAGCGTCATTAAACAAAGTTTTATTAGAAAATATTTTTTAAATCGAATATAAAATGATTTTCTTTCTAAATTTGAAGAATTATGCCCCCGTGTCCATTTAATTATTACTTATTTTTCATAGAAAAAGGATTTATATTAATTTAGTACTTTCGCTATAATTATGACATTTAGACCTTGTTTTGTTCGCAGTTAAACGAAAACGATTGAAAAAGAAAAAAAAAAATTAAGCCTTGAATTTTTTACGCATAATTTGAGTGTCTTTGAAAAAAATACCAATGCGAACTTTAGCAATTCGGTTTTCGATTGAGAGTGATTTTGATCTCTAAATGATGCTCCACCCGATCTAAATTGTAATCCTGACATCGATTGAGTTACATGTCTCCATAAAGCGTGCACGATGAAACCAATTCTTTTTCTCTCCGGTTTTAAATACATATTTGTTACTTGTCCTTTTTATACAGCTGTTTATTAAGACGTGCACTAGTTATTCTTTTCTGACATGTTTCTCGATGTCTTTTCAGTGAAGTTAATTAGAGAGAAAACAATTGAGGAAATATTAATCTTTCTAAATCATTTAAGTATAATTTAATTTCTTTTTGAAATATGTCATTGAACTCTTTCAATTCAATTTCCAATATGATGCTACTATTTGTCCAATCTCAAACGTCATCCGGGAGTTGATAAATTAATTACTTCTCGAAAACAAAAGAAAGCCTACAATGTATTTTTTTACTGACACACATACACCATTAAACTGAACAGGTATGACTGAGAAGCGGCAACGACCGACAATGAAGTTATTTCATAAATTCGTCTCCAATGTTCAATCCCGTCTCTAATTTCTTTATCGTACGTTATGATGGAGCTGTTTTTCTTCATTTTGCATGGTTACAACGATGAAAATAATTGAAATTATTTTGGAATAAGCATGAATAAAATAGTTTATTATTATTATTATTATTTATACCAATAATATAGAACATACCTGTATATAATTATACATATTTAATTTTCTTTGACATTTAAATTTATATATTTTTGTTCAATTATAAATAAAAAGACAATGTTCTATCTACAAAGAAAAAAATTCCAAAAAGTGATTGGAATTTTGAACTGAACCATTTATTTCGTCCACCGAGGTAGATTGTTCTACTTCCACGTGCCATGTCTCTTCGGGATGTCTCAGTTATCTTCCTTTAACTCAAGTCTCCAAGATTTTGTTCACCACTTATCACCAGGTATTGAACTCATAAGTTTTTGGGTCAAATCAATGTTTACAACCAAATCTTTTTTTTTTATCCACTGGGCCATGTGTTCCTGACGTCAATAAAGATGAGGACAACAGTTCGAGCAATGTAAATAATGTAAATACTTACAATAGTTAATCTCAGAAATATACAGATGACACAAAAAAGCAGCCATTTTTTCCATTGACGGAACTGGTGAACTTCCTTCTAAGACAAGAGTAAAAAATTGTGTCATCAGCATAAATACCTAGTTGCAAACTGATGACACCGGAAAGGTCGTCGAATTAAGTCCAAACATAGGGCCCTGGGGAAAGACCGCATTAATATGAAATGATATACAAGCGTTTCCGTTCAATATGACCTTTATTACACGATTTGTTAAGGAAGATTAAAACCAAATATTCTTCAAGGGAAACAATACCCCTTGAGTTTGCGGAGAAATCTAGAATGCCATACCCTGTCAAACACCTTTAAGTTATCTAAAGTTACAGCCGGAGCCTCGACGCTCTTATCTAAATCCTGAAAAACAAATTCGGTAATAACAGTTATCACATCGGTGGTAGATCTGAGAAACGAAAGTCATACAGTTTATCCGAGAGAAGACCATGTGAAATGGGATATTTAGAGAAATTAGGAGCTGACTAGAGACTCTAGTAGTTTGCCAAAAATAGGTAAAATACTAATAAGGTGATAATTTTCAAACAAGTACCAGAAAGGCATTTATTTTAGCGTTTGAAGCGAACAGAAACCAGTTTAGGAATACCTTTTCTTACGATAATCGCAGAAATCTGCAAGCCTTGTGGGAATCTGGTTTAGAGATGATAGCTCAATCCATAGACGGTGTCATGTTCATATAACTCAGTAGAGATGCTGTTGTATGGGAAATTCAGGCAAAGACAATCCTGATTGATCGAGAGCAGAGTTGGTTGGGGATGGACAGAATGCTTAATCGACTCCACTCTTTATTGCAAATGGCAGTAATTGAGACTGATTGAAATATGAAGAGATTGATGATATTCTCTTGTTCAGCACACTCTTACAGTGTCTTCAATGATCACTAGAATTAAACTTGTGACAGGTTATGGTGTCACATTCTATCAGCGAATAGCGACTTTGCCTCTCTGAGGACACGCTTACCCTCATTGCGAATGGATACGAAGAAGTTGCTGTCATGGGCGTAACTCTCGCGTTGTTTTAGCCAAAAAGAAGTTCCTTTGGGCTATAGCACCTGACCTGGCAAGATTGAAGGAAGGAGAGCTGTGTTGTTTCACTTGTTATTTCCGTGATGACACGAAAGCCTCGAACATGAATTTCATCCAGGAAGAGATTTCAATGACACAACCATGAAAAAGCATTCGATGACATAATATATCTGTGTCGCCATAATGTAAGTATATTTTTAAAAACAAATTTCAATGATAAAAACAATATTTTAAGGCTTGGGTTTCTCTAGACGAACCCTCGATATGTTAAATGCTATCATTAAATTTGTCTATAAGGCTTTAGATAAAGACGTCAAGGCTCAAGCTATGGCTTTAGATATCTCAAAGTCGTACAACAAATTTTAGTATGCTGCCCTTCCCCGAACGCTCAAGGGCTACGTTGTATATGACAAGATATTTGACTTAATCCAATCGTTATTAACAAATCGTGTAATGAAGGCTTTAGATAAGAGCGGTAAGGCTTAATCTGTGAATTTAGATATCTCAAAGGCGTACGACAAAGTTTAACATGCTGGGCTTCCTCGAACGCTCAAGGGCTACGGTCTATAAAGACAAGCGATTTGATTAATCCAATGATTATTAACAAATCGTGTAATGAACTTCATAAGAAACACATAGGCTTCTAGATCACATTAATGTATAACTTATCCAGTGTTCTATTCTTGGTCCTACATAATATTATTTTCATCAACAACCTTCTTGATATCTTTAAATCTGTTGTAGCTTACCTATGGACGATAATGTGTATGTCCTCATTCACAGAAATACAGTAGTAAATACTGTATGTTGGTCAACAGCTAGAGATTCGTCTCCAGCTGTGCTGGTCAAGCTCTCTGCCTCCGAGAAGAGAGGATCCCCAGATGAGCCTATGTCGAAGGGCAGAGTCTCGTCTCGGGAAATAGATAACCGACCCCATTTTACATGGGGTCTACGGATAATTTTTGGCCGAGCCTAAGACCCCGGATACCCCGCATTAAATTCGGCCTTTTGACACATCTGATCGCGTGGAGCGGTTGGTAGATACCCTGCAGGTGGAGATTCATTGTGGATTTCACTTGACTCACTTCTAGCTGTTGGCTTCTTCTTCGCCGCTGTTGAATCTTTATATGTGTTGTTAGTGTCCTATGTATTATCGTCCATTACCAACCTTCGTGTGATTATTCTATTCATTAACCTTCCCTAGGTTACAGCAAATTCCCAACTGGGTATTCATGGGGACGACACAGATATTTCATCCTGTCTTAATAGTCGTGGCCTGGAAGAAGAATTTATGTGTTAATTTAAATTCCACAAAAGTGAAACTGATATCTTTTAATCATCAGAGAGAACCATTTTTTCCCTACATCTTTATGACGATATTCAGTCACCCCCCCCACGAGCCTCCTTCGGGTTCCTCCCGTCCGTAGGAAGTCGCTCAGAAAGTACTGGGTCGACTGTATGACAGATGCTACCCTCCATGAGAGACATACATAGCATTTATTCTTACGTTTTCTATTGACCTGAGATTAGTAATAGACTGCTATATCTGCTGCTAAGTAGGCTAGTTAACACTATCGTACTAGACATTTTTTCTCGCCAGCATCCATGTAGATCATTTCTTTAATCTACTATTCGTCTGTGCTTTACGTATTACTACCATATCTGGTCTAGTAGTCTGGCTATGTATCTCGAGATTTTCGATAAAATACAAGGAAGGATCAGTAATGTTATCCCTCCTGACCTGGTTTTGTAATGCCAAAGAATACTCGCTGTCACATTCGTAATGCTCGTTGTAGGAGAGACTTTTTAATCGCAGATACAACTATAGTAATGCTGTTGAACAATACTGGTATCAGACGCCTTCGAATAAGTCTCGCACTAAAAGTACTCGCTCGATATTACTCACTCGAATAGTAGTCCGTATTGTGATCCGAAGTGTAGAAATAGCGATCCATATATTAAAAAACGATAAAATAGAATGGCGGTCATTTAGAGGTCACCTGACAAACTGCTGACTTAGCTGGCGACTGTCTGTTATTTCAAACGTGTAAGGCACCGATTTGGAAGCCAGTCCCCTAGGTAATACCGAACAATTATGATATACTAACAGGGGACCCAATTATGCTGAATCCAGGAGCATATATATATATATATATATATATATATATATATATATATATATATATATATATAACGAATCAACGGGAAGTGGAACTCCGATCGAAAATTCCGAGCTATTATCCATTACTCCACCCTCATACCCAATCTTACAGCAAGTGGTATTCACACGCGTTTATCCATGTAGGTTGTCACCAGGCTTGAAGTTGTTTAACTTCGGTGATCGTATGGGAAGTAGTGTTTAAGCGCGATGTGGCCTTGAGAAAGAAGAAGAAGAGCAAGAAGAAAAGAAGAAAAAGATTTATTGTAATTAGAGGAAAAAGTACACTTATCCTAAGAATCAGAAAATAAACATTGAATTTCTAGGGTACTCTATGGTCACGTTGTCTACTTAATTCAATAATGGGATAGCCTGGGTTTACACACTGGCAATCTATGTTCAAACTCTGTCGGCAGTGACACTTTATTCCTATATAACAGCTGGCATCCCGACTTCAGTCACACACCCATCACTGTAACTTTATTCCTCACTTTCTTTTCTATAACAATTTCCATGTCAGTTCTAATGAGTTCTCCTCCCTGGTACGAGGACTTCGTGAATTTAATCTTACTACTAGAGTAGCTAATAGATCTTATCGTGTTACTGCTGAAATAGCTTCATGTTACCATTTCTGTTCTAATATCTTAAATTCTCGCATATCTCATCTCTGTTCTGATTTCTTGCTTCGTTACAACGTAGTCTTCAAAAATTTAGCAGCAACAAAAAATCGCTATCCTTTACCATCTTGAATCCTTTTCTTTAATATTTATCCACATTCAAAACTTCTCATTCTCTTCCGCCCTTTATAAACTTTTGCGTCATATTCACCTTGATTTGGGTTGAAACGCTTAAAAAATTATCAATGAACTTTTTCACATTACCAAGAGCAATATTCATTTTAAATGGCCATCAGTATTCCTGCACAGCTCACGTAATTCAGTAGAATTTCGAAACATATGTTGTAGTTCATTTGTGATGTTATATTATCTGCATCATTTCGCATATGCTTAAGTCAATTCTCCAGAGTAGTAATCCTTCTTCGCTGTAATTAAAATTTGATACAGATCCAAACAGATTAACCCCAAAGTACTAAATCTGCTGATTTAGCTGGCGACGGTCTGTTATTTCAAAAGTCTGTCGCCGATTTAGAAGCCATTTACTTAGGTAATACTGAACAATTGTGACATACTAACAGGGGACCCACTTGTGCTTAATCACGACAAGAATAATAACACTAGCTTCATGCATTCGCTAAAACCTGTTAAGATATATCGTCCCTGCAATGGCATTAGAGCAGCAAGAATTCTTTGAAAATGCTAAGCAAAGTATGAAGAAAAGTGAAAAATTATTTAGAAACAACGAAAAGAGTACTGGTATGTAATATCAATTCTCCTATATGGTGGTGGATGCTGGACAGTCTCCTCACAGATGAAGAAAGGACCTGAGCAAATTTAAATGCGGTTCTAAGAAGACTGCTGAGAATACCATGGAATGAACATAAACGTAACGATGAAGTTTTCGGAATATTATATGAAAAATCAGAAAGTGAAAATTACATTCTGGCTGCGAATCATGAGTAAAGAGGATTTGGAGAATAAGACAACCAGAAGACATAATGAGGGTAGAAGAAGCAGAGGAAGGCAGAGAAGAATCTATCTGAAAACACTGTGGAATTGGTTGGCAGAACAGGATTTATGAGAGAGAGAGAGAGAGAGTAATAAGACAAAACTTACTACGATTTATCAACCCTATTCTCTACGACCTATCAACCATTTTCCTTTTTTTTTTAAACCTGAAGATATTTTTAGATTGTATGAATTAAAAAAACAGTTTCGTTGATTAAGCCGTAGATAGGAGGAGAAGAAGTGAATTCATACCTTTTGCAAGATCATTTGCGCTTAAGTGACTATAACAAAACCAACGCGAAGTAGAAACTACCGCGCCATTATCCATTACAACACCCGCACATCCAGTCTTACAGCACGCGTTTACCCATCTAGGTGGTGACTAGGCTCGATGTTGTTTAACTTCGGTGATCGTATGGGAAGCAGTGTTTAAGCGCGTTGTGGTTTTGAAGAAGAAGAAGTTTTACTGTAATTATAGGGAAAATACACTTATCCTTGTTAACCATGTTTGCCGTAGTCTTTGAATATAGAATCCAGTGAAGTACGTAATATGTTCAATATCAGAGGTTGGCAGTGAAGATTCGGAGAAATTAACAGCTGTAAAGTAATTCTTTAAGTCTTCGATATCAGAGGTTGGCAGTGAAGATATTTTGGGAGAAAAAACAAAATGGCTGCCTTTATACACGTCGGATTGAATATTTTGAGCTTTCTGATTGGTTAACACTTTTCTTGGTGGACTATAAAATGAGTCAGCTCATTTCGGTTTTCTCACTCGTATATACATATATCCAAAAAACTGTAACAATCCTAAGAAAGGGAAAATAAATATTTAATTCCTAGGGTACTTAATGAGGAAATTGTACCTGGGAATTTTGCACTCACACAATATGCTGAAGGCAAGTGAAACAGAAGAAAACAGACAATAGTAATCTACGATCTTATTTATTTGGTTGACAAAACAGGGATTAAAAGACATAGTAAAAATATAAAGAATACTATAAAAAAATGGAGGTTGTACAGAGTCTCGATCGCTTACATCGTAACGGAATGCGTCGAATAGAAGAAGAAGAGGAAGATGAGCAACAACAACAAAAAAAGAAGAACAATAAAAGAACAACAACTTGTAGCGGAAGAAAATAACAGCAGTAACAAGTGCAACATGATGAAGAAGAAGAAGAAAAACATCAACAAAAAGAACAAGAAGACCAAAATAACAACATGAAGAAGGAGAAAATAACAGCGACAACAACAAATATAACAAAATGAAGAACAGAAGAAGAAAACAAAATGAACAAGAACAATAAAACAACATGAAGAAGAAGAGGAAATTAACAGCAACAACCACAAGTGCAAGAAGGTGAAGAAGAAAAGAAAAATAAGAAGAACAACAAATAGAACAAGACTAAAAGAACAACAGTAGCAACTTTAATACTGATAATGAATAAAGTAACGGTAATCTACGATCTAGCAATTGTCTAATTAACAGAGCGTATATGAAATTTGACAGATAGGGTATCATCATGATTTCTCATAGTTTTCTTTCAAAATGATGCCTTTAAACTTGGGTTTTGCAGAGTTAACCATGCTCTTCAAACATTATTAGTTACTAAACTTATTCTCTCCCTTTTCTTTTCTCTCTCCGGGTTGCGATGGCGCAGATAGCTGTGAATCAAAAAGAATTTGACGAGTCTTTGTCTTACGGTCAAATCACGCTGAAACACCGGTTCTCGTACGATCACCGAAGTTAAGCAGCGTAGAGCCAGGTCAGTACTAAGATGGGGACCGCTTGGGAACACCTGGTACTTTAAGCCCCCAAAGTCCAACCCTTATCTCACAGTCGGTGGGGGGGTGTAAACGGTAGTGTCAGAGCTATGCCGCCCGGAACTTCGTTCCTGATAGGGCCACCCAAGGCGGACAGGTCTGACACACACGCCGGCTAACAAGGGCTCTGGTGAAAATCCAAGGAGCGTCTGCATCGGTAACCGGCGGCTTCTGGTCGTTCCTGTCTCTGCGTCTGTGGGAACCCCGCGGCAAGCAAGAAAGTTATCCGAGTAGGCCTGGGTACCCTACTTCTGTAATTTATCCCAAGAATCTTCTCATAACAGGAAGAAGCCGGCTCAATCCGCCCAGGGTGAATGCTGCATCAGTACAGTAGTAGTAATTTGACGAGGCCTTATGCGTGAATTTGATTTTGCTGGACAACACTACGCAAATGAGAAGCCCACACACGTTGACAGAAGCGCCTCCCTGCCGGCTCAATGGGGATTGAGACAGTCGAGTTATGGCAAACCTAGTTGAATCAGGCTATCGGGGGCTTGGTCTGTCAAGATCTGCTTTGGTTACACCAGCCCAACTTCCGCTACCCTCTTTCACCGTTTTGGTCTTTGAGATCGTGTATCTCTTTGACTATTCCATCGTCAGCGTCTTCAAGGGTTGTTTGCGTTCAGTCTAGTCATTCCTCTTCAAACTTAAAGCCATGGTTTGTACTACAGGTGTTGCAACTCCAGAAGGCTTCTCTCCTGGGATCAGTGGAACAATTAAGCCCTCAACCATGACAAGGCACGACAATGTATATTTTACACTTGAGTAAATATTTGAAAGATAAATAATAAAAGAATTTCACTACTAACAATAATTAACGTTACAACTTGAAACGCTTTTCCTTCAAACGTGAAAATACGTCCTCGTCCATAAAAAATGTTACGTTACTACAAGAAAAGGATAGGAAAATAAAAGTAATGTTAAATGTTGTTAAATGCTTAAATGATAAACGATGCGTAAGGATATCAACGATGCGGAAACAATCGTCAATGATAAACAAAACAAACATTACGATTCGAAATTCATTTCCTACATTTTCGAGAATGTCTTCGTCTTTCATAAAAAATGGAATGTTATGCTTAAATATAAATATAGAATTATTCAGGCCAGTGTATAAGTAATCTAACAAATACAATGATTAAATGTTCGTAATATAACAATTCCTAGTGATGATAAACTTTCTTATTAAAGTAATTAAACTTGCTAAAATTGTATTTTAAAAATTAAAGAGAAAAAAGCAATACAGTGTATACATCGATTTAAAAGAATATGTATTTAATACTTAACTACTGTAAATGCATAATAATATAACAAATTATTAAATAATAAACACAGAAAAATATAAGAATAAAAAATAGATAGTTAAAGACTTCCTTTCTTACAAAAAACATCGCTTTATTTGAGCAATAGAAAAAAACGTCCGTTTATTTTATATAATTCCACTGTATTTAATTAGAATAAGTGTAGGGTTGAAGGATTCCTTGCATGTAACCGGATGTGTCTATACAATATCTTGTTAATATAACGATAACTAATTTCAGTAAAAAGTTCGATATCTGTCGTTTATATTCACTGATGTATTTGAACTAAGCCCGGTTTCATTTTATGTGGATAACATCAAAAAACTACATTTGCATGGGAAACATATTGTAATATTTTGTGATATCTGCTACGAACAAAAGGTCTCTGCTCAGATAAAAATATAAAAACCAGGATGTAAGAGAAGGATGTGTCTTTCTACAAGATTTGTTCAAAATACCCAGCATGACACGGAGTTAGAAAATCTTTATAATGTTTATCAGTGAACGTAATTTGAACATGAGATAAGCAGATAAGACTGTGTTGATGGCAGAAACAGCAAATTGAAAAAACACTTATACAGGTTAGTTATAGTAAATAAGATAAGATTAACTTTTATCTCAAAGAATGTAGAGTGCATGGCAATCATGATCAGCGACATCCCAATGTGTAATCTACGTACAGATAACATCAAAATCAAACAGGCAAAAAGATATAACTATTTCTGTATTTCCGTAACAGTCATGCAAATGCATACAGGAATCGATAAATATGCCTTCCAGAAATAAACCATGTTAAAACGTGTCAAAAGGATGGTTGTTCCCTTGACGGCGCTATTATTTTAACTACCTTCACTCCGGTATTGTTTATTGTTTTAAAAGTGATTATTCAAATTGTAATAAAACATTAAACATAATGTAAAATAGTTGATACATTTTTTGACGATTTAGAGGAAAAATATTAAACACTATTTATTTATCAGATGATATATTTACACAAAAAATGTTATATAACCGAGAGATAATTAATGGCAGCACAAAAAGCATGGGTGAGAAAAGAATATCTGAATAAAGAAACATTCTAAAAACTAATTCAATTATATTAAAACGAATGCAATGGACTATTTATGATTTAACAGTTTATAAAGAAATAAATTTAAAAAAAAAAATTCATTCATAAATTTATAATTATTTCGTAAATAATTAAAATATGGGAATCAACTATAAGGAAATCCTTATTATTTATCATTTTATGAAGTTCGAAGCGATTTTCAAATAGGCTACCATTCAAATACACACTATAATAAATACATATTATAAATAAAAAGTATAACAATTAAATAGTATTTTTTTGGTTTGTTTTTATTTTTTTTTGTTATGGATTCTCAAGAACAAAGAAAATGCATAAATTTAATTCCAAATGTTTAGGTTTCATTACAATTCTAATCATCACTTTTTAAACCAATAAAATTCCCGAGAAGTGAACGCTGTTAAAATAATAGCGGTGGAAAGTGAAAAACCTTACTTTTCACGAACCATTTTATCGCGGGAAAGAAGGTTAAAGATTACTGATTCCAAAGTAAATAGCAGTTTCTTTTCCTTCGAACACAATTATCCATTTTTACTTAGCGAAATCATTAATCTAACCATTACCTTAGCTGCTTTTTTCTTTCGAATTTTTCATTTAGCTTCATTATAGAATAGGTACTCATATTGGATTCTAACGAAATGGGCGGGGGATTTAATGTGTCAAGTAATCCTTTATTCAAAAATATCCTACTTAAAAGACTTCGTATCGCTTCATTCACCTTTGAAATTTTTGAATGATTTATTCAATAGCTTATAACAAATCACGTACCAGAGAAATTGGATAGTTTCTTTTTGGTCAGTGTTTTATTTTATAATAATATATCTTAACTGAAAAGAAAGGTTTGTGATACGGCATAACATATGGAAAAAGTAGTTCCTCATCGTAGATAAAAGCTTAACAAATTCATCTGACTCACAATAGCCTCACAACAGTTAATTTCAGGCTGAAAGACAGATTCTCGTACGATAACCGAAGTTAAGCAACATCGAGCATGCTCAGTTCCTAGTTGGTGACCGTTTGGGGTTATCAAGTGCTGTAAGCTTGGAGGTGCGACTGGTGTAATTGACAATTGCTCGGAATTGCTAATCAGAGAGCCGAGTTCCAATTCCTGTTGGGTTCGTTATATTCACTTACGCGTAAATACCATTGGGAATGGTATTAATCTAATTCTACTCCCCCATCTATGAGTTAAGGATTGTATCACTAAAAGTACAGTGTAGTAATGTATAGAGCTCGGATTGCGGAATCAGAAAGCCGAGTTCGAATTCCAGTTGAATCCATTATGTGCTAATATCCTTGGAAAAGTTATGATCCCTCTTCTTCTCTACTCAGCTATGGGTAAGTAACAGGACAGGCCGGGTTCTATAGCCTTGGAAGGCAACTGGTCTATCAGAGAAAGAAATGAAAACCTTACTCCGAAAAAAAAAACAACTGCCTCGTCAGTGATGTATTATTTGATGGAAAGAAACATGATCACCCAAACTTGTATCAAGTATGGCACAAAACTGACTGATTTATAGACCATTATTATCTAAAAATACATTCTCATAATCTAAAAATATTTTCTTTAAATAACCCGTAAATGGTTGACAAGTCGTAAAAAGATATCAATCAGCCAGGTAATGAATTAAGCTAAATTGAGGAATTACATATAGCATTAAATTTACCGTACATAAAATGATTACTGTCTCATCAGGAGAAGCAATGTTATGAAAAAAAAACAACATTTAACAATAGCCATATTTATTCTATGACTCAGCCAATACAATACTCAAGAGCCACTGATGATAGAGAATTACCACTGAATGCTATTGTTTTATGGACGTACGAACTGGCGATTACGAGGATATTAAGGATAGATAACTGTTTTCTCTAGACATGATGAGCTTAAAATTGTTGTTAGCGGAAGCATACTATCGGGTAATTCCATAAAGTAATGGTTTTTAGGGATAAAGGAATTTCTTTCTTTACCAAAGGAATAGAAAAAGAATGAAAATGCTTCGCCCCCGTGTACATAGCATTGTTAGTCTAAATAGAGAATGTAGCTCGTCGGAAGATTCTCTAAGCAAATATAGGGAGAATATACTAAGAGAGATAGGCTTGCGACGCTACGACTGATGCTTTTAGGCTAGAAAATAATTCATTACCTTCAGGACGGTATAAACACATTTGAAAAGAGATCTGGGAGCTTCAACTTACAGCACCCTATTTTTGGTCCGATCTGACTCTTGCAAATTTAGTGCATGTCAGGTGGAGTTATAGTTCCTTTCTGGGAGAGCATAGAGAACCGGCCAATTTTCCATCATCATTGATGATGTATCATGTATGTGAGTTCTGAACAGGTATGAGCTCCATCAGTCAAAGGTTTTGAGAAATGTTTAGTTCTATCAACAGAAAAAAAATATTATATAAAGAGAGACATATTGGTCTAAAAACAATACTGAGAATACCATGGGCAGGACATATATGGAACAAGGAAGTTGTAAACTAATGAAAAAAAACTGAAAAAAAACGACTATGCTTAAAATCAGAAAAAAAAATAGTTGAACTTGCTGGGAAACATAGAGAAAAGGAAGAGATTGGAGTAATTGATACTTACATGAAAAATTAAGGCAATAGAGATAGACTGATATAGAGTGTAACCCCTACATAACAAGCTTGCGTAAATGGGTGGGAGCTTAGAAAATGGGAGGGGTATTAAGGGAACAAATTTAGTTTATACCTCCAAATGGTGGGAAACTGTGGAAAGTCACGACCGTTCACCACCTGATGCCACAGTGCACATAAAACAAATGGAAGAAGGAAGTAGAATAATGCAAACGATTTCTCCGCCTATAGCAGAAAACGCAACACCTAATAATTTCAATAACAGTGCGATTTCATGGGCCGATGGTCAGTCCCATGTCGATCAGGAGATGGATATAATTATCGGGTCACAGTCTCTCGAATGGATTCTATCCAAATCTATAGAACCCTTTACAGAACCCTGCTTATTTAGCAACAGCTATAAAGTATACTTGGTCGGTCTATTTTGCTTAGCGGGATATCAACCTCTATGGCTTATTACATGCCAAAATCTAAATATTTTGAACAATGTTATGGCTTCAACTACAGATGAAATTTATTGCTGATAAGCTTCGTACAAATATAGACTAATCGTAGATTTTCACATGAAAATGTATTACTGGTATTTTTACTATAAAAAATGTATTGCTGGTATTTTTACTATAAAAAATGTATTACTGGTATTTTTACTATAAAAAATGTATTACTGGTATTTTTACTATAAAAAATGTATTACTGGTATTTTTACTATAAAAAATGTATATATATACTTTCATACTGTTTCGGTTTTGTTTGGGAGTTCACAATTTTGCCATAGATGGGACCCTAACAGTTGCTACAACCCGGGGTCAGAATGGACCTCAGAAGACATAAATTACAACCTTCAATCTCCCGCTCAGAGGGCTTGCTGCTGGCTGTAGAAGGAGAAGAACAGGTGAAACTACTGTTTATGAATTTCTTGTCAATTTAAGAAAATATTTCAAGGGTAATTTTATTTACAAGAAATAATTGCAAAATAAAATATTTCTAATGATGTGGGAGATGTTTTATACTATGTTTATCCTTCAAACTCCCTTGTGGCGTTTAGGGTCGTAGTTTCATTTTACTAGGTTTTGTTAATACGGTTGAGTTGCATATCGAGGGTAGAGATGCTACGCACATTCCCAGGCGGCTTGGAATTATATTTTAGACCAGTCATGGCCAAACAGCGGTCTGTTTTATATTTCTGTATGGCACACTTAATTTTATAAGCAAATTAAAGTTTCTTAAAATGTCCTTCTCACTTGTTCCCTCGCGCACTCTCTCATACATAAACACATACATAAAACAATGATGAAGTACAATGCTTCTTGAATTTTGTAAACTTTCTTGTAAACTCACTTTGTCAGCATTTTAAACCATTGGCGATTTTCGCTAAGGAATATTTTGCTATTTCTTTTGAAACAGAAAACGTTAATAAGAATTTTTTTTCTCTAAAGCGAAACGTCTTCATTTTCCAATGAATAAAAAAGAAATAAATCGCATGCAGCAATACGTGATAACTACACTATTATCAGTGACCATATTATACAATTTTATAATTATTAAAAACAATCAAAAATAAAACTTTCCTACCATTTTTAAGGTATATGCTTAAGCATGTGGTCTTCTGTAGCGAAAGTAACTGAGGTTTTTACAGCGAAAAATTATCTTGAATCTTTTTAGTAGCGTGACCTGATTTGTGATCAGCCACAGATCTTGCGGCCCACTCTTTGAAAAAGGTTGCTTATGCCTGTTCAAGACTGCAAACCGATGGAATAGCAGCCTTATTTTGGGGAGGAAAAACGATATTTTTCCGAAAACGAACGCAACAGCCTCATGGAATTTCAAATAGGTACGTATATTCCACTACTAAAAATCGCTATATTACGCACAGATTCATATTAACGTCAAAGAGGAAAATAAAATAGACGGGAAAAGAAACTCTAAACAATTCTATTTTTTCTCTAAAATAATCCCTGTAAAAATAAATAAAATTGAGAAAATGCACATTTTAAAAAGTTAAGGATTACGGATATTTTTTATTGATTCTCCGATAAAAATTGGATTTGCAATTTTTTAATTCAAAAATAAAAATTAAACCAGTTTTATGAAGATGTAATATTAGGCGAGTGTACAAGTTCACGAAGATCTCTTTATAGAAAAATTGAGTCGGAATTCACAAGAGGAGTACATTTGATTTTTCTAGCTAAAAATTTTGAAAAAGCAAAGATAATTTACAATTTCTGTTAATAAAATAATTTGAATTTAATTCTGTTGATCATTAATTCAAGCAACGTTAAATGAATGTCTGTATATAGCAAACTATGAAAATAATACCATATCCATACACATATATACGTGTTTGTGTATTCGTGTTGAAACGGTTATTATGCAAAGAAAATAGACTTACATGAAAATATATTTTACAGAAAACGACAGCATTTTAAAATGTCTACACACAAACTGGTCCAATGGGCCTCGATAGGGAATCAGATTCGATATAACCCCGCTTAATCACATATTACGTGGTGGAACTCATCCGAATGTCTCTTTTACAAATAGGACTGTGCCCCTACGAGCCACGACTACACTCACCAAGCCGCTCCATCCAGAGCATTAGAAGCCAGTTCAAGGAAGGATATACAAGTGATAGAAATTAGGTAGATTTGAGATAATCGTAAATAATTCATCGAGTCTAGAAGAAACCTCAACAGAAAAGCACTTGACGTCATTTCCGTCCTATATTTGGGACTCATCAGCAGTACGCATCCACATGTCTACTAAAGCCGGTTATATGTGCTTTATCTTGCAGGTTTGTTGAAGATATATTATGGAATTATAGGATATAGGGTATATTATGAAATTGTAGGATATTAGATGGACTAATATCATGGAAATATTTTCATGTTGGTTATTTGTTTTGTTTGTTTTCATTTGTTTGGCGGCACATAAACATCTCTAATACCGAATCGAAATATTTTCTACGTACTTTTATGCTTTCAGAATAAAGGTACATTTTTTAGATAAATATTTTGCAGATCATAAAATGTATTGTTGGTAATTTTACTATGAAAATGTACTGTTGATTTTTGTTTGCTGGGGTTCTAAGGAGTATATTCCAACATAGTACTCTTATTTATTTTATTTTTATTATATGGACTGATCTCATGAAATAGTTTTTTTTATGTTGGTTGTTTTGTTGGTTGATTTTGTTTGGTGGCATTTCAAACTCCATGGGTTATTTAATCTCGTAATCTAAATATTTTCTATCTAATTTTATGCTTTCAACAAGAGACATTTCGTGCATAATCTTATAAATGCTTTATAGATATATATTTTGTGGATCATAAAATGATTTGTTGTCAATTTTACTTTAAAAAAAAAGTATTTTTATAATTTTTGTTTTATTGCCGCATTACTTTTCATCTTGATATGAAAATGTATTGTTGCTTATTTTATTCTAAAAATGTACCGTTAATATTTGTTTTGGCCTTAACTATTTACCTGTTGCTGGAACCCGAACAGGTGCTAGCATCCCAGGTGATTGTGTGCCTGGCAACTACAACAATTAAAGGGAATACCACACACCTCGAAAAACTTCAATTTCACGAACAGAGCTCCTGCTATCGGATGTAGTTTATTTTCATACCCAGGACGACATATATATATATATATATATATATATATATATATATATATATATATATGTATATATATATATATATATATATATGTGTGTGTGTGTGTATATATATATATATATATATATATATATATATATATATATATATATATATATATATGTGTGTGTTTGTGTATATATATATATATATATATATATATATATATATAAAACCATTTTCAGTACTAGATTGTGGGATACGAGAGAAGTGTATTTGTTTTAATGGCGATTGTTCCTTGCTCTTGCTGCATTCAGGTTTGGAGACGTTTAATTTCAAATGCCTTAATGCAATCGTGACAGCATTTACTACGCAATTTTCACTCGAGGACCACCTGATTGATGTTATTAAGTGGTACCCCGACAGCTCTTACACGTGTCTTTGTAGCTGGACCATGGTTTATCTACGTTTCGTTTGCTCCTGTGTAGCTGGCGGCTGTAGATAAGGGCTTCTTGATATTCGATTGTCACTCATCCCGGTGACATGACCGCGACATCGCAAATGAGATTGCATCCGAAAGGTCTCGATGCCTCCAATTTTTCACTTTACAAACGGAACAGAATTAATGATCTTACCTCGAAGTGTATATTCGAAAACTGAGCGAAGGCAACGCTTTTTCAGAAACATCCAGCTGATTTATAAATGTCCGACGTGGATTTCAAGTCCCATATATGTGTGTGTGTGTGTGTGTGTTTGTGTGTGTGTCAATAGATAGATAGATAGATAGATAGATAGATACGTCGGTGCAATAAATCTTACTTATTATAAAACGCAGATTGTGTGTGTGTGTGTCTGTACGTTTATATACTGGATCGAATTTCCTACATTTTTCAACCGATTTCAACAAAACTTCACAGGACTGCGTAAAATTACCTTGTGGTGGTTCTGACAGCGCCAAAAATTGGAAAAACACAATTGTTTTTGCACAAAATCAATTTGAAAACACGATTAAAAGGCATCGCCAGAATGAAAGGGGACAACTTATATCGAGTTATACTTATAAAACCCAGGTTGTTCGTGTGTGTGTGTGTGTGTGTGTGTGTGTGTGTGTGTGTGTGTGTGTGTGTTCGTTTATATACGGGATCGGATTTTCTACATTCACTTCACTTTTTTTTGGCAGATAGTGTTTCTTATTGTCTTGCACACTTTTTTCTTTATTTTTACATTCAGAATACTTTAAACATTCCATTTACAAGACAATTGTTTATGATAAAATTCTATTCAATCGATAGACTCATAACGATTGAAAACAATGTTTTTGTTTGAGTTTGGGTTGACGAATTCGAAAGAAAAAAAAATCTAATTAAGACATGTGTGTCCTTCAACCTTAAACAATAATCTTTGTCAATTTTATTTTTCAGTCTTCATGATGGTCGATACTGGATATCCATCTCTTACTGTTACATCCCCGGGCAACGCCGGGCACTACTGCTAGTTTGTTATAACCACAGAATAAATAACCAGAAAAGGAACATTCGTGACAAATCTCTTTCAAATCAGGTTATGTAGTTCACTATACATTTACCTCATATATATATATATATATATATATATATATATATATATATATATATATATATATATATATATATATATATATATATATATATATATATATATATATAGAGAGAGAGAGAGAGAGAGAGAGAGAGTCTGTTTCATGCTTGAACGCAATCTTAAGGTCCGTAGATTGCGATCAATAATCAAAGAAATTATCACCACACCATTTTGTCATCTCTGACCACACTTCTCTCTCTCTTCTTCTCTCTCTCTCTCTCTCTCTATATATATATATATATATATATATATATATAAATATATATGCATATATATATATATATACACATATATATATATATATATATATATATATATATATATATATATATATATAGAGAGAGAGAGAGAGAAAGAGAGAGAGAGAGAGATAGGAGACGTGTTTCTTAAACTTTATATTAAGACTAAAGTTCTGCCATGATATATTATCGGTGAGCTTAAACTTAACAAAATGTGATACACCGATAACTCCTTGATGGTGGCAGACACAAAAAAGAGACTGTAAAAATGCTAGTCCCGCTTGTAAAGAAAATTTAAATGATAGAACAAAACAGTAACACCTTGTGTTTTAGTGGCTTTACTAATTTGCCGGAGGTTCTAAGATTTTTAAAAAATATAATGTCGAAAGAAGGCTTGAAGAATTTGACACACTTAGGGCTTACTAACAGCGATAATGGGATTAGAAAGATTGTGCGGAGAGTAAAAGAAAAAAAAAATGTTCTGAGCTAGAAATTATAAGAAATTATAGAGAGCAATGCTCGTGCAATTTCGAAAGGGACACGGCGTTGAGAAGAAGCTAAAGTTTAATTTTTAAACCTTATTTTACAGTTTGTAATACGCATTTCAAGTCATCAAAATCTTGCGATATGGTTGCTGTGTAACGACATTTTTTGTTGTGAGATCTTCTCTGCTATCAAGTTATACGGGTGAAAGAACACGTACGCAAATTAAGTTGATGTTAATTGATAGAGAATTTATGCTTGACGGTGTCGATGTCGACGATGTTAAAGATAGGCTGCTCTATTATCAAACGATCGAAATATGCTGCAATATCTCGTTTAATAAGAATCGTTTAATGTTTTGCTCCTGAGAAAATCATACGTGATGCCGCTGATGAGTTCCTATGTTACTCAAAGCTTCGTTTATCTTCGTTTTGGATCTTTGACTGAGAAAATTTATTGGATTAAATTGCTAGTGTCAAAAGCAGAGTGAATTCCAGTGTGTGATTTTTCTTTTATTTTTTTTCAGAAAAAAAGGACTAGGGATTAAAAGAAATACAAGATTGGATGGAAAGACGGTAAACAGATTACAGACTGAATTTTGTTTTGAAAATGAATGTAAGTAAAGAAAAATCATCGGAGAAATGTCAGTAAAGAAATGAGTTTTAAAGGGAAAAAAATATAGAAGAAATGGAAGATGCAATCTGAGACTTTAGATCGAACAAGAAGAAGACGATAGAGACGAATTAAAAAACTAAAAATTAAATCACAATCTATATCGTGTAGAAATAGGCAGGGAAATATCCCCTTTTTAGAATATGCATATAGGGACATAAATTTTAGTATGGTGTAAAAAAAGGAATCGCGTATAAAACGCCACCTACAGAAAAACGGTAAAGAACGTCTATTCAAACCCGTTATATATATGTAACTTCACACACAATCACACAGAGACACACACATACAAATAAACACACAGACAGACATACGCACATCTCTCTCTCTCTCTCTCTCTCTCTCTATCTATATCTATATATATATATATATATATATATATATATATATATGTATGTATGTGTGTGTTTCTGTGTGTTTGTACGTATTTATATATTTTTTCTGCCCACTCGTTTTTATTAATAATTTTATATTTTAGCCGTGTGTCCTTTTGTCGCCTCCATGTATGTCTTTTCGCGCCGTGCAAATGTTTATTCTGCCAAACTTCTTTGTATATATATATATATATATATATATATATATATATATATATATATATATATATATATATATATATTTATTTGGTTGGATAGATGTGAGTGTGTGACCCTGGGTTTCACGTTTTAGCGATCGTCAGACAAACTGATTAATGTTTTAAAAAATTTGGGTCTATGTAGATTGCATGTATTGGTGTTATTGTGGAAGTGCTGGGAGAAATTTCGTCGTTTTGTCATTCATCGTACTAACGCAAACATCGATATATGCAGACACATATACATACTTGGTCGTCCGTCGGGACTCATACATATACAAACGTATGTGGGCAGTTTCGGCTATGACACATGTATGTATACGGGTGGTGTTATGTCTATACATACGCATTTGTATGTTGAAATATTGAAATTTAAACATTCGAAGTGTGGCGGAAATGTCACGTTAGTGTCTCGTGACTGTATACATGTCATATTATGTATATATTTTTTTTTTCGCTGAAAAATATTTCCTCGCATGTATGTATATACGTGTGGTGGGGTTTGTGTAAAATTATGATAGGTAAAAATTATTATTATTATTATTTATATTTATTTTTAAATTTTTATATTTATATACACTTTTCACACACACATATATATATATATATATATATACACACACATATATATATATATATATATATATATATATATATATATATATATATATATATATATATATATATATATATATATGTGTGTGTGTGTGTGTGTGTAATCGCTGCCTGATAATTTTATATTTTGCCCGTCTGCTGCACGGATAGCTCGGTAATCCTTGATACAGTCACCTACCCAGACAGAGGCGCACAATAATAAACGATTAAATATGCGCACACACATAACACACAGACAAACACACACACATACACACACACATTGAGTGTATGTGCTAGTCGTGTAATGGATAGCGGCTCGTAATGAAAAACCAGAGAACAATGTTCGATATACGATAGAATAATGTTAATGTTGGTGGTGGTTAGGGGGGAACAGAGGAGGAGTGGTTACCTAATATGGTAAACTATACCCCATAAAGAAATTCACTCAGTGATATTATTTTATTGTATGATATCCGCTGCGCGAGGACTTTTCTTTTCATGAGTATTATATTGCTTCGTTTAACGCCTGACGATTGTACTACAGTATAATTAACCACAATTACGGTCATATGAACCATTTAGCCGTGGACAGAATTAATATCTACGGAGTTCTTTCATTAAGTATGCTTGCTCTCTTCCTTTGCATATTTCATATACCTTGCATTGAGCATTGTCTTTGTAGAGTCTATAGCCTTTGCCTTCACACACACATATATGTATATGTACATATATACATATAACATCACTATACATATATATATATATATATATATATATTATATATATATATATAGGAGAAATTATATATATATAAATATAAATACATATATATTAAAAATATATAAAAAAAAAATATATATCGAATATATATATATATATATATATATATATATTGAAGCAATAAGAAGGAGAAATTAGTCTTTAAAAAGTAAAGATTAAAGTTAAAAATTAAAAAAAAAAAACATCGAAAAGTAACTTGTAGCATCAGATTAACAAAAACAGAAATAGAAGAATTGATTGCAGAATTAAAAAAAGAAAAATAATTAAATAAAGCTGATGGAAAAACATCGGATAAATGTTAAAAACGAATCAGTAGTTAAGAAATTCAAAATACAAGTTAAAAATCCAAAAAAGGGGCCAAAAGCAATTTGAGACGTCAGATTAAAAAAAAATAATTAATCCGGAAGATAAGAATGAAGAACGGAATAAAGATTTCAAAATCGATAAAAAAAATAAAAATATCTATTTCATTTAATGAATAAATATAGGAAAGTCGAAACCAATGAATACAAGTAAAAGAATTAAATTAAAAAAAAAAAAAAAACAATTAAAGAAAAACTATTAAAGGTCTCTAAAATATAAGATGATTCGGATTAAGAAAAAATAAATTTTAATTCTGTTAATCTCACAATAAATATGCAACAATTTGAATACAACATATACAGAATAGAAGATTACAATGTTAACCACTTCAAGTGACAACCTTTATCTACCTTCCTTATCCTCATTATTTCATTGTTACACATTCATGACGGTCGTTTTCGAGTATAGAATCCAGAGGTTAGCAGTGAATATTTCGGAGACAATAGGAAAGCGTAGTTCAGATTAGCAGTGGATATCGCAGAAAAGACAAGTTGGCACTGGTCATTCGGCTAGGATAACCAAAAATGGCCGCCTTTATACACGACGGATTCAATGTTCTGCGGCTTCTGATTGGTTAACCTTCTATTGGTGGACTATAAAGGGAGTTAAGTCATTTTGATTCGCTCACTAGTCATATACATATATATATATATATATATATATATATATATATATATATATATATATATACACAAAAAACTGTAACATTCAATTCCTACCACATCTTTCACCATCCTGAGTATGACGATAAACGGCATCCGCGTTCTGGGTAAGACGATAAACTATATCCAACTGCAAGGCCTCTGATCAGAAGGTTTAGAATAGCGTAGGACCACCTCGTGATTGCTGGTGTTCCCAGGTGCTCGCTGACTATGAGTGGTAGCACCTATTACGGTCCCGGGTTTGAACAAATAGTTAACACACAAACTGGGGTTAAAACGCTGAAAGTGTAAGAATATGTTTAAACCTGAAATATTTGTAAAAACTATTACCAGCAATACATTTTTGAAGAACAAAATTATTACCAGCAATACATTATTACCAGAAATATATTTTTGAAAAAATATACTAGCTATACATATTTGAAAAAAAAATTACCAGCTATACATTTTTGACGAAAGAAAATATCCCCAGAAATAGAATTTTAAAGGACAAAATATTACCAGGAATATATTTTTGAAAAAAAAAATATTACCAGTAATAAACATTTTGTCGGTATTAAATAACATATTTAGGTTAATATACCGTAAAACAAAAGAAACCAAACGAAAACAACTCTTTCATTCGTATTACACAACACAATGATCCTGTAGCATGTTAACAATAATCGTTAACATTGAGTGACTTTCGCAGTTTTCAATGTATGGACATTTTTGTAAAAATAAAAAATAAAACCATAAAAATACATTTGATAACATGACCTTCATTCTTGTTCAAATCAATTGAATCAAATAATTCCGTTGTTATTTACATTTATTCCTATATTTGCAATAAAACATAATGCAGTGCACATGTTAGTAATTCATAAGTCCATTCCACGACATCTTTCCTCGCAGATTGCACATAAAATCTCGTTTGGTTTATATCAGGAGAGTTTCCAAGACAGTCGATAGTACTTTGATTTGTTCGCTGGTAAGGATTGCCATTGTGTTCGTGCAGCGTTACATTTTTTTGGCTTCCTTGGAGTAACGTCCGTTGCAGACAATGGCCGTAGGACAACTAATCGACAGTCGAAAAAATAGTGACTGGTCATGAGGAAAATTTGATGCAATCACGGATGACACAATATTTTTCAAGGCTAAACAAATTTCATCATACACCCCGTTGTTGTTTCAATTAATTTGCAGAAGGATGTACACTTTTTTTTTCCGAATGAAAGTTGATCAAGAAAATTTATAAACACCTACTGTTCATCTGAAAAAAAAAGACAACCGTTTATTAAAATTAATTGATGCTACACAAGGCAAGGCAAGACAAAATGGCAGGATTAATTTCCTTGATCGGGAATTTGTTATATGTTTTAGAAATTGAAAGATGTTCTTTTTTATTTGATACGCCATGTTTCTTCGAGAACCAAGAATGGTTATAGTTAAACGACGCTCACTAGAAAATATGAGAGCTTTCTTATTTCCTTATGTTTCTTATTGAATTAAATGATTTACAGTAAACAGTTCGTTGCTTGATAGGTGCGGAGACTTAATGAAATAGGCATTTCTTCGAGATACTGACACACTGTGTCTGTATATTCGTGAACGGGATTCATATGGAAGTATCATAGATAATATATATATATATATATATATATATATGTGTGTGTGTGTGTGTGTGTGTATGTGTGTGTGCGTGTGTGTGTATGTATGTGCGTGTGTGTGTTAAAGAGTATCAAACACTTAAAATCCATAGGTAATAATTTTAATTTCATGAGAGCTTTAAAAAAAATTAAAAAATTGTGAATTGCTTGTGGCTCCTGAAGATTTAGAGCTGCTTCTGTTAAAACACTCACGAAACAAAAATTATTACCTCTCGGATTTTAAGTGTTTGATATTTATACTTCAATTAATAATAATTTTGCGTTGTCTTTCGACATAGAAATCTCCCTGGATCTATATCTGCCTGGAAATTCTACACGGATTGCCATATTGTATATATATATATATATATATATATATATATATATATATATATATATATATATATATATGGTTGACTCTCCCCGTCGTATTTGACACCTGACGGTCAAGGAGCGCAGTTCATAGGAACCGACAGCCAGACACCATCAAATATAATTTGATTATTATCGTGAAGGCTTTGTGCGGAATCAACCACACGTTTTGAAAGGCCGAATACAGAGACCTGGAGAAATATGTGTCACAAGGCCCCCAAATGACCCTTCGAGGGTTTTGAATTCAGAAGTGTCCTTCTCCCAGATAAGTTGTCATCCAAGTCTATAGAACCTAGTCTGTTCTGCTATTTACACATAGCTGGAGAGATTAATAACTTTTCCAAGGGTATTAGCACGTAAGTGAATTTAATGGTTTCGACTGGAATTCGAACTCCGATTCCTTAATCTGTGCCGCTATTCACTACTCCACCGTACCTCCACACTCTCTCTCTCTCTCTCTCTCTCTCTCTCTCTATATATATATATATATATATATATATATATATATATATATATATATATCTTATATTATGAATGAGGCAGCCAATGCGATTTGGGAGTTTAAATCTTGATATTTACAAACACATTCAATCTTATGAGAGCATTAAAATATCCGAGATAAGTAACTGAAATCTATGCATTATCTTTATCACAATAAATCTGACACTGTGTCGCATCTGTACGTCTCGAGCAACCTTGGATAGGCGCCCGATCGTTATGCCTCAGCTGCTGATGGCAGTGCAGCATCTGTTATAGCTGTACAGAGTCACATGGCAGTGATAGTTCCGATTGCTATGAATGCATGGGAAAACGCTTTCTCCTTTCTTTCCGTAGAGTATGCATAACCCCGGTAGCAAGCTGTCGTTTCTCCTCTACTCGCTCCAGTCTTCGGTGTAAATCGCGTCCCCACCGAGCAATCACTGGCGACGTGTTTTCGCCTCTCGATACCCGTGTCCATGGCCTCCATGTCCCTTTTGCAGATTTCCTTGAAGAGAAGATGATATCGCCCTTTAAGACATTGGAGCCAGCGCTGTCGGCGTAGGGATCGGGCGAGAATTACGGCATTGGTGATCCGATGGAACCACTTGTTGTCCAGAATGCGTCTCAATCAGCGGAAATGAAAGGAGCATTTTTCATCTCTGGAGTAGAGATAAGACTGCAAGACTGGACAGTGTCATAAAACACTATATAACACATTCGATTTCGATGCATGTATCTGGTTTCCCATTCTCACACTAGGGTGTCGATAGCCGTACTAGACTTTTTATATTTCTAACCTAGCTTCAATTTCGTGTTGAGCAGCTCTCTCTCTGTCTCTCTCTTACTCTCTCTTTCTCAATAATAAATTCCTACGTAATACAATTAACAATTAATTGAATTTTAATTACCATTATACAAGTCTAACTGTATAATCATTGTTGGATATTAAGCGGATTTATGATTTTTAATTGTATTTCTTTGAAACTTGCTAGTGATAATATCAATTATATTAATTTTATTAAATAAGATTTTACAGTATTAATAAATAATATTACTTAAGATAATAATCTCAACAATACAAAATTGCATTTCAATAAAATATTAAATTTCTATGTTAATCTAATCAGCCATTTTCTATACAGCATATGTTAATTATTACTATTATATGAATGTTGCCATTATCAACAGTTTACTTGTATTTATTTCACCTTACCGTTGTTTTCTATTGCATCTTCTACAAGGATTCTTTGCGAGAAAGATCCTAGAATAAATACGGAATTTATGAAAAATCTTGTAGAAACAATACAAAATAAAGCAAGCATTATAATTTGATTTGAGCAAATATTTACTGTATTATATTTCTAAGTTCCAGAAGCAGTTTACAATGTGCTTCCGTTTTTGACATTTGCATGAATTTTGCAGAAAGTCACATGTCTCAAGAAAGAAAAGCTTTATTTGAAAATAATTAGCGCATATAATCTTATCATCTCTGGCTGCTTTGATGTGGCATCTGAAGCGTTGACATGAACGAATCAGTTTTTTTTTTTAATCTTGGATATAGTCTTGTTTATGGCAAACTTGAGTGATTTCATGGTGTCATAGAGGTGTTGACTATACTCTTTCATTACTAAGTTCTATACTTAGAAATCCTGTAGATTCGAGTCTAGTGAGCTACGTGAAATGTGTTTAGGAGAACACCATCATGGAGATTGTCAATTTATCTATATTTGTGTTAGATTTATGAGAATTTACATCGTCTTGTTAGTACTGCCTTTTCTTACGAACGCTGCCTATCCAGAGCTTCAAAACTCTCATCAACATTTCTTCATAGACTGCAGCATTGGATAGTAAATCCCCAGAAAACTCTCTTGATGTGTTAGTTTGTTTAGCAAGCGCTTCGCCCGGATCAAATGATCCTATATTGTCTTTTCTAACATGAAATGGCCTGTTCAAATCACATGAGTTGTATCGGAGGTCTTCTGATAGCAAACTCTGATACCTTGAGGTAATTTGCAATGACTCTGGACGATTTTTCCGTAAACTTATCCATTATATTCTGGGCTTTTCTGAAACGTTAGGCGTTCTGATTATATGACAACCATTAGCACGCATTTTCCATTTAGATGCTGCTGGTGCATTCCCATCGGCAGCTTTCAAATTCTTTCCAATTTTAATAAGAAAAATTTTCAGGAAGTGAGCTATCTCTCTATCAGTGTCTTTGCTTTTAGCAGAAAGATAAGAGCAAGCATTTTCATTTGGCGAATCAACTTGATCTCTGACGGTATAAAAAGAGAAGATAAATAAAAATAGGCTCTTGAAAGACGTGTCCTCAATAAACTAACGCACCATCTGATTTTTTTTTAGGATTTGGTCATTCTACAAGGAAATTAAATCATGAAATACCATTACTATACATATTCCTTTTTGCTGGTCTTATATATAACAGCACTTTCTGATTATCTAATGGGGTTCAGCATATGAGATGAGGAAATTGAACATAGAATAGAAAGTGCTGTAAGTATTTTCGCCCAACAAAACAAACTGCTACAAAACGAAAACACTAACCTCAGGGTCTTACATAACCTCATCAGAGCGAGACTCTCATATGGATATCATACATGACGACAACACCATTCTGAAATATAAAACTGCTTTGTGAGATCAACGGTAAAAATGCCTTTTGGGCGATTGAAGAATACAGGTCTTAGTGAAGCCCATCCTTCTTCGGGCCATGTAGAGAGCCGCTACAGAATGATTGACCAGAGCTAAATAAACGAAACTGCGCCTCCTGAGGACTTTCAGCGGCAGCAACATCTAACTGGAAATCAAAAATAGAACGAGTTACAATAGCTCAGTCAGTTATGGGCCACATGCTTGAGCGATCATGTATCTTTCGATAAATGACTGACGAGGCAGATATTTCCCGCAGAATGTTGCCATTACTTTTTGCGGTAGACCAGTTGCCATCCAAGGCTATAGAACCTGGTCTGTCCTTCTATTTTCCCATAGGTGGGGGGAGAAGAATATCATTCATACGTTTCCTAAGGGTATTAGCATGTAAGTGAATATAATGGATCCGACTGGAATTCGAACTCGGCTCTCCGATTCCTCAAACGAAACCGCTCTCCATTACTTCCCCATGCCTCCCCTGGACCCGAAAAACGTATTTTGGCCCAAACAATTGTTTTAAGACAAAGATTTTATAACTTTCAACCGAAAGTAGCATTGACTTCCCTGCAAATGAATGCCGAATATTTCCTTAAAATGAAACGGATAATATTAACATAGCCTTTATAATGATCAGGTGGCATTGCGTCTGATAACTAATCCTTTGTTAATCTCAGTCATGCAGTGAGATTTTAAGAGTGCTGCCATGTCAATGGCTTACGAGCATTTGAAGATACTCCCATATCTTTCAAATATTTCGAAAATCTCAAAACGTGTTTCATGTCCCCACATTTTGTTGTTACTTATATTCAGAGAGAAAGAATTGGACTTTCTGGAACACATAGAGAGGAAAATGGTCTGGATATTCTTCCAATTACAGTTCATCTTGCAGTGAACAGAAATAGAAGAAAGAAACTATATAACCTGGAGAAAGATACATGCTAAAATGTCAAACGTTATTTCGCACAAAGAAACGAAGTAAATTATGTTCAAACCTTATCATCCACAGCCTGAGTGAATATGGCTCTTAAAAAAAGAATTGTAGCTACATCAAAAAATATGTTTATATAACTGTTGAAACTTGACTAATGCATGGAATAATAATGCAACACAAAATGTACTTAGAACAAAATGTATTGAAACAAGAAAGTGTACACAATATTTACATATAGTCTTTTGTATATTCCTGGTAAGACCGTTCCTGGAGAATGTGTTGACTGAGTCGCAGTCGGGCAGAGTCTCTGGTTGAATCTCTTGATTCCTCCCTCTCTTCCCGGTACCAACCATATTTATATGGTCGGTACTCCACTATGCAAATTAGGTGGATCCTACCACAACAATAACATAGATGTCGGAAAAATAATCGGAGTTTTTTCAGCTTCTCTCTTTCTTCGGTTATATTTCTTGGTCTGTTGAAAAGCGCTATATACATAATCCGGTATTCATTCTTTGCATTGTACATCTTTCATTCTCTGGATTTAGTGGTTTGCTTGTAAAACATTTTTTTTCCAAAACATTTACGTTTTTATTTGAAAGGAAAATTTGAGGCATGTGTTAATGGTAAATATTTACAGGTGTAAGCCACACGTTTATACAGTTCCCAGTAAATGACCTATCTTCCAAAATTAAGCTATTTTATAATTCATTTGAGCAATTCCTTCGTTTCTTTATCATATCCTATATATATATATATATATATATATATATATATATATATATATATATATATATATATATAGAGAGAGAGAGAGAGAGAGAGAGAGAGAGGGAGAGGGCAATTTATCCATCGCTCCATATATATATATATATATATATATATATATATATATATATAAAGCGTATATTTCGGCATCATGTTTTCATTAAGACATGTTCCATTAAGTATTTTAGACAAGTTTTTGTATAATTTTTGATCCTTTATAATAGGATCCTCTCGTAATTACAGACAAGTTTCTTTAGTATCATTTTTAATGGAGGAATGAAAATGTCCCCGTTAATGCATAATAATTTTATTCCGTTAGCACAATTTGTATCAGGCCCATGTCTTTTCAAATGCAAAATATCGTTAAGTTCATTTTTATACATGTGAAGTGAAAGCCACTACAATTTTTAACTTTTAGCATGTAGGCTCACGTAGAAATATCAAGAGAGTAAACTAATTTATTGTAATGTCTAAATATCTTTTAAAAAGAAAAAACTACTTAAAATCATTAGTTAAAACTTAATTTATACTATCTACTGTAAACATTTTAAAACATTTGTGCAATATCTTAATTTATTTTATTAAGGGTTGGTTTTGATTTTTTATGTAGATACGTTCAAGAATTTTTAGATTATGCTTATTATTTTCATGGAAAAGTATAGATTTATTTTCAACAGAAATTTTTGTAAATTGTGAATGTGGACAGGGATGCTGTTGTAAATGTTGAGATATGGTATATGCATCATTCAAATGATAACGCAACCCACGCGACAACGTAGTTGTGGTATGGCCAACATATATATATATTTTTTTTTTCTGTTGGCGATACAATCTACCAAGTGCTATTTAAATTCATATACAATGCTGGTATTCTGCAAAATGTTAGCTAGTGTGGAGGAGTTATTACGAATGATTAAATTGGATATAGTGAATTTAGTACACTACAGTATTCATTTAATTGATTTTTATTTGGATCTGTGGTGGCTATATTAGTATTTATTAAACTTTGTAGGATATTTTCGTCCTTTTTTATAAATAGAATATATTTGACTGCGATATCAAAAGATTAATTGCAGAAGTATTAAATGAATGGAATATGCATAAACATGGTAATTTTCCTTTTTCTTTTAAATAGTAGACAAAACTTGTTTAAATTATTTAATGAAACATCTGTCTGTATTTCTGGGATGAAGTGTTATGTAAAATGTTTACATTATTCGGACTATTGTCCTCATCTTTGTCGCCGTGTTTCGGCCGTTTTACGTTGAACTCACATTCTTGGGGTCCTGTCACTGGATCTAACTAACGCCTTTATTCACTGTGCCATGTGTCCTTGACACATGGCACGGTGGATAAAGAGTGTGGGTTCAATACCTGGCTAAGGCTGGGGATAACTTTGAGAGAGGAATTAACAGGAGATAACTGACATCCATTAGACATGACACGTGGAACTAGACAAGTCTACCACAGTGAGCGAAAGAAAGGGTTCAGTCCAACCACCTGAAGAAGACCGGTGCATACAACGGCCGAAACGTTGTGATAAACATGGCGACAAAGAGGAGGACAATTTTCCGAATAATGTAAATAATTTTAATGAAACATGTCTTAAAGAAAACATGCTGCCGATATATATATATATATATATATATATATATATATATATATATATATATATATATATATTTATTGTTGTGTTTGAGTAAATTTTTTTGTCATTATTTACATCTTCAAATAATTCTATTTAGACAGGCTACAAACCATTCCAATACATCAAGGAGTTAAATATGAATTCTGACACTGTCCGTTTAACTTTAAGCGATAATGTTGTGAAACTTTCTAAAATTAGTCACTACATTTTTTCAGTCGCGATTTAATCGATTTTCACACCAGTAGAAAATGGCGGTTGTTACGAAGGATCCAGCCAAAAAGTATCTTTCAATCAAAAGAATTATTACCAATTCCATTGAAGAGTGCTTTGTGAAAATCAATTTGAGTCGAAAGTGTGATTTTTCCTTTATCTTTTCAAGACCTTTAAAAGAGGGTTCAAAGAGCCTCTCAATATTTTTTTATTTTTGTATGCTATGTTTCCTACTTTGTATCTTGTGTCCAAGCTATGACCATTAGACCTTATAGGAAAATTTTTAATTAATTATAACATTTTTCTTAGTATATGTGATGTTTCTAGTAGGGCGAACTTCCGGGCAACTTGTATGTTGATGGTACCTGGAACACTGTTAGTAAAATTGTCCATTCCTCTTCTCACAAGGCCCAGTGTTCCGATAATTATTGTCACAATCTCAGTCTTCATTCTCCATATCCAGTTAATCGCGATCACCACATCCTGTATTCGATCTATGCTGTCGATAAATTTATTTTCTTTGTTTTCCCCTCTTCGATTGTCTTCTTTTTTTTTTTTGTTAATTAATTGTTCCTTACACCCATAACTAATTCGTTTATATCGCTCATTTCCTGCTCGGAGTAATTTATTGTTCTCAATGAAATTGTATGTTCTCTCGCTTATGATAGAAAGGAGCATGTTGTACATTATTATTATTGTACATTATTGGTAGGCAGGTAATCGACCTATCGTTCTTCAGGTTCCGCGTGTGTGTGTGTGTGTGTGTGTGTGTGTGTGTGTGTGTGTGTGTGTGTGTGTGTGTGTGTGTGTGTGTGTTGTGGCTTGATCCATGTAGCTCTTTCTTTATGCATTTTGCATTTTCCCACATCTTACACTCTGGATATTAGGCGGGTCATTTATGTCTATTTTATTTTTTCAATTTCTCGATATGCTTTCTTGTATTTCTTCTTCTTCTTCTTCTTCTTCTTCTTCTTATTATTATTATTATTATTATTATTAGTAGTAGTAGTAGTAGTAGTAGTAGTAGTAGTATTAACCAAATCCTCATCCTACAGACTTTTCTCTTCATAATAATTTTAAAATGATTTGGCAGTTGATATTGATTGTATTTCTCGTAACTAAATGTTTGGCGATTACCTTACATGGTTTCCGCCGTTCGATAATGTGCGTCTCAAAAATGACGCCTTTTTCGGGTTGACATCTCTGGGAATCAGGCTCTGGGAAGTTCAAATAATATTAAGCCCAAGTTACAGAAGTCCTTCCCATAAGACATTGCCTCTTCTTCAGGAGGATGTTTATTTCCAAGTGACTGAGACGCACCCCAAAGGGGATGTGCCAAGTGGGACTGTGAATTTTTTCCATAGCATTGCCGTAGAAACCCACTTTAAACTGAGCTTGTGTTATATTCATAAATGATGTAGGCGCACTATAAAAAATACCGGTTCTTTTTTTGTCTGCGATCAAAGTGTAGTATTTGTTGCGGAAACTGGGCTAATTTTGGACAGGGATCAGGTGCACGTAAATTAAACTAACCTTCTGTCACATCCTACCAGCGTGGGGCGGCAAAAAAAATATAATCGCTTCTCGGCGTTTTCGCTAAGATGAAGGTGTTGTGTACGTTTTATCAGATTAATCTGACTCCATCTTCTTCTTCTAGCTTACCTTCTTTATTTTCTTTCTTTCGTTGATTTTCTCGCTGAAAACAAGTAGTGTCTTTCCCCCTCTTTCCACATGATCAAAACAGTATAAATTATTTATGTACTGACATGGAGTAACAGTCATGACGGACACAGTTATAATAGGATATTTCTTCTTCTTCTTCTTCTTCTTCTTCTTCTTATTATTATTATTATTATTATTAACAGTAGTAGTAGTAGTAGTAGTAGTAGTAGTATTAAGGTGTTCAGAATTGTATAGTTCCCATGATTTTGGTAATGTATATACAACAAACTTTCCTAGATTAGGACTACTTTAAGAGACAGTTTATTTGAATAAAAGTGGAAGATAACGGTTAACCCTAGACTAAATTCAAAGGTATCAGTATTGCCATCAGGTGATACAATGGTGGTATTGGTGTTTCTGTACAGAACTCTAATTGCCTCATCAATTCTGGAAGGTATATCATAAAGTTGCAGGATCTTGACCATTGGGTCGCTTCTGAGGGAATCATATGTCATGCAAAAGTCAACAAAACAGATTGTGACCTCTTTGTTGAAATTTTACATCGCTTCAATATGCGACGAATGGAGAGGATTTGATCAGTTGTCAACCTGACTATTCTAAATCTATTTTGGTCCTTATCTAGGAGTCGATCGATGGTAGGGAAATCCTATTGAGAGTTAGACCACTATTGTTGGTCGCACTTGTTAGATCGCTCTTTTTGGAATCAGGGACTATTCAACACTTCAGCCAAGCTAAAGGCGACGAATGGTGTATGAATGTGTGGTTGCAAAACTCGAGGAGGACGTCATGAAAATTTGGATCTTTACACAATAATGTTGGTATGTTTTCAAGATATGGAGATTTGTTGTTGGCAAAATCTTTGAACGTTGTTTTGAATTCATCGACCGTGAATGGATTAGTGGTTATGCCTAGTATATTGGATATCTGATGCTGAGGGATTGGAAAACCACTGATGGCGGTGCTCATCCCATGAGTTTTTTTTCATTTGCCAAACCAATTGGCTTTACGATTTTCAGCGGAAGCCCCCTTCTGCCGTATGGAATGCTGTGTTTTATTTTTCTGAGAATCTCCGTATTTTTTGCCAAACTTCAGATTGTTGTTTTTTCGTATGCAATCTTAAAATCTTTTCTATCTCCTCTTGGATGTATTCTGCGTCTACATTGGCATTGGCCTCATTTAGAATCCTTTGTGTTTTAGTGGTTTTTTTTAAAGTACTTCTAATTAGCTTTTGTCCATATCTCGGTTTCAGTTTTTACACATTTTCTGGCCGTTCTATCATGGAGATATGCACTGATGTGGAAGTGGTGTAATTTTTTTCTCGTTGGTACTTTTCAGTGTGCGATTTTTTCTGTCGATAATATAAGGTTGTTATATCGTGTTTCAATGCCATCATATTAATCAAAGAACATTTCATAAAGATTCTTAATATCGACAACCAACAAAGGATCATCCTCGTCTTTGTTGTTATATTTGATAAATACAGCAACAAAAAATGAAGATGATAGTCCAAGCAATGTAAATAGTGTGCATATTACCTCATATCAAAAATATAGACATAAACTCAACATAGCAGTGTCTCAAGGGTCTGTTTAAGGATACCTTTCCCTGATTGACTTTATGTTGTCTGGTACTGGAGGTTTACATAAACTTGGGCTACATGTATGTAA
>CAHIKZ030004213.1:2242500-2255000 GCA_903632075.3 Acanthosepion pharaonis
TGTAATCAAATGCCACAAATGCAAGAAGTCATATATAGATATCAGTCAACAACTGAAAAACAGGGTCGCACTACACTAGAGCAACATAAAATTACCAGACAACAGAAAACTTTTTGTATCACAATACATCTTTAAATGTAACCAGGGAAATTTTAAATTATGTCAATATATCAAAAAGCCAATTATTCTTACCTACAAATACAAGAAAAAAAAATTATAAACAAATTTAAACCAGAACTAAATATATCATAACCCCACACGCAAAAGCACACAACATGCAAAAATAATAGCCAAATACAGTGATCAAACGACTCACATACATGCACGCACGCTCACATGCGGGTGTCTGTGGGGCACGAATATATATATATATATATATATTGACAAAAGCAGAACTACTCACAGGCACGCATACAAACCCCACACAACTTAGAAAGTATGTGTGTATGTGTGTACGTATGTGTGTGTATTTATGTGTGTGTATACTGATGCCATGTAACTTTGGAAGTAAGTATATTTACGTATGTGTGTTTGTGTGTGTGTATGTACTGATTCCTTGTAATGGTAAGGTATGTTTATGTGCATATATGCGTGTGTCTATGTGTGTGTGTGTGTATACAGATGGGATCGCTGATTCCTCGTAGTGAGACAGTGTGTATGTATTTTGTTTTCTTACCGAAAAGGAAATTCATCGGAAAATTTATTTATTAATATAACACGATGGATGCGTTTTGGATTAATGGATAATTGATGGAGGAAGCGGATCCTTATATTTACTTACATGCTAATACCCATGGAAAGTGGATGAATTTACTTCTTTCCCCTATCTATGGGTAAATAGCAGGACAGACTGGGTTCTATAGCCTTGAGTGACAACGGGTCTAGGAGAAGACAAGTCAGAATTCAAAACGAGCCCAAGAAAAAACACTTATACGACCGCTGCAGCACATGTTTTGCCCCAGTGACCCTGTCGTGTCATGGGGTTCGCGATCTCAACATAGTCAAGCATGCAGACACACACACACACACACATATATTTGGGGAAATAGTATGACAAATTGGACAATGTTTACTTGTAACGAGTTATGTCCTTCAGGACTTCATCGGATTAAATTTTGTTATATCGGTGGGACTACACATGCGCACGAGAGAGGGACTTTTTGGAATTATTTTTTTATCTAGCCGAATTCATTTAGAGTCATTTACTATTCATCATTTTTGTAAGTAGATATACCGCACTGTGATATTAGATCCGAAAAGAATGGAGAAATGTTTTAAGATGCAGGGCGCAAATTATATATATATATATATATATATATATATATATATATATATATATATATATATATATATATATATATATATATAAATCATGAATGCTGTGTCTTTGGGAAAAGGCAAATTAAAAAAGAATTTAACAACAAATAATATGATTTAAGAGAAATGCAGAAAATCCCAGTCATAAGTCTACATTTTATATTACAACCTTAAAAAAATAAACAAACAAACATTGTGCTTTTTGTCGTATAGGCACTAAAACTTTCTCCGTGTTCCCAAAAAATAAAAGAATAACGCCTAGTCTATATAGTCTCAATACTTAATTAATTCCCTAAAGAGAGTAAATAAATGCTTGTCATTGTTTTAAAACTAAGATCGCAGACTAACTGACACACATATACGCACGCGCTCCGACACAACCATATATATATATATATATATATATATATATATATATATATATATATATATATATATATATATATATAAATCATGAATGCTGTGTCTTTGGGAAAAGGCAAATTAAAAAAGAATTTAACAACAAATAATATGATTTAAGAGAAATGCAGAAAATCCCAGTCATAAGTCTACATTTTATATTACAACCTTACAAAAAATAAACAAACAAACATTGTGCTTTTTGTCGTATAGGCACTAAAAACTTTCTCCGTGTTCCCAAAATAAAAGAATAACGCCTAGTCTATATAGTCTCAATACTTAATTAATTCCTAAAGAGAGTAAGATAAATGCTTGTCATTGTTTTAAAACTAATTCCGACACAATATATATATATATATATATATATATATATATATATATATATATATATATATATATATAAATCATGAATGCTGTGTCTTTGGGGAAAAGGCAAATTAAAAAAGAATTTAAAACAAATAATATGATTTAAGAGAAATGCAGAAAAATAAGTCTACATTTTATATTACAACCTTACAAAAAATAAACAAACAAACATTGTGCTTTTTGTCGTATAGGCACTAAAACTTTCTCCGTATTCCCAAAATAAAAGAATAACGCCTAGTCTATATAGTCTCAATACTTAATTAATCCCTAAAGAGAGTAAGATAAATGCTTGTCATTGTTTTAAAACTAAGATCGCAGACTAACTGACACACATACACGCACGCGCTCCGACACAACCATATATATATATATATATATATATATATATATATATATATATATATATATATATATATATATCATGAATGCTGTGTCTTTGGGAAAAGGCAAATTAAAAAAGAATTTAACAACAAATAATATGATTTAAGAGAAATGCAGAAAATCCCAGTCATAAGTCTACATTTTATATTACAACTTAGCAAAAAAATAAACAAACAAACATTGTGCTTTTTTGTCGTATTTATCCTCCCAAAATAAAAGAATAACGCCTAGTCTATATAGTCTCAATACTTAATTAATTCCCTAAAGAGAGTAAGATAAATGCTTGTCATTGTTTTAAAACTAAGATCGCAGATAACTGACACACATACACACGCACGCGCCCGACACAACCATATATATATATATATATATATATATATATATATATATATATATATATATATACGTGTGTGTGTGTGTTTGTGTAAAAAGAAGAGGAAAAGTATACTTAGCTGACGCGTTTTCTCCTCTGAGGGACTTTATGAAGATAAATTAATTGCCTAAGTATAGTTTTCCGTTCGTTTGTTTTTTATTAATTTTGTTCCTATACAAATAGTATATCTGATAAAAAATGGGATTAAAACTAAACGTAATGTCAATCGTCATATTTTGTCTTCATAATTTTATCTATTTTATTGTTCTCACTCCTTAATAGTGTATTCATTTTTCTTATATTCTTCCAAGCTCTGTAAGCACTTGGGTCGTAGTGTCATTGTCACCTTTTTTGAAAATAGGATGCATTCTAAAGAATGTCATAAAATAATATCGTTCCAGTTAAACAAACTATAAATACCAAGTTAATTAGTTATTAAAAAATATTAAAACAACCAACCTTAAAACCAGCAACATATCTCCTGGAAATTCAAAACTATAACAGTGATGGGTAAATTGTCGCCATGTTATATTTTTAATTTCGCGCATGCGCATTGTTTGTTTTTATTCTGTCGACTGCACAGTATAGTAGTTTCAGTTGGGCAACTGACAGACATTTTGAGGACAGTGCAGAAGATTCGGAATGAGTTGGATGAGTCTAATGGTGAATACGAAGATGTTTGGTGTGATTACTAATGATGGCGAAGTTATAGCTCAATTCTCCACCCACAGAATCTCAAACTCAACACCGAAGCCTACACCAGGTGCCTTTAGGAAGTAATGCTGCCCTGGTCTACGAAGGTGGCTGCTAGAGAACCCATTGTCTGATAATAGGATTTTGCACCATGCCACACAAGCAGGAGAACTCAGTCATGCCTGTCAGACAACATTATCCCTTAGCCACCTAACTCCCTAGACTGCAATCCCCTTGATTATTAGGTGTGAAGCGCAGTGGAACGAGAGATCAGCAATACTTATTTCAACACCAAAGATGGACTGAAGGCAAGGATTATGCCAGCATTCATCATCTTATAAAAGGAGACCATACAGAAGGGGTACAGTAGATTCCGAAGTTTTGGTTAAAGCCAATGGCGATATTACGGAATAAATTTACTCATTAATATTTTAAGATATTTTTATGTTATTTTGTTAAATATATCTTCTAAAATGAGATGTCAGTGATATTTTAATTTTCGTTTAATTTAAACGACAATTTATATATCTCATTCTGTATCTCCAAATACGAAATATATCTAAATGCAAATGAATCACTTAAGAAAAGCAACATTAAAGATGGCCACGATATATTGGCACTATTCGGGCATAAAACCCCAATACAATTGCACATCCCAAATCATTGAAAGTAGCTAACGGATTAAGGTCAATTTCAATGAAAAATACACTAAGATGAGAGGCGTGCTGCCCAAAAATACAACTTGTATATATATATATATATATATATATATATATATATATATATATATATATATATATATGTGCGTGAGTTTGTGAGTATGGGGATAAAAAGTAAAGATGTCATGGAAATTACACCCATTTTTAGGTATCTGGAGACTTAGTGCAGGAAATTGATACAAATAAATTTTATTTTATTTATTACTATTACTACTCTATATTTTTATATTTAGCAATATAATTACAAAGACAATTGACCATAAAATAATATCATCCAAAAATACCGTGGACAACCGTTTTTTTTTTCTTTCTTGTTTTGCAAAACAGATTTTCTATGACTAAATAGAGAGAATTTATTCCAAAGGGAAATATGAACAAATCAGCAGACATTTTGGACAATGCATTATGGGCAATGCATAATTTAAGCAGTTAATGCAATTATTTCTACTCTTTATTGTGAAATTTCGCTTCAAAATTATCTTCCAGAAAAGCACACGTCAATTTTTTTTTTTTTTTTTTTTTTTTACGTAAAACACTCATGTAATTTTTGTTAAATACTTTTCGTACTTCCAGACCATTTTCTGGTACATATTTGAATATAAATTCTCCAATGTGCACATAATCACGTCTTTTATGTGCCTTTGTCAACGAGTTATATTTTGCTATGTAACTTCATTTTTGGAGTTGAAAGAGGAAACAAAAGTCAATACAGAGAAGAAAAATGCAACTCCAATGTCGCTGATTCAAAATAAAAATATTTGCATCATTTTGAATAGTTCCATTCTGTTTCGTTTTCCTTCTTTTTCCGTCATTTGCTTTAGTATCACACTATCTCTAGTTCGTACAATTCCCTGTTAATCACCACCTTCTCAGTCTTGTATGTTTTTAGGCCATTCACATCATTTGTTATATTAACTTTAAGTATGATTAAATTTTCATATCTCCATTTGCCGAGAAGACATTTTTCTTATTTTGTTACGACTTGTCAATATGGCCTTTGATATAGTTCATACTAATGCCTTTGTTCTCAGATGCTTTTATAAAGATTATATCTTTCATTTCAATTGTCATTCGTACAGCCCCGCAGCTGACATTTCATCTGTCATTTCTTTTATATCTCTCTTGAATTCTCCATGGATTTGTTCATCTTATTACCATTAATACATACGAATCGATCTGATATAAACCGATACTAAAGACGTTATAATATCACCAGATAGTGACAGAAAATTAAAAAATAAAAATCTCAATTTGGGTCTTACTAGAAGGGACATTGTCCCCATTTCTGTCTGTCATTTACTTTACATACACAATGAGATAAGCAAATAAGAAGGAAAAAGTCAGTAGGTTTACCTTAAAATAAACAGTTTCTAGATACCCTGAAATTACTATCAAAAACAAGTTTTCCATATGACGAAACACTGGTATTCAACAATCTTCAAGCTCATCTATTTCTATTCTGTTTAGAATTGGCTGAAGCACAGTTTAACTCCTTAAGGACACATGGCACAGTGGAAAAAGGCGTTGGTTAGATCCAGTGACTAGCTCAAATATTTGAGTTCAATAACTGGATAAGGCAGTGGAAAGTGGAATTAACAGGAGATAACTGATGACTGACATTCATTCGACATGGCACGTGGGACTAGCAAAGTCTACCCCAGCGAGTGAATCCAAGGGTTAAGTTCGACATTCCAACCACCTGAATACGGCCGAAGCCTAGATCGGCCGAAACGTTGTGATAAATATGGTAACAGAGATGAAAACAATAGTCCGAATAATGTAAATAGTGTAGGTTTAACTCCATATAAATCAAATTCAAACAAGATTCAAAAGGGTATCTTTTAAAATTCTAATATCAAAATGTAAATCAAGTACATATAATTATTTTATCTGGAGTCAAGACTGAATTTCTCAAGAATTTACATAGATTTCAGAATCGCGATTTCATGAACAGCGCTATCAAAAATTAATACCAGTTGGGAAATAAAAATGAAAAAAAAAAACGCCTGGAAATGCAACTGTTTATGTCAAAATAGAAACAGTTCTGTAATACGGGTCAATCCGTTGAGCAGTAACAAAATCACCGTAAAAAAATATAAACTACATTTACGTGCACTTAACTGTTGAAAGCAATGCTAAATTTCAGGTGGAAAAAAGCATGCCTTATCATAAAGGATATGGGAACTTAACAAATGTTACGGGCACAATGTATGAAAGCCTAGTGTGGTTTAGGGACAATGAATCAAGTGACAAATGAAACATTTTACATCAACGTATGTTACACAAATCATCGGAAAAATCTGAATCTTGAACGATCAACTCATAGACGTCACCAGAATCATAATGGAAGAATTGGCAAAAGTTATGGAGGACAGTATATATCGGAAAGAAATGGACAGAAGTATTCGTTTCGGAACTGTCAGATAGATAGATAGATAGATAGATAGATAGATAGATAGATAGATTTTGCGATTGTTGGTATCCACCGATATGAAGTTTATGTAGCGTTTCATACCATTATAAAAAGAATTATTAAAAATATTAATTAATCTGATAAAAAAAAAATCAGTGATTCCAGAAGATGAGAAATCTCTGGAACGTTCATGTTTGTATTCCACCTCTAATAATATATACCTTTAGAAAAATTGTCATGATTAGTTCAATTCCATTTTCATATTTCAGAAACCATGAGCTTTCCGTTTTCTGTCGACGTTGTTCTATGAAAAACCCCGAGATTTCTGGGCATTTTTTCTGTTATTCAGTCTCAAGTAATAGACACAAAATCATCTTGTGACATTTGAACTGTCAAATAATGATTTTATACTTAGTTTAGCCTTCCGATGGCCTCGTTTGAGAGATTCGGCAAAACCTACCGAATTATAATAATAATAATAATAAAACCTAAAAAAGAAAGCCAAATAATAATTATTATTATTATTATTGTTATTATTATCCTCCTGCTCTTCTACACGGCGTGTTCCTTCAAGGTGTAGACGATCGAGCCTCTCTATAACTTCCATTCATTTTTAATAAGCCTTATATTTTCACTCTCTCTCTCCTAGTCCAGATCTCTCAGCTAATTACACAAACTCTTTAAGCAGATTATTCGCTTCTGTTACTCTTGTCTTCAACATATCATGTTAGTTTAAAATCTCAGGTAAAGTTACCTCATTAAGTACTCTAGAAATTCAACTTTTGTTTTTTGATTCTTAGAGTAAGTGTAGTTTTTCACTAATTTCAGTAAAACTTCCTCGTTACTCACATGTTCAGTCGCTGGTATTGTCAGAATCCTTCTGCATAACTACATTTTTGTTGCATCACGTCTTTTCTCCATCAGTGAGATGGTTGGCCACCATTCACTGCCATATAGGTTGACCGACATACCGTCCAATAAAGATAATTGTTATTCAAATTTATCGTTTAGATTTTTTCATGTTTCAGTATTATTTTCATCCCCCCCAAAATTTATATTTCACTCTTTCGAAAACTTGAAAAGTATAGGAATCATTTTTGTTAATGAATTTATTATATCTGAACCCGTTAATCTGCTGTGGTGAGAAGCGAGGTGGCAAGAGTCTAGATTCAAAATCATGTAGAATACGATGTCGACTTAAAGATAATTAGAAACCCATCCTGTCAATGATTCAATTCATAAAATGGGGATACTTATCCGAATACCATTTAAAACTATAATCAGAATATTATGACATCGGTTTTTGTTGCAGACATTTTATTTGGTTTGGTATGTTCAAAGGCATATCATCTCGTTATATGTCGTTTAAGGCCGAAATTTAATTTTTGGGTGTGCTCTGGTAATTTATTTTTCAAAAAATATATTGTTGGTAATTGTTCTCTTCCTTTTCCAATAATGTATTTGTAGAATAACAATAGAATAAACAGCACTTACCGGCGTAAGGGTCCCAGCTAGCGTCCAGCTGGCAGACAAAAATAAAGTAGATTGTAACTTAATACAAACTCTGCAAACTGACTGGAATCAAGCTTGTATTTATACAGAAATACACCCACTCATGTACCAGCAGCTAATCACAGCCCAAGCAATGGACTATCCCACTTGAGCACAATGAGATGCTCCATGGCACCATAAATAGCTCTTTTCTCAAGGTAGAGTGTCCAGTCACTCAGCTTGTTCCACAACTGAGCGTTTGTCTTCACAACGTGATTGTTCTACGGTATTGATGCATTTTTTATTACTACAAAAATGTATTTTTATACTTTTATAATGTTTTGACCCCAGATTTGGGGCCCATTATTTGTCCCTAACTGGGACTCTAACAGGTCCTATCACCCGGAGTCAGCGTGAACCTGGGAACAACAGCAATTAAGAGGTGGTTCTACGCTCCTCAGAACCTACCGATCTTGCTGTCGGATCTAGTTTATTGTCATAGCCAGGACGAACAGAAATCTGAAATTACAAAACTTTTCTTCAGAGTATAAGTCTTTAAGATACCCAATTGTGAAGAGTTTCACTACTTTCTTATGGACCGTTCTTTGGAGACATACTAACGTTCGTACACAGATAGCATCTCCCTTCCCAACATAAATATGTTCTTCGGTATAGTGATTTAAATGATAGAAAAAAACGTGTTCATGCACCCTGGTTAGCGATATTAACTGCTCGGTTGTTTCTCAATATGGCATACCGCTTTATGTTAACATGAAAATTATCGTTTTGTTCAGCAGAGAGAAAAGTTGTTTTTTTTTTCGTATATAAATCAAAATAAATAGCAGCATTGAAAAGGAGCCAGGTAGTGTTTTCAAAACTGCCAACAGCATTTCTCGATGCTTGAATTATTTTCTGAGTCATAAATCAAGCACAAACATAAATTATCTTGCTGGATAGAATAGCATGAAATAAAACGATTGAGATTGACATTTGAGTAATGCTCTAAGTTAAATAACCTATTTGCAATAAAATAAAAAAAATGCGCACATTACTTTATACAAGTAACATTAGGACGTATTTCAAGACATTTTATATTAGTAATATCCAAATGCTGCGATTTAGTGGACTTCTCTTTAAGACTATTTTATAATCTATCAATAAAGTGGGTAAAATTGACTTGCAACTATATTACACACACACACACACATACGGACACACACACACACACGCACACACACACACGGACACACACTTGAATAGACATAACGTTTTTATTTGATAAAGCATTTTATTTCGTTTCAGGGTCTGAACTAAGGAGAAACCATATTAAGAAAAAAATTACTCTCCTTTTCTAATCGTCTACTCAAATATGGGTATCCGATACAAATAACGTTTAAAGTAATGTGTCTGTAGGAGTGTTTGTGAGAGAGAGAGAGAGAAAGAGAGAGAGAGAGTGCGCGAATGTATGAAATAGATATTGTTTGTGCATGTGTGATTGCGTGTGTTCAAGTTCGCGTTTTGTATTTATCATTTCACCCCCAAACAAGGCGATAATGCTACTAGGATTCCTGATGTTACTGGGAATGAAAAAAATTGAGAAGACATTAATGAGGAGAAAGGACTATAAATGAACACATTCTTCAGGTAAACAGAAAATGGCGAATAAATCTGTGCATATTAATTGAAAAAAAAAAGAATAATATCCATTATTATTTACGTATTGTTTTCGTATTTTTTTTTTCAATGAAACATGACTCGGTGCACATTTCAGTTCTTCGCATGCCCATTCCACAAAGTTGTTCCTTGCAGATTGATCACAGTTTCTCGATTCGATTTAAATCGGTAGAGTTTCCGGGCCAATCTATAGGACTTAGAATTGCCCGCTTAGATTTGTGTTCGTGCAGTGTTACAATTTTCGCATACTATCTTGGAGTAACTTCCATCACTGACAATGGCCGTAGGACAACTAATCGACAGTCTAGACAATAATATCTGGGCGTGATAACAATCTGACCCAATCACGGATGACGCAATATTTTCCAAGGCCAAACAAATTTCATCATTCACCACGAAAATAGATTCATATTACTGCACACCACTGCAAAAGTCCTAATCTTAGGAAAAAATAGAATTCCATTACAACCTATCACTTGAGTAGGTCTATAACTTAGCGGATGGTGTAAGAAAACTAGAGTGACTGTTTCAATTAATTTTCACAAAGGTGTACATGTAAATATATATGAATATATTATACTTTTTATTATCTCAACGTAATTTTTCGTGTATATCTGTGTTTGAAATTGACGCCCCATTTTATTTTAGTTTAAACTGTGAATAACGTCTTCCGTCCTGCGTGATTAAGAAAATTAGTGAACACATTTTTATATCAAGTTTCTTGAATTTACTAGTCCTGATTATGACGATAAACTCCCTCCGGCATCAAGGCCTCCGATGGGATGACTGAGTTTTTGAGGAGCCTAGAACCACCTCTTAATTGATGTTGCTCCCTGGTGCACCCAGACGTCGGATTTTTGCACCTTTTATTGTCAAACCTATGGGAAAACACTGAATCCCCAAACGAAGGCAAAACACGGTGAAAGAATAAAAATACATTTTTATAGCAAAAATACCAACAATGCATATTTATATAAGAAATTAACAAAAATGCCTATTTATAATAAAATTGCGAATTTTACTATAAATTGGGGGCAATATGCTGCCTAAGCTTGCAGCGCGAGCTGTCAGCGTGGTAAGCTCTTGCCATCTGGTGCTCTCTGGCTTTTGGCAGAGAGGAACCCGGACGGGGCTATGTCAAAAGGAAGAGTCTCGTCCGGAAGGTGGACAGATACCCGATCACGCATATGCGGGGTCTACGGTCAATTTTTTCCCGAGCACACGGGCTTTGATTTCCCCACATTGAATTTGGCCTTGTGCTACATCCTACCTCGTGGAAAGGTAGGTATGTATCTTACAATTACGAATATGCTTATTTTTAATAGATTAGTGAGGCAAAGGGGAGTAATAGATAGCAGCTCGGATTGAGGAATCGGAGTGCCGAGTTCGAATTCCAGCCGAACCTATTACTTTCACTTACGTGCTAATACCCTTGGGAACGATAAGAATCTTCTGCTCCTTCCACCAGCTATGGCACCTGGTCGATCGCAGAAAGAAATGGCAACCTACCGTAGGAAAAAATCTGCCTCATCAATCATATATCGAGATACATGATCGCCTAAGCGTGTATCACGTATGGCACATAATTGACTGATAGTAGGTTACCAACATTACATTATAGATCTTGCTCCAAATTTTCTGTAACCCCTTGCGTCCTAGTGGCTTCTTCCCGCCTTCCTTGGGGTGAAACGCTTAAAAATATATATATATATATATATATATATATATATATATATATCAAAATGACTAACAATAAAAATGTTCAAAATGTCCTCCGCTTTCTTCTACATACGCATGCACTTATAAGATCATGGAATGTCAGTCCATTTCAAATACTCCCAGTCGGTGTTCAATGTTGATGAACTGTCTCTGTATTATTGATGACTGCTGCATAAAACAACTTGTTTCAGTTAGGCGCACAGATGTAAAATCCAGAGGATTGAAATCGGGGGTAACTTTCAGGCCATGGAATTGTTCCTTCCCTATCTATCAATTTTTGATGGTAGATGTCAGTCAGTGCATCGCGGACAATGTGATTAAAATGTGCTGGAACGCCATCACGCATGAAGCAAATTCGTCTTCATATTAACAAGGCTACATCCTCCACCGGATCTGGAAGTATGTTCGAAATAAGTTCGTGTCAGTCAGCTGTTGGCTCTCACGCTGGCCAATAGAATCTTCCTGCCTATTCGTGGCAGCCAGCTATAGGCTCTCAGTCTGGCCAGTAGCAAATGGCTGCAAACTACATGAAAACAGCCGTAGAAGCATGAAAAAATCAATTATTTCCACTATCGATGGGAGTTGGGAAATGCAAAGTCGGCCTTGGCCTTCCCGCTAACTTGGTGCATGTGCACGTAGATTTTGGTGCAAATCCGTCGAAAATTGTGGCCGTGCATTCGTTACACACACACACACACACACACACACACACACACACACACACACGCGCGCGCGCGCGCATCCTGCCTTTTATCGATAGAGATATACATTTGTGAGTGTGTGTCCGCGCGCACGCGCGTGTGTTCGTGCGTGTGTGGACTTAATAAATCGGTTAATAAAATTCAAGGAATAAAAAGACAAAACATAAACATTGACGGATGTTATTTGTTATATATTATTGGGCGTTTTGACTAAAACGAAGCACGAAATGAAATAATTTAATGTCGGAATTTTC
>CAHIKZ030004213.1:2262500-2322500 GCA_903632075.3 Acanthosepion pharaonis
GTACTTTGAAATCTTTAAAATCTAGCATACATTTGGGATACCACCTACAGAGTGTCCTACAAAAAGAGGAAATTGTAGATTTACTATATGAGGAAAAATTAAGTAAAATTAAAAATAATATCTATATCTTTTATTATAGTAATGAACTAAAAAATTGACAAGCATAAATTTTTAATCATTTCTTGTTCCAGTATGATGTAATTATCAAATTTCGAACGCGAGGTGATTGGTGTCAGAGATATTTATTGAAAACGCCATATCTAACATTCGTGATTTTGTTCTGGTTTAAGCTAATAAATTTGTATCCTTTGATTTCTTTTTTAAATAACTGAAACAGCAACACCAACAACGAAATAATTGAACAGAGAATTTTCCTAAGCATACATTGTAGTAAATACTATAGGTGAGAGAATAAATTCCTGACCACAATTTAATCATTGCGCATTTTAGGATATATATATATATATATATATATATATATATATATATATATATATATATATATATATAGAGAGAGAGAGAGAGAGAGATAGGATTGGTGTATATGGAATAAATTCCAATAACCAAAATATACAATTCTTAAAAGAGTGTTCCATCGAGTGTACAGCAAATATAATTCATTCTAAAATTTAGTTTATATTGTAATTTTCAAATAAATTATATATATGTGTGTGTCTGTGTGCGCGTGTGTATGTGTGTGTGAATAGATACACACACACACACATATATATGGATATTTCTATTTCGTTCTCGCTTAATATATACTATTCGATGCTTCCTTTTGCACTCCGTCTCACTCTCAATCTCTCTCTGCATATATATATATATATATATATATATATATGTGTGTGTGTGTGTGTGTGTAAATCAAATGCTATAGGGATGAAAATTACTTCAAGATCTACCAGACAACTGTTTACCCTAAAAAAAGAATATGATCAAGCATCATATTTACATGGGGATTTCTGTGGGTGAATGGAAACAATGACTATATACACATAGGCACTCTTTTCCCAATTTTCAATCAAAACTCAAAAGTGCCCTTTACAAAAAATAGGGAATTAAAGTAGAAAAATCTGAACTCTCAGATTGAATGGAAAATCATAGGCTTCCCCCACACTCCTAGTAAGTTTAACGGTAGATGTACTCTCTTTATACAAGAGAAAATTAGTATAATTAAATTTGATAATCATACTTTTAATCCAAAGGAATCCAAAGGAATTATTATCTTCGATATTAATTTTCATTATTATTATTATTCCTACAATTTTTTTTCATATTATATTGTTTAGTTTTCTTTTTATTTATTTATCAATTTCTTTATTTTAGAGGAATTTTTTTGTTTTGTTTAAATTTTGACTTATCATTATTACTCTACAATTATATTTTAATTAGTGATAATATACTCCCTTTTTTGTTTGTCATTTTTGCTTTCTTTTATCTATTTTATACACAATATTTCTCTTTATTTTCCTATTCTTGTTTTATTTTCTATTCTTATCTCATTACTATTTCTTTGTAAAAGGTTTTTAAATGTTTCTATACATGAGTCTTTTCATTTTTGGGGTTATTCTTTCAGAAGATATATATATATATATATATATATATATATATATATATATATAACAAGAGAAAGGACAGTAAGATATACAATCCTGTGTTTTTATTGATATTTTTATTTTTACAAAACAGTTCTCAATGTAAATTTAAAGAACATAAATATTATAAATTAACTATTTTAAAATATGTTTTTTTCCGCTACACAGTAATCACCATGTTTCAGAAATGGAAGCTAAAACTTCAAATTTAATTTTGTATTTAAATAAAAAACATTAGTTCCATTTCATCTTCAAGCGAATATTGGAGTAACATATTTTTTATATTTACTGAGTTTTAAACGTACGCAAAAATTCATAATTTACTGTTTCCAAAGATACAAAGAAATCCAATCATTCAGACAAGGGATGGTAGCGTGTTCATTTTTATTAACTTTTGCTGTATCAGTTATTAGTTACGTTCGAAAAAGCGGTTAAGTTTAGGAAGTGTTAAGATGTATTTTTCAACGAATTCTGAAATCCGTTAAATGCAGGTCGTTTTTTTTTTGTTTATTTAAATGTTAAAGGCAAAAATTCTTTCGGCATTTTTTCCTACTTGCATACTTAAAGATTTTTTTGGCATGTTATTTAGAATACGTTTTATTTAAGTATAATTTTAAAATATTTTCACTATTAATTAATTAATTGACTATATTTCTTTTTAAAACAAGTAAATGTAATAGTATTACATATATTATATAAACTTATGTTTTCATATAAAGTATAAGTATGTATATTACCGGCTCGCATATTTTTAATTTTATTTTTAAATATTATTTAAGGAACATTTTTGGCAATGACGGCAAAAAATAGCTATTTCATTTCGCTGATTCACCAAATTTTTATTTTATATAAACATGGTAATATATAGTTTCTCATATATGCACAAAGGACATGGGTCATTTAATAACCTACATATTATTGATTTTCTCATTAATTTCTATTTTACTGTAGGTGTTTTATTTGATTCTTTATCTGCCAGAAGTATTTTGAAAGAGATATTTGGTTTCTATATTTATTTATCCTAAATGAACTTTGATGTTGATTGTACCGATTTCTGAACTCATGGCTTGTGCAACCTATCTAAATTTTTATGTTTTCAGGATTTTAAATAGAATAGATATTGCATTGGTATACTAATTATTCCATGCGACATTTATTTTGTAGAGGACAGTTGCGGGGGTTTCCACAGTTATATATTTTTTTTATCTTCATCTGTTTTTATTTGTATTTTTCTATTGTCTAACATTTTTTTAATTTTTGGTATAAGTGTATATTTAAAAAAAATATATATATATATATATATATATATATATATATATATATATATATATGCATTAATTAGTATGTCTTATTGTTGTATTTTTTTCATATTTGTTTCTCCATATATTTTGTACTGATATACTATAATGGTTATATATATAATATTTAATGACTATATAAAATCTCATTCGCTAACACTCTTTAACTATCTATTAATCAATCAATTTATACTAATCATAAATAAATATTTTGACTTCACTGAGAGAGACAAATGTATAATTATAAACTGTATAAATATTATCTCTTTTATTTTATATCAGGCAATGGTTTTCAGTATGGGATATGTTATATTTATATTTTCTCTCGCACTCTCACTCACACACACACTCTCTCTCTCTCTCTCGCACGCACGCACACGCGCGCATGCACCCACACACACACACACACACACACACACACACACACACACATATATATATATATATATATATATATATATATATATATATATATATGTATAATTGTTTATTTGTGCATTATTTCTCTCTTTTATCGAGTTTTCCTGTGGTTAAGTGTTTTGTCTGATTTTTCTATGTTCTTATAATTCTTTATTTTTTGGATAGACAATATGTAGAAATTGTTTAAATGTTCTGCATACCAGTGCGCTTTCGGCTATTCTTTTTGCCATTATCTAGGATTATTTTATTTTTCCTTTTAACTGAATGTATGGATGTTATATATATATATATATATATATATATATATATATATATATATATAGATAGATAGATAGATAGATACATATATATATATATATATATATATATATATATATATATGCTGAGTTAGTGGATTGTTTTAATATTCCACTCTCTCTCTCTTTCTCTCTCTCTCTCTCTCGATATATATATATATATATATATATATATATATATATAGTATCCAATGGTAAATTTTCGCCATTTTGTTTTTAAAATTGTCACCATTTTTATTTGATTGCTACAATTTTTGTTGGTTTTATTTCAATATCTTAAATGTACATTATAGTAGGGCCAGTGTGGCAACATCTGTTATGATAAGAACGCCTTATCGTAATTCATTCCGCGAGAAATTTGGAAAGGGCATATTGCACTGCTCGGCATTCACACTGGAAGCCCCAGAGTTTTGGGTGCCAATCTGAGAACATTACAAAGATTTGGATGATTCTAACTATGATTACGAAGGTATTACGAGGGATCACTTATTATGGCGACGTTATACCTACATTCATCTTCCCACAGGCCCTCAAACTCAACAGAGAGGCCTATATTAATTTCCTTGAGGAGGTACTACGGCTCTGGGTTATGAAGGTGCCTGTTGAAAGAGCCTATGTTTGGCAACAGGATTCTGAAGCATACCACAAATGAATAAGTGAACATTCATGTCTATCAGACAATAACTGCAAGCACATCACCCCTTACAACAGGACACCTACCTCTCTAGTCTTCAATACTCTTGATTATTATGCCTGTATTATATACTGAAGGCAAAGTTAAAGGCAGCATTCACCAACTTAAACAAGGAGACCATCCAGAAGAGACAAAGGAGGATCCGAAGTCATCTTTTGACCGTACATAAACCAATGGCGATTTTATTGATCAGAATAGTAGGTTCAGTTGGGTAACACCTGTAAGGATAAGGACGTCTTGGCGCAATTCACTCCGCGAGAAATTTTTGTGTAATTTTTGTAAATATATCTGTTAAAATGAGATGTCAGTTTTATTTTCATTTTTGGATTATTTAGACTATATATATATATATATATATATATATATATATATATATATATATATATAGTGCATTTAGTGCACCAGATCTCTGTATTTGGCCCTTCAAAAGTGTGGATGGTCCTGCACGAAACCTTCACCACTGTAATCAAATCTCTTGTGATGTTATCGGGCTGTCGGTTTTCTGAGAACTGATCTGCTTGAGCCTCATACGTCAAATTCGACGAGAGAATCGGCTATATATATATATATATATATATATATATATATATATATATATATATATATATATATATATATCGGTACGATAGATAAGTTGTCGTCTAAATAATTTATCAGATACATATATGATATAATAATATGTAATTTACTATAATATTATATATCAACAAACAGTAATTTTGAAACATAGTATGGCAAATTGGAAAGAAGTTCTTGTGATGCGTTTCATGCGTTAGGATTTCATCGGACATTGATTCGAATTTGTCATACTATTTTTCTACACACACACACACACACACACACACACACACACAAACACACACACATATATATATATATATATATATATATATATATATATATATATGTATGTTGAAATCGGAGAGACGAGTTCGAAATTCAGTCGAATCCATTACATTCACTTACGTGCTAATACCCTTGAGAAGGTTATTAAGCCTCTTCTTCTCCCTCCGTCTATAGGAAAATAGCAGGGCATCTGGGTTCTATAGTCCTGTAGGGCAACGTGTCTAAGTGAAGGACAACTCTTAATTCAAAACCTGCTGAGAGTCTTTTGCTTAAGTTGTGGCACTTAGTGCACTAACTCTCTGTATTCGGTACTTCAAAAACTTAGTTTGATTCTACACAAAGCCTTCACCACTCTAATCAACTTATATGTGCTTGTGTCTGGCTGTCGGTTCCTTGGAACTGAGCTGCTCGGCCCTCATGCGTCGAATATGCGGGGAGTTTCCACCATATATATGTGTGTGTGTGTGTGTGTTTCTGTGTGTGTATTTGTATATTTGTCTGCGTGTGTGATTAAATATGGAACTATCAATAACAATAATTAATTTAACCTTAAGCAATTTATTTACCTTCCTCAGATTTTATTCCTTGTGTTATTTATAACTTAAACGTAAAACAGCTTAAAAGAAAAATATGTCTAACTTATTTGTTTGTCTTTTAAGTTCGTTTATATACTGTTTATAACAGTATAAACATAGTCAATATGTCTCTTGAAGATATTATCCATACTCAGATGTATTAAGCTTGATTTTTTTTTTGTAATTATGTAAGTTTGTGTATGTTTGCAAAGGTGTAGACCCCACATCCATTTCGATATTTCCACGTACATGGTTGCCTTCTCTACTTCCCGCAGGCAAATATCTGTGTAGGTCACGTCTGTCAACAATAAAGACATGCATCATATGGTACATAAAACGAGGTCTTTTTTTACAACGTAGCCAGAAATGTTCGTGTCGGCGTGAATTCTTCGGTTTCTATCGAACCAACTATCAATAATTGATTTTGTTATTGATTAAGAACACTCGTCTTATCACTCAAGCCGGCAAAGAAAAGATATAAAGAACTAAATATCACCGTCGCCATTTTTTTATTTTTTTTATTTTTGTATGATCGACTAAATTCCTGCAAAATATCAGTTGTATATTATTATAGCCATTTCGCTTGTTGTATCTACTCTGTTATTCGGCAGTATTTCCCGATATGTGCGAGAACTGTCCATTACATCTACAGACCCGAAACTAGCACTGTTTTCTTTACACTGTCTTTTGATCTGGAAGTCGAAGAAAACCAATATTGAATAAAAACAAACATTTCGATAAAAATCAAATTAATTCAGCCGCTGTTTTATTATAGGGTATATTTCCTTGGTGTCGAAGACTTGTCTTCTGATCGTAGCCAAAATAAGGCCGTTGCCCGGAGACGAGAAAGCGGCATACTTTCAAATGTATATGGATTTAATATGAAATAAACGAATTGGTCATATACGGGCATTTAAAATGAATTATCGTAGATTTTAGAAGAATTTTTATAAAGTGGCGACAGGAAGTACGACACAAGATACATCAGACTTGTAGATAATCTCGAAATTAACAAGATTATAACAATTTACTAATTTATTAATATTTATCTTCATTTTAGCCACTTATATTATGGATTTCTTTAAGTTATCAGAAGATCTAAATTTTAAAATCGTTTACACATCGATATTTGCACAAAGCATACGTAAGCTAAGGCAGGATCTGTAGCATGTCATAAAAAATCGGTAAATTAAAAAAAAAAAACTCCAATATACTTTTCATAATTGCTACCTGGCATAGTAATTTAATTCATTATCTTAAAGATAAAAGAAGGTTTCTTTAAATCTAAACTACCTTTAGATTTCTTCTGTGTATAAAATAAATAGGGCAATCTCCCCTTTTCTTTTTTCTTTTCGTTTATCCTCTGTCCACCCCCTCTTATCCAGACTGATACTACTAGTTTTTATTTGCTCCCCTCCTTTCTACACTATCCCTTATCTTCTATTTTTCCATTTTTCTTTCTTTCTTTCTTTCTTTCTTTCTTGCTTTCTTTCTTTCTTCTGCCTAGCCATTTTTATTTCAATAATTCATCATCCATTGACTGGTTTGAAAATTCTTGTAAATTATTATTTCAATTTACATGATGACAATGATCATCACTTAATGTAATCCTACTTCCTATTGTAATACACACACACACACACACACATACACACACACACACACACACACACACACACACACCAACACACACACACATATATATATATATATTTGTAAACGATTTTTCCTTTCTTAATCAGACATATTTTTACTTAAAGATTATTTTTAGTGGATATCCATATTTAAGTAGGTGGTCAGTTTACTTTTTAAACATTATGTTTAAAGATATCGCATATTTTCTAAAAAAAGATTTCTCGAATATTCAGACCCGTCGATGATATTAAATGGTATACTGTTTTATAAATAAACAGAGTATCTTCTTTAGTGTTGGTGTCCACTAAAAAATAAATAATGTTTAAGGAATAATAATAAAATAATAATAATAATAATAATAATGCAACCGACCAGATACAGAAGCGATGGCAAGATAAACCGCTTCATGGCCAATACTCTGCCCGTACTAAACAGGCTGACGTAGACAAAACCCGTACCCATCAGTGGCTACGTAGTGCAGGGTTGAAAGCGGAAACTGAAGGTTTTATCCTTGCTGCGCAGGACCAATGCTTGCTAACTAGGAATTATCAAGCACATATACTAAAATGTTGTGTCAGCCCAAAATGCAGATTCTGTGATAAATATCCAGAAACGATTGATCATCTTGTACCAGGTTGCACGGTGTTGGCACCCACTGAACATAAAACCCGACATGACAGAATGGGCCAATATCTGCTCTGGAAAATCTGCAACTTCTACGGGAAGAAAACTGAAAGAAACTGGTATGAACACCACCCAGACCCGGTTACGGAGATAGGACCTGTTACAATTCTATGGGACTACACAATACACACTGACAGAACAATCAAGGCCAACCGGCCAGATATTGTTATTAAAGACCACAAACAAAAACGGTGCCTCCTTATTGACATGGCAGTCCCTGCTGACTGCAATATATTTTTGAAGATATTCAAAAAGTTGTCAAAATACAAGGACCTTAAAATAGAAATCTCGAAAATGTGGCATATGGGAACATCAACAATCTCTGTTGCAGTTGCATCCGTAGGGCTGGTTGGAAAAGATTGCAGTAGACTAATTGAAGGGATTCCTGGAAGTCTATGCCTCAAGGTGATACAAAAAATTTTTCTGACAAGTACAGCCCTCACCTTCCGAAGGGCTTTATCTATGTATTTTAATTTTTTTTTTTATCATTTTTTTGTTTTTTTGTTTGTCAGTGGAAAGTGTCATGACGCCATTTCTAAACTTAGGTCCCTGGGCGGGACCCAGAAAGAAATGTGTAAACGCCAGAAATCAAAGAAAATAATAATAATAATAATAATAATATTAATAATAATAATAATAAATAAATAAATTTCAAAATTTCTGATACTACTCTGGTATAAATATCTCCAGTTATATCTATCCAGGACAACCCACTGGAAGTTACTATGATATTGATAGCTGTGAGGTTATTATTTAACTTGTCTTTATATCTCATCCATTGCTGCCCAACAGTCTTTTGTGCACTGTCCAGCCGGCTACACATGAGAAATGTAGGTATTCTGCCGTCAAGTCGTTCTTGCAACAAAAAACAGTCAACGAATTTGAGACTACATAAGAAAATTCTTAGTTTCACCAATTTTGTAAGACGGTCAGTATTAGGCAACCCATCGTCAAGGAATACATTTATATTCATCTTACTTTCTAAATATGTAAATAGCTTCACATACTTCAAGTTCTTCCAATCAATTTGTATGGGAATTGATGAACTGGGGGAGGATGTCTGACAACTAAATCTGATTTGGACAAGGAATTGGATGATGGATTATCTCCGTTTTCTTTATGTTAATGAAAAAAAGCCAAAAGCTTTTTATGCAACAGTGACACGGTTGATGATTTCTTGGTCTTTTTTCTAGGGATGTTGCCACAAGTGCATCATCATCAGCAGCAGCAGCAAACAGTCAGTCAGTCGCTCAACTCTTGAGCGACTGTTCGGTTCAACTCTCTTCCTACGGGCAGGAGGAACCCGAAGGAGGCTACGAGGTAAAACTGGCCTTGGACCCGTTTATACGGGTTCAAATGGGCTTTTTTTATGGCCGAGCCGAATGGCTAGGGAATGCCCACGTTAAAAAGGCCTTGTGCCACATGACACCCTCGTGGGGGCGGGTGACTGAATATCATAAGCAAACAGCAGGTCACGAATGACGCTAGATTGAAGAAGTATTTTAGCTTCGAACCAATGATGGTTGAAAGTCGAAAACTGGTTTAAAATTGAAATTTAACACCAGAGTCCATGTCATCCAAGGCATATTTGAGAATTACTGAGGAGAATAAATAGAACAGGAACCATAACACAATCTTGTTTTGTGCCATTTATAACATCAAATAATCAGAGAATTCTCCTTCAGATACAACAAAACCTTTAATTCCCTTGTGAAAGGAGATTATATCATCCAACCATTTATCTGGGCTTCTAAGCTTTTTAAGAACTTTAGTAAAGTCAACAAACACCATATAAAACTCCAATTCTTTTCAGGCACTTTTTCGACTACCTGACGGAGTGAGACGATCGTGTCAATAATGCCATGAGCGGACCTAAAACCACACAGTGATTCCGTGTAAATTTCATTGAAGGCGTGTTTGATAATCCTGTTCAGAATCTGTAATAATTTACTTCTAATTGATAGCAGAGATAGTCAGCGATAGTTGTGTGACGTCGTCCCCCGGTCGCAGCGTCGACTGTGTCGTTCGATCCCGTTCGCGGCGCCAATTGTGACGTGACGTGGTCCAGGGTTTTGATCCTATGGTCACGACACCAGTTGTGACGTCACGTGCTCCCCAGGCTCTGATATCCTGGTCACGGACAGCACCAGTTGTGACGTCTTTGCCGCGGCGTCAGCTGTTCGCTCCTCGCTGCTCCAAACGTGACGTTCTAACCCTTTGGTTAGATTGATACCAGCCTCGTCGTTCTCAACCCACTTCCAACGCCTGGTTACCAGGGTAACTGCACTGATCTCCGGTCTGCCTACCCACGTTGTGACTTGATCTTAGACAGACGAGATCAAACAGGGCTTGGGGCCGTAATGCAAGTTGAGTCTAACGGGGGTGATAACACACAATTATGTATAATAAAATAAAAAAAGAAATAAAATAAAAACTCACAAGGTCCAACGTATCAAGAAAAAGGTAACAAACTTTTATGTCTATTTGCTCGGTACATAGGACTATGTCTACTTCCCGACCCGTTCTGTGGATTGTGGCACGACGCTTTTACTAGGCAACTTTAAGGCTTCCAGTTGTCTGCTCTCTAAGAAATTTGTGTTTCGGCGTGTCTTTCGACGAAAGTCGAAAAAAAACTTATTTCTGTGGTCTGATTTTAAGTCGCTCTTCAAACTACTTGTTCTTGGTTGAAGAAGAGTCCAGAAGTGTGCGTGAATCTTGGTTAGCTATCTTGACGCGGTTTCAACACTGGGCGCCCATCTCTGCTTGTCGTTCACGGCTCAAACTCAAACTCAAACTCTCTCGCCGTCCGCTCTCAAACTTCTTCTCTTCAGAGTCTGAATCACTGGTCACTCATTTCCGCCGTCGTTGCGCGAATAAACTTCTTCTCTTCGGCTTCTGAATTACTGGTCACTCATCTTCGCCGTCATTGCGCGAATTAACTTCTTCTCTTCGGCTTCTGAATTACTGGTCACTCATCTCTGCCGTCGTTGCGCGAATTAACTTCTTCTCTTCGGCTTCGGTTGGACGAACTTCTTCACTTCGGCTTGGGTTGGACGAACTTCTTCACTTAGGCCAAACGGACCGGCCTCTCTTGCCCGCAAAGGGGCGAATGAACCGGGCCCGCCGTCCGAGCTCAAACTCCCTCGCCGTCCGCGGCGCAACTCTCTCTCGCCGTCCGCGACTGCAACTCTGATTTCTGTCGGTTGGGGTCCCGCTTTTATTGACGCCGTCAAAACTGGGGTGGGTCTGTTTGGCGTCGGGGATTCTCTTTGATAATTCTAAATACGTATCCACCCTTCTTATTTCTGGTTGGGATTTTCCTTTTCGGTAACTCACCTTCACTCCCACCTCCTTATTGTGTCTCTGAGGGCGTATACCCGCTTCCCGCTTCTTCGTATCGGCCCCTCACAATTACACTTTGACAAGGGCGTCGACCGATTCTCCTCGTGCGTCACGTGACCGCTCTCGGCCAATGAGTTCCTGGTCGGGTATCTTTCCTCCTCCTTCGTGCGCCACGTGATCTTATTTAGCCAATGACGTCCTGGTCGGGTATCTTTCTCCTCCTTTTTGTGTCATGTGATCCCATCTAGCCAATGACGTCTTTAGTCGGGCGTGGACAATCCGTGGCTTTGTTCTGGGGGAAGAAACACCTTGCTTAAAAAAAAATAAAATTTAAATCGCCCTTATCATAAGCGACTGCGATGACACCTTCGGCTTTTTAACACGTGGTATTTGTCAAGCAGTTTATCGCTAATTGGATACGACCTAAGAAAGGGATTTCTCAGACCTGTTGGCGTTTCCGTGAACGAATAAAAATATTTCACTCTTTTTTCCGGCCAAAGGCCCGATAATAAAAAATTTTCATTATCTCAAAAAAACATTTTCAGCGAACATCATCTTGTGTGGCTTTTTCCAATTCTGGAAATTGTCTGTGTTTTCGTATTAATGGTTTGTCTACATATCCTTAGATACACTTCCCACCTGTTACCTATCATATTTTTCATTGTCTCTAAACTTCGTTTCTTCAACCATTTGATAACAAACTTTCATTTTTCGTGGACACGGAAGTAGGTCAGGTGCTTGACCTGGATATCTTCCGACATCTGTTATGTGTCAGTCGAGCGTGTGTGTGCTCGCTTATGACCTGTTTTCGTATTATTTATTTTTTTCTTTTTCTTCTGTCTTCTCTTTCTTTCTCCCAGATCGCTTGAATGTAAAGAAAGAATTATTCCTAACCCCGAAATATTTTTCAGCCCTAAATAATTATCAAATGGTTGACAAACCGTAAAAAACAAATCATATATTTATGAATATTTCTTTTCAGCTCGCTAACTATGCATGGTGCCACAGTTGTCCATTATATTTTCTTCTTGTATAGGTGTCGAATTAAGGTATCCTTGTAGTCATAAAAAACATAATACTTTGAACAGTTTGTGTAACTTTTTAACTAAAGGTGGAGTAACGATTTGAGGAATCGGAGAGCCGTGGTCGAATTCTAGTCGAATCCATTACATTCACTTACGTGCTAATAACCTTGGGTAAGGTAAGCCTCTTAATCTTCCCCCAGCTATTGGTAAATAGAAAGCCAGACCGGGTTCTACAGACTTGGATGGAAACTGGTCTACCGCAGAAAGAAATTGCCACCTACTGCGAGAAAAATCTGCCTCGTCAGTCAGTTCTTGAAAGATACATGTACGTCTAAGCGTGTATCACGTATGGCACGTAACTGACTTTTCCCACCTTAAATGTAGATTTCGGGCGGAATACCATCCTTTCCCGTTGCTTTGCCTGAAGAGATTTGTTTGATGAAGTACAAGTCTTCCGGCACTCGAAAGACATTTATCGTATCTCAGAAATGTTTTAATTGACTGCAATATCGTCTATCAGTGACGGATGGTGTGTTTAAAAGAAAGTGGAAGTGCTGCTTCAATCGGGGTAAGATAGCAAACTAGTATGACAAAAGTGTCTGTCTATTTGAGAAGAATACTGGCATGACCCAGTTAAGTTGAAGTACATGGATCCTCCAAAGAACATCAAAGAATGATTTGATATTTCTTCTCTCTGCAACTTCCGGAAGTTCTGTGGCGTTTACAGATCCCCAGTTCTTCTTCAGTTTCCTGGGAGATTGCTGGATCTTATTTTTACGCCTCAGGTACTAAGTCTTCTTTGTGAAATTGTTTTTATCTGGATCTTCTTCACAGACGATATATATATATATATATATATATATATATATATATATATATATATATATATATATGACTCATAAATAATTACATCGGTTACACAACAGCATGCTTATCCAGACGTCTTACGCTATACCTTTCTGACCACAGCTCCATTAGAATCCAATTAAACACAGACACAAATTTACCAGAACCCATTAGAAACATACTAGTAGAAAACACAAATATATTAACTGCATCCATTTGCAAAAAAAGACTAAAAATAATGGAAGCTTGAATAATAAAAAAACAGCTCTTAACAATATTAACTACGAACAAAGCCACTATGTTCTAGCCGTATTCGGAAATTAAAAATATCCCTACCACACATTAAGACATACACAGAACGCACACACTCAATTAAGCTGAAAAATCGAATTATCCTTGATAATGACTAAAGGTATAGCCGAAAGCGTTCGGAAATATAAAAAAATTTGGACAGTTCTTACACACCCTTTGTCCAGAAAAGGAAGCTTTTGTTCGAACAGAAGCAAAATTAAATAAAAAACTTAACCGTCGTGCCTTGTCTCTCGTTTTTAATGAAACATGCATAAAAGAACGATTGACATATGCATATATATATATATATATATATATATATATATATATATATATATATATATATATATATATATGTGTGTGTGTGTGTGTGTTTTCAGTTGTATAGATAAGAGTTTGTGACCCAAGATTTTACGCATTTGCGATCATCACAGAAACTGGTTTATTTTAAAAAATATATCTACTTATGTTTGTTTGTGTTTTATTTATTTATTCTTTTGGTGTTGGGAGGGACGAATTCCCCTTTGTGTCCGTTCGAGATGACACTCTCACACATACATACATACATACATACATACATACATACATACATACATACATACATACAGGTGTACGCATTAAAGTTCACGCAAACACACCCATATAAACAATCCGAGTTTAGGCGCAGAAACATGTCCATACGTTCGAGCCTACATACATGGGAAAGTTATGAAATACATCTTTTGTCCTCTTTGTTAAGAATTGTATCATTAAACCATTATTATCTCGTCCCACAAAAATTGTTACTATCTAAAAATATTGTCTGGCTTTAAATAACTTGCAAAGGTTGTTAAGCCGTAGAAAATGAATGAATGAATAAAAAAAAAGTATGATTACTCCAGCAAAATTCATTTGATAGCTGTTTTTCTAGAGTTGTGTATTTTTGTCTTACAGTTATCGCACAGGAAAACATTATCTCTTTAATAAATATCTTCGTCATGAAGCTCTGTGTTTTATTAAACAAAGGTTAATGGCTATCGCTAATGGGAAGCGAGAATAAATATTAACTATGAATTTTATTAATGTTCAGAAAATAATGTCCGTTTTTAGAATCAACCTTTATTCCTGAATTAAACTAATGTATTAATTTACCATCGACATACATAATTAATTATCCTTCTACGATAAAAGTAATGTTTAGGACGCAATTAAGTCTTTGGATGCAGTCTGTGAATATTCTTTGCCACGGAATGTATTTTGGCTTAATAAATTGCAAAGATGCTTGTAAAAGTGGTAGACATTTGGCGAGTGATCAGGGGATAATGGTGGATGTGGCTAAATCACGTATCCCAAGTCGGTGCACTCCTGCAGAATCCTTCTGGCAACATGTGGCCATGCATTGCCATGATTCAGAACTGTACCTCGTTGATTAACCAGTGGCAGTCTCATTTTGTTTAAATGAATGGGAATTTTCATCGGGTAATTGAGAGTACATCTAGATGTCAGGCTGTAATGAATAACGCCGCTGTTGAACCGCCTGACAGTCATCATAATCGTCTGCAAAGAATGTCAAAGTATTTTTGTTTTTTTTTTCTTCATGATGAAGGCTATGTAATGTTTATGCTAAATTCTGAATAAGCTATATATAAAACTACAGTATAACCCGTCTTGGACCGGGTGTTCCATTACGGAGCGTTTTTGCCGTTCAATTAGAGTAATTTAAGTTTAAAGTCAGCCCATCCGAAAATCAATATTAGTAACAACAATTGGATGCAACTGAGACACATTCCCAAATGGGGGATTAACAATTTGAAGGGGAGGTGTCCCTAAATGGGACCGTTTTTGCGTTCTCAATCTTTCAAGGCATGAACCTCTTCCATGGACCGTCGTAAAAATAATATGCGATAATTTTATTTATAATATATATATATATATATATATATATATATATATATATATATATATATATATATCTTTTTGTAATTCTAATAATCTTTTGCGCGAGATTTCGACTTTCTAAATTGATGATACGCTGTTTTTTACAGACATTAAATTTTGCCTTTTATTTTTGCGCTAAGTGTAAAAAATCAGTTTTTTTTTTTCACATTCAGGGTTGTAATATTTTCAGCTAATTTGGACTCAAAAACAGGCACTGAATAATTAACTATCAAACAAAAGAAAATCATCAAAATTGGATGAAAACTGTGGAAACGCCAAACAACACCCGATCACACACACATACATATATACACGCACATTTTGAAAATTTTAGTTATAGATTAAGATAGAGACGCAGTTCACTAATTTGTATTGAATTAAAATGCTTATTCTAAAATCGAAGACTATTTTCCTAACAATCTAATAATAAAGCAGAAAATGTTGTTGGAAGCAAGAGAAAAAAATGCTCACGTTGCGAATTATGAAATGGAGATGTTAACATTAAAAAAAAAATACAAAGAAATTTAAATATCCGAGAATCGTTTTAACATATGACTGAACAGGTGACAAGAAAACATGAATGCCCTTTGGAATAACAAAAGATGTATTCAACAACTATGCAATGTAGTAAGAAACAGTAATGTTTCGTTTGCTAACACATCTTTGCTCTTTGATTGTGCTGAGATATCATGTAATATAAATCTTCATACATATCGTTGAATGTTAGACAATCTCCTCACAGCTGAAGAGAAGACTTGGGGCAACATAGATATGGCTCTACAGAAAGATTTGAGAATAACATATATTGACCCCCTAATTAATGAAAAAAGACCTCAGAAAATTAAAGCAATAAGGGCACTTTTACTCAGAATAAAAAAAAATCAGATATTTCTATTTTCTTGGATGCATAATGGAAAAGAGAACTCGAACAATCTGACACTCACTGGAGTTATCTAAATTCAAAAAAGGAGAGAAGAATCAGCGGCCAACATACCTGTAAGCTTGTGTGAATGGATGTTTAATGCGGGCAGTGAGAGTTAAAAAAAAAAACAAGCGTTTCTATGAGCAACTAGGAACAGGAAGTTGTGTAGAGTCTTGAACACCGACATCTTGAAGATGTATGGCTAATAGAAGAAATGTTTTAAAAAATACAGTAGAATTATTTCATGCAAGTTGGTCTTGCTGCTAGTTATTTGTGTCACCTGTGACATGAATATATTGTTAGAATCAAGAAAATGACGACCAACCTGGTAGGTAATATCAAACATTCTATATAGTCTTGAATGTTGGAGAATTCCTTCACAAATGGAAAAGTAACTTAACGCGGTAGAAATATTGTTCTGCCAAATAAGATTAAGAATATATGCTAGCAGGGTGTAAGGAAGCAGAAAGAGAATATGAAAGTTAACTTATAGATGAAATTCAGAAAAAAAGGCAATAGAAAAGAGCACGATAAATAATGAGAAACGTGCATCTTACATAACTTAACACCCAACAGCCTGACCGAATGTAAAAGAACCCTAACCCTAACCCCCTTACATAATTTAAAGACCAACTGCCTGACTGACTGTAAAAGAACCCTAAGCCTAACCCACTTACATAATTTAACGCCCAACTGCTTGACTGACTGTAAAAGAAGCTTAACGTTAATCCTAACCCCCTTACATAATTTAACGACCAACTGCCTGACTGACTGCAAAATAATCCTAACCCTCTTACATAATTTAACGCCCAACTTCCTGACTGACTAAAAAGGAAGCTTAACGCTAACCCTAACCCACTTACATAATTTAACATCCAACTGACTGACTGACTGTAAAAGAACCCTAACCCTAACACTCTTACATAATTTAACGCTCAACTGCCTGACTGACTGTAAAAGAAGCTTAAGCTAACCCTACCCCCTTACATAATTTAACGACCAACTGTCTGACTGACTGTAAAAGAACCCTAAGTATAACCCCTTACATAATTTAACAACCAACTGCCTGACTGACTGTAAAAGAACCCTAAGCCTAACCCTCTTATATAATTTAACGCACAACTGCCTGACTGACTGTAAAAGAAGATTAACGCTAACCCTAACCCCCTTACATAATTTAACGACCAACTGACTGACTGACAGTAAAAGAATCCTAACCCTAACCCTCTTACATAATTTAACGCACAACTGCCTGACTGACTGTAAAAGAAGCTTAACGCTAACCCAAACCCCTTACATAATTTAACGACAAACTGCCTGAATGACTGTAAAAGAAGCTTAACCCTAACCCTAACCCCCTTACATAATTTAACGACCAACTGCCTGACTGACTGTAAAAGACCAGAAGCCTAACCCTCTTACATATTTTAATGCTCAACTGCCTGACTGACTGTAAAAGAAGCTTAACGCTAACCCTAACCCCTTACATAATTTTACGACCAAATGCCTGACTGTAAAAGAAGCTTAACGCTAACCCTAACCCCCTTATATAATTTAACGACCAACTACCTGACTGACTGTAAAAGAAGCTTAACGCTAACCCTAACACTCTTACATAATTTAACGACCAACTGCCTGACTGACTGTAAAAGAACCCTAACACTCTTACATAATTTAACGCCCAACTGCCTGACTGACTGTAAAAGAAGCTTAAGCTAAAGCTAAACCTAACTCCCTTCCATAATTTAACGACCAACTGCCTGACTGTAAAAGAACCCTAACCTTAACCCTAACCCTCTTACATAATTTAACGCCCAACTGCCTGACTGACTGTAAAAGAAGCTTAACGCTAGCTATAACCCCATTACATAATCTAACAGCCAACTGCCTGACTGACTGTAATGAACACTAACCCTAACACTCTTACATAATTTAACGATCAACTGCCTGACTGACGGTAAAAGCTTAACGCTAACCCTAACCCCCTTACATAATTTAACGACCAACTGACTGACTGACGGTAAAAGAACCCTAACCCTAAGTATCTTCCATAATTTAACGACCTACTGCCTGACTGACTGTAAAAGAACCCTAACCCTAACCATCTTACATAATTTAACGCTCAACTGCCTGAGTGACTGTAAAAGAAGCTTAACGCTAACCCTAACCCCCTTACATAATTTAATGACCAACTGCCTGACTGACTGTAAAAGAACCCTAAGCCTAACCCTCTTACATAATTTAACGCCCAACTGCCTGACTGACTGTAAAAGAAGCTTAACGCTAACACTAACCCCCTTACATAATTTAACGACCAACTGCCTGACTGACTGTAAAAGAACCCTAACCCTAACTCTCTTACATAATTTAACGCCCAACTGCCTGACTGACTGTAAAAGAAGCTTAACGCTAACTATAACCCCATTACATAATCTAACAACCAACTGCCTGACTGACTGTAATGAACCCTAACCCTAACCCCCTTACATAATTTAACGACCAACTGCCTGACTGACGGTAAAAGCTTAACGCTAACCCTAACCCCCTTACATAATTTAACGACCAACTGCCTGACTGACTGTAAAAGAGCACTAACCCTAACTCTCTTCCATAATTTAACGACCTACTGCCTGACTGACTGTAAAAGAACCCTAACCCTAACCATCTTACATAATTTAACGCCCAACTGCCTGACTGACTGTAAAAGAAGCTTAACGATAACCCTAACCCCCTTACATAATTTAACGACCAACTGCCTGACTGACTGTAAAAGAACGCTAATCCTAACCACCTTACATAATGTAACGACCAACTGCCTGACTGACTATAAAAGTACCCTAACCCTAACCCTCTTACATAACTTAACGCCCAAATTCCTGACCGAATGTAGATGAAGTAAGGAAGAGAGCGAAATTGACTGAAAATTTTGGTGAGCAATAATTGCTTGCGTACTTGGTATCTAAAAGAAATAGTATGCATTTGCTGAATACGTAGGGGCGGTCGAAATAGACATTACATACAGAGAACGATTCATTAATGTCCATCACAATCTTAACAACGTAAAATGACACAGTGTTAGTTGCAGACACAGAAAGGAAACTACGTGAAGAAAGTACTAAGCATCAAGTGTAAGAAGGGAGCAACATGAACGATGTGAAGTACAAATTGCAGAAACATGAAACAATCAAATACAGAAAATGAAATATCGAGGAAGTACTTTAACAGAGTATGTAAAGTGAGACACCGTAAGTGGAATAATGTAATATATAGCCCAAAACCTAAGCTGCGTATTAAGAAGCAGAAAGAAAATTGTTAGAAAAAATAAGAAAAGAGTACAGGTCTGTCATGTATTAAGATAACTCATGTTGGCTGACCGGAAGAGGTAATACACGCTGTTTAAAAAAAAAAAACGAAAACCCCAAAACCCCCCAAAAAACAAAAATAGGGCGTTTATTCAAATATGTGTATCCACTAAAAATAACGTTGGATGTAATGAAAATCTATAGATTTCCTCTTTCTTTCTTCCTCTATATCTCTCTATGTCTCTGTCACTGTAAGTACATAACTGACTCATGAAAAACATTTTCAGATGTCTACATTTGCTAACTAGCACAGCTTTTTATTTAGAAGGTGTTCCTGCTAAGAAATGCTATAATGCGGTATTTTTTGTAAGCATTATCAAAACAAATTAGAAATTACATTTCAAGTTTGTGTTGTCTTTGTAACTTTCTAATCATTCAGAGGCGAATTACTTAATTTATCCGTCACTTCCCATTCGAATTTGGGCACATTTTCTGTTTTTTTTTTGATTTTTTATGTTTTTTTTTCGGATTTTATATTATTGAAAGAGATGATTATAACGCTTTTCATTCCCAGGCCATGATAAATACATCCTCTCAGATTCACAGTCCGTCTTTAGTTTGGTTTTATATATTACGTTCTTCAGTAGACACCTACCCAAGATTACGGAGACGGTAATATTAAGACTAATCTTAAATAACATTTTTTAATTGTTTTCTTTATTAGCTGCATCATAATTTCTGTGAAAACATTATTCATATTTACTGAGTTCCTGATAAATATTTTATTTGGTGATTATATTTTTTTTAAAATACATCAATCAATACTCTGGTATTCAGGGTAATATAGAACGCTGGATTGTACTAGCTTGCAGTACTTTGTTTTCATCTTTAACAGTAGCTATTCTCCTTTCCCTCCATAAACGGAAGCTTGAAATGTCATTCTCTACTTCTGATCGTAACTTCATGATTTGTTTGGGAAAGAATGAAAATGCTTTATTCTTACAATCCACAGGTAATCTTTACATATTGATTTGGGTAAATAGTATAGATTTCCTCTTATCTTTTTATTCATTTTTTTTCCTATACAGATATACTCTATCTAAAAATAATTTATATATATATATATATATATATATATATATATATATATATATATATATATATATATACACTAGTCGAAGAGACACTCAGCGTTGCCTGAGTGTACATGGATGTAATTGTTTAACTGCACCCCCTGTATAACCGCACCCTCTGCCTAGAGATGTCTGTCAGCATATCCGCTTGCATGCATCATTCATTGGTAAACTAAACTACACTCCACTCATCGTTTTAACGGTATGTCTTCTGCAAGTGTTTGACTGTTATTAATAAAGGAATCCATCGATAAAAAAAAAAAAAAAAAAAAAATTTTGTGTGGTTGTTTGTCCGGGGTTAAATTGTTTCAATGTTTTAGATATTCAGTAAATTTTCTATGGTCATAATAACTTGCAAATAGTATGGTATTGTTCACAAATCTAGAAATGAAAGAAAAACAGGGATGAAGCGCCAGAGCTTGATTGAACTGCAAGTGTAAAGGAATGAGTCCCCCTCCTTCTTAGCACGTTTACTGTAAAGCTGAGGTTAATAAGAATTATTTGAGTTTTTTTTTTCCTTTTAACGCTTCAATAATATTTCTTAAAAAAACATTACATCAAAGGTTGTTTGAATGTCAATTTAGTATGAAATCATATGAAGGAACCATTGGCTATATAGGAAAAGTCGATTTTAGACCTAGATTATCGCATATTTCGTCTACTTAGTCGAAGAAAGCTCACCTTGTTGTTCTCCAAGAGATTGCCATCGAGATGCCAAGTCAGAATAGATTGCATTAGAGATCCTTCTTTGGTTTATATCAAGAACCTTGAGATGAATAGAACGAGCCTCATACTAAATACGGCAGCAGTATTTAATAAACAGACGAATGGTTGATTTGTAAATGCGCAAGATTTACTCTGACTAGAACAATTTCTGGCACGTCACAGTGATCCAGCTGCTATTGCAGCAGATGGAACTATTGATTTTATGTAGTCGCTTCACTTCAAGTCACTTAAAAACGTGAGTCCAAGAAAGCTCAATCTATTGTTCTCCAAGAGATTAGCATCAGCCATAGTGGCGACAGGCAGAAATGTTTTTCTATAGTCGTTAAATGTAAGAAGTTGTGTTTTGGAGGGGTTCAAATTTAAAAGCTATTTTCTGCCTATTTTAACTTCTGATTGGAAGTTCTTTTCAAAGGGCAGCAGCAAGATTTACTTTATCGACTCTGACGTATTTGCTATTTAGACAGGAGTAAATAGTAGTTTTATTAGCATAAATAATTACTTGGGAAATGATGACATCAGGAAACTCATTGATGAAGATCAGAAACAGCGTAGGACCCGGGGATAGATCCTTGAGCACACCCATCTTCGTGTGAAGGGATCAGGAAGCGAGCACATTCAAAACGACTTTCCTTTCCCGATTAGATTGAAACGATTCGATTAAATCAATCAATTGCCCTGTAATCTCATAGCCCTGGAGCGTGCGTAAGAGACCACCTTGCAAAAGCCTTTCAAAACCGATGGAGATATCTAGAGTCACAGATTAAGTCTCGCCGTTATTTTCAACATTTTAATATACGCATTCAGTGATGGTCTTTAACAGATTAGCGGTAGACCCGGGGAAACGGAAGCTATATTATTTGTCCGAGAAGAGGTCGTGAGAATTATAATGCTTAACCCCTTCAGCATTGTTATCTTCACCTTTATGTATTTATTAATATATATATATATATATATATATATATATATAAAGGGTGAGATGGATGGATAAATAGTCGTCTGAATTATGTAAAGATGATAACACTGACATATTCAGTGATGGCTTTTAACAGATTAGCGGTCGACCTGGGGAAACGGAAGCTATATTATTTGTCCGAGAAGAGGCCGTGAGAATTATAATGCTTTACCCCTTCAGCATTGTTATCTTCACCTTTATGTATTTATTATATATATATATATATATATATATATACACACAGGGTGAGATGGATAAATAGTCGTCTGAATTATGCAAAGATGATAACACTGACATCTCATTCTAAAACTATATTAACCAAAACCGCACAAAATATCTGAAGAGGTACTTTATTCAATAAAATCGGCATTGGCCTGATCCATGGCTTTCAGGGGACTTCAGAAACTCCTCCCTCTCTTCTGGGAGGTCAGCGTGTTTATATTGGTGAATGCTACTAAAATCCTAGCCTTCAGTTCATCGTTTGTGTCAAGAAGAGTTTTGTTGGTCTCTCACTGTCAACTTCATCCCACACATAATAATCAATGGGGATGCAGTCTGGGGAGTTAGTTTGCCAGATATAAGGTGTGATGTGGTTGCAGAAATTATCTTACAACCATAACTTGGTCCTCCTGCTTGTGTGGTATTGTGCAAAGTCTTGTTGCCGGACATAGGGACTTCCAATAGCTACCTTCTTGACCCAGTGCAGCTTTACCTTCTCAAGACAATTGATGTAGGCTTCCGTGTTGTGTATAAGACCCTCACATGCAAATTTGCTAGTTTTTTTCGTATCAGAATTATCAAAGAGGATTTTCCGAGATGCCATGCATTCGTAATCACCATTATACTCATTCAACTCTTTCTGACTCCTTTGCATCGTCCTCAGATTGACACACATTTTCTCTGAAATATTCGTATTGGAGATAACAGCTAGAATGCGAACCAGTACAGCATGCCATTTCCAAATGTCTGGCGGAGTGAATTGTGTCATTGTGCTCATTTTCTCACGAAAAACGTGCCCAACTGAGGCTACTATATTATACAGTCGAACAGATCAAAAACAAACAACGCGAATGCGCGAAAGTAAAATTAAAAATATAACGACAATTTACCCCTCGCGCCCCATGGTGTGTGTATGTGAATGTGCGTGAATATATATATATATATATATATATATATATATATATATATATATATATATATATATATATATATATATAAAGACAGAGAGAGAGAGAGAGAGAGATCAGATAAAATGTAATACTTTTTTTTTTTTATTTACAACGCGTTTCGCTACGTTAGGAATATTAGGAAATATACTCACGACGAAACCTATGTCAGGATTGTCTTGTCTTTATTATTTAAAAAATTACTAGTTTCTAACAACGAATTTCATGGCTAACGCTCAATGCAGAAAGTTCCCCCCGACTCAGAAGTGGTAGCTGCAACTCCACTAAAATACCTTTATAACAAAACCCACAGATTTTTAAGATTAATTTAATTTAATTTTTTTGTAGAAAACTGAAATTCAGATTTTTTTTATGAATTAAAACAAAAATATTTGATACAAATTTCAACTCTCACTTTGCCGCATATCCCACTTGTCCTATCCTGCACAAAGAAAAACTGGTTTAGTAACTTAAGAACTCGATCTAATTAGGGTAATTGACTTTGCTGACTACGATTACTAATTTACGAAACATGTGTTGTCCCTAGAGATGATATTTACAATTACAATAACCAATCTATTTTAAATGAATCTTTGTGACTGAGCCAAACGAAAATCAGGCCTTACTCTTATTCATTTTCTTAAATAAAGATTTTAGATTTCATTTTTAGTGTGTGAATATTTTTTCTTCAACTTTTTAATATGATGAATCGCTGTACTACACACTTTCTTTCGTTTCGTAAGAGTTAGATTCGTAAATTAGCTCAACGATTTCAGAAAATGTTAGTGATAAGAAAACATATTTTGTATTTCTCAATTTATTAAGTAAAACAAGAAAATAAATTTCGTTAAAATGTATTAGTAGCGAATTACTATGTAGTTTCAATCCCCGTAGACAACAATGAATGTCACAAATGACTTACAGATGTAGAGGAGACTTGAAGCAACAGAGATATGCTTGTACGAAGGATACAATCGACGGTGAAAATAGAAAAGAAATTGGAAAGAAATGATACTGATACATAAAAACAGATAGGGTCAATTCAAAATTGTTGGGCGCATACTGAAGCAAGAAGATTTGGAGAATTTAATACTTATTGGGCATATCGAACACAAAAGAGGCTGGGTGAATGATCACGCAATCTATGTAAAAAATGATGACAGGGCGGATTTTAAAATTCGTTTTAAAGAGACAAATATTGCCTAGGTATTCTGAAAAGGATGAAAGGATAGATATTCTGCGAGAGATATGATCTTAACGGATATGATAAAAATTTAAGAATCAATCTGAAAGAAAGGCTTGCACGCATAATCGTACATTTTATGATCACTGAAAAGAAACGATATTTCTGTTACAATAATGTTCATCATGTACAAGAACAAAGAGACGCTCGGCGTAGAATGTTACAGACGCTGTTTATGGGCATTTTTGAGAACGATAACGGTAAAACCTTGATTTTAACAAGTAAAGATTTTAGTGAACGGGGAAGCATCATCTTGGGAGTTGGTTACACAATGTTGTGGTTCGTGGAGAAAAGCTGCACGAGTGAAACTTACATCTCACTAATGATATGCGAAGGGAATTATAGTTGTTCTCTACAATGTGCGGGATATGTCGTGCCTTATCCGTGACGGTAAGAATTGATGGACCTACGGAAGTATTTCGTCTGCACACTTTTAATGAAAATAGCGATAGAGCTGCTAGGGGCTTGCGAAGTTTCGCCTCTTTGTTGGGTGGAAAATAATTCATTATCCACAAGAATACGGAAAAGCTTTTGTACTAGGGAAGACTAGGAGAGCTCCTTTCCATATATCATAGTTGCACTCCATTTTCGGTCTGATCTTGCTTTTGTCAAGGTAGAGGATAAGATTAGGAGCCAGGTACTTGTTGGAAACGTACAGGGAGCTGACGATTTTCCCAGAATTTTCAGCTATTGATCTTGTATACAAGTTCCATTTGAGTTCTAAGTTGAGCTTAAGTCCCAAGAAACGTTCAATGCATTAGGATTACCTGTGCGAAAATCAGATAATCAAAAATTCAGGGTCCTTTTGATGATGAATGAACGTCACTAGTTTGCTTTTTGGAGCGCTGAATGTGACCAGCTGGTTTTCCTCCAACTGTAATGTTAGTGCAAGACACAAGAACAAATCAGCTGCTAGAATTTGGTCATTTAGACTTTTGGAAGTGCATCATATTCTTTGTGCAATATAAATAAAATATTTTCTGATGCTGAGTGAGTGTTTCAAATGTCAGTGAACTGAAACTAGTACAACATTCTGGAAAACAGGAAATTATTATTCCTGGTGAGTCTATCCTTATATTAAAACAGATTTTATGAAAGTTGATCAATAATTCAGCAGCCAAGCTAAATTTGATTTAAAATTTTCATCCTATCATATCAATACATATGATTCATAGAGACGTGTTCGTTTGAATCCACTGCAAAACAGAAGATTATATTGGTTATATTATTGTCATAAACACAAATAATATTAAGTTACATGAGAGGAAAATGTGAAAAGGAAGAAACAAAGTGATTATTTAGCAAATATAGCAACTCGAAAAAGGAAGAAAAGCGAAACGAAATGCGTTAAAGAAAAGCTCCATCGAAGAAAATAAATGTGAAGTGCACACGAGTAGAAAGTCGAAAATTGAACACAAATAGAATAGAACAGAGAGATAGGGGGAGGGAGAGAGAGAGAGAGAGATACACACGTTTACACACACACACACACACACACACACACATATATATATATATATATATATATATATATATATATATATATATATATATATATATATGTATGTATATGTATATCACTTTACGTGCTAATACCCTTTGGAAAGGTATGAATCCTCTTCTTCTCCCTCCAGCTATGGGTAATATAGCAGAACAGACTGGATTCTATAGATGTGGATGACAACTGGTCTAGGGAAGGACAACTCTGAATTCAAAACGTTTGGGGAACCTCGTGGCATTCGGTGCACCAGGTGTCTGTATTCGTCCCTTCAAAAGTGTGGATGGTCCTGCACGAAACCTTCACAACTATAATCAAATCTCATGTGCCGGTGTCGGGCTGTCGGTTTCCTGGAAACTGATCTGTTTGACCCTTATACGTCGAATTCGACGGGAGAGTCGATTATATATATATATATATATATATATATATATATATATATATATATATATATATATATATATATATATATTTTATGTAACCTGATAAATGAATCAAAATATTCCCCAAGTATACCGATAACTAAATTGAGAAATTAGGATACCACTTGAATAATGATATCACTTACATAAAAAACGCAGAAAATAGTAAGTGAAGCACACAAAAGTTAAAAAAAAACAGTAAAAAGAAAAGTTAAATACAGAAAACAAACCCAGACTAGATGTGTAGATATCAACCCTAAAAGACTCATATTATACGGCTTGCCCAATACACACAAACGCAACACATTTTTCAGACACATTGTATTCGGCATCAAAAGTCAAAAATCCGTGCTTAGAAACTATCAAGCCAACATACATTAAACATTCTGGCGACTTAATACAGAGGAAACGAAACATAAATATTGAAAACAATGTTATGTCTAGCTTAGATATCAAATCATTATGCACATTGTACAATTTACCAAATTATTATATACATTGCAAAATTGCAAATCATGTAACGGCATAATTGTCCATCCCACAAAATGTTTAATATTAACACACAAAAAAAAAATAAACAAAAAAATATTAGACTAATTGAGTTTGTTTTTCCAGGTTTTCAGATAAGGCATTTAGCCATCTTGATACCATTTGTCGTAAGAATCAATCAAAAATACTTTGATTTATTCAGCTAGAAAGAGAACAGGTTACAATCGTTTTGTTTCAGAGAAAAGATCATTCAGCAAATGGTGTCAATATTTATACCCTAGCTTCCAACTTCGAAGTCCATTCAAGAACCATCGAGAAAACGGTCAATAAATTTTAAAAAAAAGAAGAAACAGTAGAGAAGAAAACTGGATCAGGAGGGCACAAATGAAAGAAGGATCATCATTTCAACTTGAGCTAAAGGATATAACTCAATCCATCAGACTTTTACCAAGTGGGAGAGGAGTTTTAATTATGACAGTCTAAAGAGCAGTGAAAAAGAATTTGAAAATGAAATCCTACGTGAAACCTGTGACGCAACTTTCTATTACAGTACAGAAAGAAGTCTAGAGAGGGGAAAGATCACCTTGAATATGTTAGAAAATGATCCTTGAATAATATATACATACATGAGGTTTTTGCTTATCATCAATTTCATCCCGATAGTTCTTTTAAGTTTGGAGAAGAAAAAATAAAAGTAAATATTAGTCACTAAACTGATTGATATTACCTTCAGCATTCCGACTCCAGAGTTTCGCAGGCAGACCGATAAATTGCTGATACACCCTTAGGAGTGGACGGACATGTCCGCCTACGAAGCAGTGAGTCACGATGATGATGGTAACAAAAATCAGCTGAATGAAAACCCTTACTTATATTAATGTCATTAATACTCTATTTTGATATATATATATATATATATATATATATATATATATATATATATATATATATGTGTGTGTGTGTGTGTGTGTGTGTGTGTGTGTGTGTAAAAAATATATAGAAAATAGGGAAAGAACTCGTTAGGTAAAATAATCCAATGTTCTTTAGTATTTTTGTTATTATTTTTAATAATAGTGCTCGATAAAAAAGTAGAGCATAAATATAATTATTTATTTAAAATATGATTCCAACGCTACATAAGATATATATATATATATATATATATATATATATATATATATATATGTGTGTGTGTGTGTGTGTGTGTGTGTGTGTGTGTGTGTGTGTGTATAACTATGTGCATGTGTGTAGACCTCTCTGTGTGGGTTTATGTGTGTGTACACTTCTCTGTGTGTAACACTGTGTAGGTGTGTGTTTGTGTGTGTGTGTGTGTGTACACTTCTCTGTGTGTAACACTGTGTAGGTGTGTGTGTGTGTGTGTGTGTGTGTACACCTGTGTGGTGTAAGTCTGTGGGTGTTTTATTAGGTAGTAAAGCTAAGTACATACAAGCCTTCAATCGGTTTACATACAGAAATTTGCAGTAGCTTTAAATAAATATAGTCTCCAAAATGCTATATATATGTCTGTGTCTGTGTGTGTTTATGTGTGTGTGTGTGTTTATGTGTGTGTTCTACCAAACTAAACTAAAATCCATTCACAAATAGTGTCGACATTAAATGACCCACTGAAATTGATGTGTCGTAAAACAAAACAAGCAACCAACCAACTTCTTTTAGAAGGCTGAATGAGATCGACTCAAAACATGAGAATACAAGAGCATATAATTACGGTAGGCCAAATCGTATTGTAAAGATAGAGAATAGCAGGCGGGATCAACGAACTACTGGATCAGTACAATGAACTGATCATTTTCCAGCATCTTTAGCAATATATCATATATATGATTTACCTTTGAAGTCTGTGATGAAGCTGAGTCCCAGTAGACATTCAAGGCAACCAGTGTCTTTGTGAAAAAAAAATCTATCATAAGTTAAAGTTCAATATCAGTCAATTTTGCCGTGTCGGTTGGGCCTTGAATACAAAGACGGTACAACCGAGGGAATATTATGACCTACTCAAAAACGGAACAAAATGTACAAACTATATGGTGTATGTATGCGGACCCAGTATGGATCCCCAATTTTTATCAATAGACACAAGTATAAACAGGAACGATGCCTACCTAGAATATACTGCATAATCACGAGGAATTTTTACCTTTATACTGAAGCAAAAACAAGTGAAATATTTAGCTGTGTCTACAGATAAACATTAAACATGTCAAATCTAAACAGTAGACTATATACCTAAACGTTCAACTATAAACCTGATCAATGTTTACCAATTACCTCAATATCAACACGACCAACAATTACCTCCAGACTCAATAATAGCGCCGATCAATTTTTAACTAGAGACTAAAATATTGGCATGTTCAATATATATACCTATAGTTTCGATTATACCAAAAGTGGATTTCGACATTAAATAACACAATTATAGATCTCCATATGTTATAGAAATCCATATGTTATATTTCTAAATGCGGCGAGATATACTAAATTGAATTGAGGTCAAATAGAGTTCAAATATGAATTGGAATCCTACAGATTGATAGGATAAAGAACAAATAAAAAAATGTCAGATTAAGCATTAATAAAAGTGAAACACATTAAATTGATAAACGTTTCCTATTTGTTATTTATAGCATCATATACTGAATTTTAGAATCGAATTTATACCTTCACAATTATGACTTTGAGTTATCTAGCAGAGAAGCATCGCCGATTTTTTTTTAATGGCGCGATAAACTATACTGAATTTTATGTAGCATATTCATTTTTCCAATGTATATTTATCGGTAGGATAATGAAGTTTAAAGTTAATGAAACTCTGGAAGTAATCGTGTCTGTATAAATATTGTGAAGATACAATAATTGAGAATCTGTGTCTAACCTATAAAGATGTCATGTAAATTTACGCTACATAGGTGCATATATTTACAGCAAAAATACATATTACAACAATCTGAAAGTGATAACTATATTTAATATTGCGAATATATAAATATCCTATAAAAATGTGATGGAATTTTAATGTTACTTGTCGGTACTAAAAATGTATATATTCTTAAACATTGGAGTGAGACAATTATGATTCCTGTTTTGATCAAATATGGCTAGTGTATTGCACCTATCTCCTCTCCTTGAAAAAAGAGTACTGCTTTTTACATGAAAAGGGACGTTTTGTTGTATGATTGATTGTTTGTTAAACGGCATATCAACAAGTTATTTACTGCTGAAATGTAATTTTCCGGTGTACTTTTTATGTGATAAATATATGTTATTCTGCTTTCACAGTTGAATACATGGTAAATGATATTCAGCTTTTGTTTATATACATGTTTGTGTGGACATAGTTACAGGTGGCGGTGATCGCTGTGTTTTATGTTGCACTTTTGTTGCAGCTATATTTGTAATACAACTTGAGTTAAGAAAGTGTATGATATTATATGGATTAATGTCAGGAATGAGTTCTTTTATGTTGTTTTGTTGGTTGATTTTATTTAGAGGCATATCAACCTCTATGGGACATTTAATGCTTAAATTTAAATAATCTGAATGCAATTGCATGCCATCAACCACATATAAAATGTACTGGCCATTTTGCTGAAAATATATATTTTTGATCATTTTTTATATAAAAATCTATTGTTGGTATTTGTACTATAAAAATGCATTCTATACTTTCATAGTATTGGCTTATTGTTTGAGGGTTCACTATGTAACCGTAGCTGGGACCCTAAAAGGTGCTACTACTGCAGGTTAGGGTGGTCCTAAGAACAACAGTAATTAAGATGGGGTCCCACGCTCTTCAAATCTGTAATCTCCCGATCAGAGTTTTTTAGTTTCACGTCATACCCAGGAATGTGAGATTTTTGTATACTGTCATGTATTGATTTAGAAAAAGATATAAGCGGATGTGTAAACGATGTAAAAAAAGACAAAAAAAAAACCCAACAAATGTTTAAGACAATGTTTCAAAATATTTAGCAAAATACAGTGTTTTATCAGAACAGGTTAATAAATAATATGTAGCGGTAATGTTATGTTACGTATAAAATGTAAAATAAAAAAATAATAACTAAAAACACAATTCACAGATGTTTCGGATAAATAATCAAGAAAATAATATATCAAGAAAAAATATTTTAGACATATATACATTAGGTACACACACACACACACACAGACACACACACAACACACACACACACATATATATATATATATATATATATATATATATATATATGACACTATTTAGGTTGCTAGATAAAAAGAAAAAAAAAGAAAGGCGAGAATTAAATTTAGGTGATAAGAAGCCATCACGAAAAGGACACTAAGCGATGTTATTCTTTTTAACAATGAAAGATGCTAAAGGTTTTATTCTCATTTGCGAGGAAAGTAAGGTCGCGGATGTGTCGTTTTTAATTTAATTTATGACGACGCACCGAATAAGATATATCCAATCTGCCCATAACAATGGTAAAAATTTCAAGTTGGACAAGCGACCTCCCGCAGAGTCCTGGTAGATAAAAATCAATTAGGTCAAGCTTGACCGAAACCTAAATGTCCGTTGAACCACCTCCATGTCATTGGGAAAAATACCTGTTTATTGTCAGGGCTGGCTATGATAGCAAAATTATTTATCAGAAGGAATAATTGGTACCAAGGTGCGATACGTCCAATTGACCACCCACTTGTTAGGCGAAGGTCACGAGTGACGAATACCATTTGAAATTCGGTTAAGATAAGAGTCTAAGGACTTGTTGTCGGGCAGAAGAAAGGAAAGAAAGGAAGAAAAGCAAAAGGAAGATAATTGTTTTTTTTTCTTTGAGCAAGATTTTTTTAAACCGAGACCAGTCTGGCCACACCCACACTGCTGGGCGCCCATTGTCTGAATGCTGGCGTCAGCGGCAGGCGAAGGTGAATGGATAGCGACACTGTGAGGGAAATCGGGAAGTAAATTTGTTGCATTCATTTTCGCACAAAAAATCTTGGAAAAAAATCACGTTTCCGTCTGTGATGAATGGGAAAATATGAAACGAATTCTATCCTTGATCGATTTAACTATGAAGCCTTGGTTAAAAAGAGAATAATAAAATACAATTCTAAAACTCAGAGATGATAACTATATCATTATTTCCTAATAATCTATAGATTCACAAATAAAAAAAGAAAAGAAAAGGAAACGTCTGAGTTTAATGATCTCCCACGTCATAAAGGGACGCGGTATTTAAATATCGTTAGCAGAAAAGACTTATTTTAAATGTATCCGTTGTATTTATGGAAGATAACTAGAATGGACAAATTTTAAATTTAAAAAGAACTATAACACCGATTGTTCTCGCGTGTTGCAAAAATCACCATCACAACGGAATGCAGATTTTATCGCACTTAGAAGTTTGTCTTTGCAATTTACCCCTGAAGATGTTTTTAGAAATGATCGAAAGATCTATTGTTAAAAAGTACAGATGTATTTTCCTTAATGAATTTCATGTTAACATCAAATGACTGATAAGACAATTGGAAAAGTTCAGTATAAAAATAAGTAGTCACCACATATCTATATTATTCATTGAAAAATGTTATTCGAAACAAACTGAAGTGTTGGTAAAACCAACATCATGCCTATCAATCGACCAATGTAAATCAAAAAATAAAAGTGGATCCAATAGATAAAAAAAACAAGATTGAAACTGATAAGGAAAATGGAAAAGGAAACAGACCAAAACGCAAACTCCTAACTGAACAGTAATGGACATTCTTTTATGTCAAAATAAGATAAAAATTACGACAGAAATAAAGACAGAAATTACAGTAAACAAATAACCGTCGACACGACTCAAAAATACACAATGTTTGTACGATCACCGAGTTTCACGTTACTTCATGATCACGATAGCGTGAAACTTGTGTGTTGATCCGAAATTTGTTAATCTCTCTTTCTTTCTCTCTCTTTCTCTATCTATCTATCTATATATATATATATATATATATATATATATATATATATATATATATATATATAATTTTTATGAGTCCCAACGAAAGTACTTTATGCTTCAGTATTTTTATGTCTAACAATTGTTCTGCTCTTACGGCAGTGTTTCAATAGAAATGTCTCCTGAGTGCATTATGTTTTCATACGCGATTATCAGAGACATTTTTGTGTGTTAATAAGCTTTTATATTTATGTCAGTCTCATGCTACATCAGCGATTTTCATGTTCGGCGTCTTCATGCGTCATCTGTGCCGTTGTTTCTGTTAGATGTTAAATATATTTATTTTGTTCATTTCTATAGTGAATGAAATATCATTGACATTATCTGTTTTTTTTTTATGGCTAAGGTGACATGTTTTACAGATCGTATGTTGAATATATTCGTGTTATTGAGAAGTATTTGTAGAATCTATTGTGTTCTGATCATATTTTCTTTCTTTATATGCGATTTTAATTGGCTATCTAATGATAAAGTTCAAGATAACAGACGATATATATTATTAATTATGTTATGCATGTACGTGTTTGGATTTTCAATTATTATTAAAGCGACATTCTCTATGTTAGTAAGAGAATTATACGACAGCATCAGATTTTGGAATTATTGAACTGTTGTTTTTGTGTCATCCACAGGGATCATATAAACATTTTTTTATTTCATTTACATGTTTTTCCATACATGATATTTATTATAATTTTCCTTTAATTTGTTGTTTTCGTTTCCCTAGATTTCTTACAAGGGGATTTTTTATATTATTGGTATTAATTGTATAATTTATACAAAAAGATAAATTACGACACAAACAACAGTTGGAGATGCCAGGTAATGTGGTAATGGTATTAGAATAATCCCGAATATATAATGGGTGTAAAAAACCTGTATACGGAAAGATATTTAATTCAGTAAATATACAAAAATAGAAAGTGATGTAAGATAAGAATGGGTCTTCTCAGCGGAATTTTCCAACACACACACACGCATGTATGTATATATATATATATATATATATATATATATATATATATATATATATATATAATCATATATTTAAATAAATAATTATATATATATATATATATAATTATTTATTTAAATATATGATTCCATCGCTACATAAGAGTTCTCATGTTTCAAAACAAGAGCCGAAAACTTCAATATAATTGTTTGAATTAAATTGAATTAAAGTACCAAACTCTGTTCCATCTTCAACGAATTTTTTTGGGGAATAACTAATTCCTTAAATTTACGTGTTTTATAAACACTCATTATTAAAATTAAAAATATATAGCGATGGAATCATATTTTTAAATAAATAATTATATTTATGCTCTAATTTTGTATCGAACACTATTTTTTAAAAAATAATAACAAAATTACTAAAGAATTTTGGATTATTTACCTAACGAGTTCTGTCCTATTTTCTGTACACACACACACACACACACACATATATATATATATATATATATATATATATATATATATAATTATTTATTTAAATATGATTCCACATCGCGATGTGGAATCATATTTTAAATAAATAATTATATTTATGCTCTACTTTTGTATCGAGCACTATTTTTAAAAATAATAATAAAAAAATACTAAGGAACTTTTGACTATTTACCTAACCAGTTCCTTCCTATTTTCTATATATTTTATATATATATATATATATATATATATATATATATATATATATATATATATATATATATATATATGTGTGTGTGTGTGTGTGTGTGTGTGTGTGTGTGTGTGTGTGACAGAAATTGGGGAGGATTTGAGATAATTATAACTAAGTAATTCAAGTGTCTAGAAGAAACCTCAAAAGAAAGTACTGGACGGCCGTTTCGTCCTTTATTTGGGACTCATGAGCAGTGGAGATCCACTACCGAGAACTGGAACCCGGACATTGTTATCAGGCAAACTTCATACAAATTGTTCCAAAGGGCTTCGGTGGCGAAGAGTTAGTGAATCCGACTCGATATAGCGCCGTTTGATCATATATTCCGTGGGGAACTCATTTTTGGGGGGCTTTTATTTCCATCTTCGTTTTTTCAGTTGTAGTCGTTTCTCGTTGGAACATTTTCTTCGAAATTAAATTTATTTTTTATGGTTTATATTCAAGTTATTTTATTTAATATAATATGATTAAATATAATATTTGTTAATTTGTATTATTAATTAAATTATACAATTTTATTTGAATTATTATGTTATTATTATTAAAATTGCTCTATACTATTGCAGATATAAGTATCTTGGATATGGTAACTGTCAATGTTAAGTTTCATGTTATTCTGTTTATGGCCTAAGGCGTAAAAAAATGAGAGGCTAAATGGAGGGTTGATTGCTTCTTGCAGATTTTGTATATCATAATTTATATGCGTTTTTTTCTAGTTTTGTCTAACAATTGTACATAAATTAATCTCGGTCATTGTAATGTATACAGACGAATAAATTCATATAAAATCGTAAACACAATCCGGAGTTCAGTACTCGTTTCTTTGTTTGCAACGACATTTTCCGTTTCTTAATACTCTGCTTAGCTTTTGGGAGGAATATTTTGCTATCCCAGTGTGCCATTGTATATCAGTTTTCCACTTTCCGTTCTCTGTTAAAACACTTATTTTATATTTAACATTTTGAACTTGTTCAATTTTCGTATCTTCAAATTATAATTTGTATGACCTGACCTCTATGCATTGTTTGCTATTTGTTTCCTTTTTTTATGTTTTTTTTTTTCAGTTCTGCTTCCTGCAGGATTGTTCTTCAAGAAAATAAAAAAAAATACATATATATCTTTTCTTGAATATAAAGTGACTTTCAATGATGCAGTTGCTAGCATTAGTATCATAAACTTCCATTCACGTATTCTTTCGCTAGGGTGCAATTTTCAAGCTTAGAGTTGTATATCACAGGAGGAATGTAAATGAACTTAATATTAATGCATAGCTTTAGAATCGAATTCCCTTACTGTACTATTTCGAAATTCTAATTTTCCTTTATTGTATTCATTGTTAGACGAATATTCAGATAACTGCTACTTATAACTGAACTAGAATTTTATAAATGTTATCGATTGGTATATCAGCTAATAGCATAAATCTGTAATGTAGCTGACAACCGTGGAGTTATAGCAAGCAAGATAGACTAAAATAATACATCTCCATTCAAGTAGTTTTAAACCTCATCGGGGAAAAGATTCAAAACATACAAGGCTTTTTAAATGCTGAAACAAAATTGTGGTTTATTGTAATTTTTTGTTAACATCAGAAAAAGATTATTAAATGAACTGGCTACTCTCTTATTAATAAAAGAGTTTAATCGCTTCATTGTCAGATTTTATAGGAAGTTAAATTGGTAAGGTCACGGTTACCATTAATGAAGACTTGCAAAGTGCATATTAAAAGGAAGCATTCAGGGAATGCACAAACAAGGATTATAAATAAAATAATGAATGAATAACAACAGCTACGCAGAATTACCACCCGCATGGCTGTTGGTAGAAAGCGATTATTCCACTTTTTTTAAAATATTTATTATTAGTTAAATTAGGGAAATCGATATATGCTGTACTTGTTCAAAATTGGAATAAAAGCAAACAAAAAAATAAGCAAAAAAGTGACAGAGAAGAACGTAACAGATGATGTTAATCATAACATGAATAAGATCAACATACCTCCAAGATGGTCATTATTAAAGTCACTATTAAAAACAAAATGGAGGTGGTCAGGTAATATAAGAAAAGAAAATATACCAGATAAAGTAAACGGTTGCTATTTGGGGCTAACTTCACCATAAGGTTTGAGCGAAGCTGATGAAATAGAAAAGTTTCTACTCCTTATATGTGCCGCGTCCCTTCTGGACGTTGGCGGTTATGGCTCTCCAGATTTTACTGTCCTTTGTATCTCGTAATAAATTCTATCATTTTGTTATCTCACCTAAATATCGTTCCACCATCGATTTAATCAATTTCGCTAGTCAGGAAATATGTTCTATTCCTCTGTATCTCTTGCCTTCAATTTTCAATATTTGACCAAAAAATTTCAACCTTTTATTTTTGATGTTTAATATAAGCGTCCATTTTGTTTCCATTTTCTGTAGAATTTCGGCGTTGCACACAGGTTCGGTTTATGATATTATCAGCATCCTTCTGTAGAACCAAATTTCTGTTAATTCCTGTTTCTTCGTCGTCTGTGCAGAGATTTTTCCAGTATTCTCTACCATATAGGAGGGCTGATAATACATAAAATTTTAGTACACATTTCTTTGTTTCTAACGGTTACTTTCTATTTCTTAATACTTTACTCTATCTTTTAGAATACATCTTCGATATGCCAATGTATCTACCGATTTCAGGGTCACATTTCCAATTCACACTGTGTTATTGTTTGATTTTCGTATATCTAATTTTTAATTTGCATGTTGATGTGTTCTTTTTGCTACATTCTGTTTTCTTGCAATTTATGTTTAGTCCATTCTTCTCGCTTTCCCTCATTACATTCTGTCGGAGTTCTTTATATTTCTCTTTCTGTGTCTGCTGTCACTACTGTGTTATCTGCATGTCTTATGTCGTTAAGAAATGTGGCCGACAGTAATTTTAATTCTCTCGGACTCACATCAATGTACAGCCTGAATGAATCTGTTGAGAATTGATAGTATTGTTAGAGAATAGCACAGTCGCTGGCACCAGGTCCGTAGTGGTCTGCAAATAAATGATGAATATTATCTACGCTCTGTCCCTCCCCCATCTTATCACATAGACACTGATATATATATATATATATATATATATATATATATATATATATATATATATATATATATATATATATATGGTTAGGGAATCCGTTTTTGATTAGTCTTTGTTTAACGTTATTAAGTTCTTTGAGGAAGAGTAGTCGAGGGAATGATTTCTGGTGTGCTCTATTTGGAAAGTTTTTTTAGTACTGCTATTTTGTACCTAAGTGGACATTCGCTTTTGAAGTTAAGGTGGCACGAGATTTGCTGGTGGGATTTTTGTATAATGATGTAATAAATGTGTTATTGCTATATTCAACGAGGACATCTAAGAATGGAAGTTTGTTTTTTTGGTTAAGTTCATAGGTAAAGTTAAGGACGGGGTTTTTCTCAAATGTGGTCTTAAGTGTCTCTATTTCTTTAATTCTCTTAGCTAAAATAAAAATATCGTCTACGTAGCGAACATAGATTTTCGGTTTCCGGACCTGTGTAAATATCGTATTTTCTACGAAGGACATGTAATAGTTGGAAAAGCATGGACCGAGTGGATTTCCCATACTGACACCATAAGTTCGGGTGTAAATATTGCCATAATGGTCATTGAATGGAATTTTGTTTTGCATGCGTGTAGTAATTTTTTTTAGGATGGATGGTTTGATGAATGGCGAATGGATGGAATTGTTAGTATATAGAATTACAGAATTGAGGATAATGTCAATAGTTTGGTCGACGGGGACATTTGTAAATAAGTTTTCGACGTCAAGCAAGTAATAACGATAGCGAACACACAACCTAAAATCACATACACATTTATTACAAAAAACAAATGCATATTAATAACAAACAAGACGAATCTTCTCTGAGGCATATTATAAAGAAATATACTACTCCAATTGATCCGAATAAAAAATCAAATTTATTATCTATTATAAAAAATTTAAGACAGCCAATCTTATCCTCAAAAATAACAACACACCAGCTAAGTCAAAATTACAAAGAACAAAAATTATCTATGAGTTCAAATGCCCCTTAAGAAACTGTGTTCCTGATCAAACCGGACTCATAAATAATTACATCGGTTACACAACCACATGCTTATCCAGACGTCTTACGTCTCACCTATCTGATCATAGCTCCATTAGAACCCATTTAAAAACACACACACATTTACCAAACTCCATTAGGAACATACTAGTAGAAAATACAAATATATTAACTGCATCCAGCTGCGAAAAAGACTAAAAATAATGGAAGCTTTAATAATAAAAAAAGCCAACTCTTAACAATATTTACTACGAAGAATGCCACAATGTGCTAACCGTATTGGGAAATTAAAAACATCCCTACGACACAATAAGACATACACAGAACGCACACACCCAATTAAGCTGAAAAAAATCGAATCATCCTTGATAATGGCTAAAGCTATAGCCGAAAGCACTCGGAAATACAAAACATTTGGACAGTTCTTACACACACTTTGTCCAGAAAAGAAAGTTCTTGTTAGAACACAAGAAAAATTAAATAAAAAGCTTAACCGTAGTACCTTGTCTGTCGCTTTTAATGAAACATGCATAAACGAATGATTGCTGCCTAAAATACAACTATATATATATATATATATATATATATATATATATATATATATATATATATATATTTCCTCACCGGTAATTTTGACTCGACGTTTTATACACGACGCAATATTCAGATGCGCAGTAGAAAACTGAAGATTGCGTTGTGCACGAAACCGGTAAGAAAGGATATTTATATTTATTAATATATACTTAATAGCTCTGTTATATTATATCGAACACCATTTTATCAATATATGACCGATTTGGCATCATTCGGTGTTTCTGGCTCGAGCAATCGGCGCACGGCAAAGGGAAAGGGAAATTCTAGCATATTATTTGTTTCTAATGTAAACAGACGCCAGACAGTCATAGTGCTCGATTCATTTAATGACGTGAGTTTCGTAAGCGGGGACCGCTGATTTTTCGAATTACTATCTTTCTCAACAGAGCTCAACCGAAATTATGAAGAGCATAACAATATCACCCACATAACGTTGTTTCGCTATCGATATATGTGTGTGTATGTGTGTGTGCGCGCGTTCCTGCCTGCGCAAGGGCGTGTGTCTGACTATTCTTTGGTCATTTTAATAATGCCTTTTATGTATTGATAAAATATAAGTATCTTGTGCCAGTTTCAGCTTTTGGCAATATAATATATAAATCGGTCCATAAAACCACTTGTAACAACAAACAGATGAAATCCATGAATAAGCAAAGTCAAAATCACCAATCAACCTCCCTTCAGCTAACAGTGAATCTGTCAATTCATATCCTTGAAATGATCAAAGGTCGCTTGGGCGTGCAAACATGAACGATAACGTGAAAGACAAAAATAAAAGAAGTCATATGAAAGGAAATATTTCAGATGAAAGAAAGAGCAGAATTTGAAGTGTTAGTTATGACAGATGGTTCACTTCCACTGTGGTGTTTGTATCTTTTACTTGTTTTCTTTCTTTTTAATTTGTACTGCATCATATCTGTCACCACGGCAAAGGTGATGACGTTTGTCACGAATTCACAATAGCTTATTAGCCATTTCATGGGATTTTTAACTTTCGGAGTATCTAAAGCGACCTTTTATTTTTGTTATTTTATGCAATTGTTTGAACGAATGTTCGTATCGAAACAAATACTTGTATACTGAACAAAATCAGTCTATTTAGTGCACGATTTTGTTGAGTCGTTCATGAACGAAAAAAGAGAAATAAAAATTAACGTTAGTAAAGATTTAAGGTGAAAATAAAATACATTAATATACAAAGAACACATAGAAAACCGCTTATTGAATAACCCAAGACACAAAAGAAACACAACTAAGAATTTATTCATTCGAAGGAAAATTAAACGGAAGAGACAGGCACTTTTTAAATATAAGCAGAAAATGGTAGATGTTTTTCTTAGAATGAAAGGATAAAGTAAGAAAAGTGATAACAACGACTAGAAATGTAGAACTAATAATGGAAAGGAAACGAATTTAACCTTTAAAATCTATCTTTCAGGAGACACAGTGAGGTAATGGATAGTGGCTCGGATTGAGAAATCGGAAAGCCGAGTTCGAATTCCAGTCGAATTAATTGCATTCACTTACATGTTAATACTATTAGGAAAGGTATGAATCCTCTTCTTCCTCCAGCTATGGGTAAATAGCAGAACAGACCTGGTTCTATAACCTTGGATGGCAAATGGTCTACCACAGAAAGAAATAGCAACTTATTGCGGGTAAAAATCTGCCTAGTCACTCATGTACCGAAAGATACCTGATCGCCTAAGTGTGTATCCCGCATGGCACATATTTTTTTTTTATTAAGTATTTATTACTTAATATGACCGGTATTATAGTGTACACTACTTATTTCAAAAAGGCGCCCCTTAATCATTTATATTCTGTATATCGGCCTGAGTATTTTTATACTAAGATTTGTAGAATGACCAGGCCGATAGATGCAATTCACAGATAATATGTATAAATGGGAGGTCTATTTCAGATATAAAGAGCCCACTATAATAATGTCCGAAGTAATAAAAATGAGGGACTCCAAATAAACTGATCAATTCTTTAGTTAAATTATATGAACGCACATGCATAAATGCATATATAAGCACACAGAAACACAGACACGCACACACAGACAAACACACGCACGCACACACACAATAATATATATATATATATATATATATATATATATATATATATATATATATATATATATATTGTCATCCACAGACAGACTGTTTCGCTGTATCACAGCTCATCTGTGTGGCTAGACGTCCGGATGCCTCTAGCTAGGACAAAAACCCGACTGAATTGGTGAATTTAAACGTATTTATTTTTAGGTAAACAGGCAGTGACTTTGATAACTCGATTCGATTTACCGAAGAGTCTTGCTTTATTAGGCGGAATAGACACTGTTTACAGACCCACACCTCCTCCCCAAAGAGATCGACCGAAATAATTTTTTTTTTTTTTTTATGGAGCATGTATATTGTCATCCAGAGACCGAGTGTGTCGCTGTATCGCAGCTCATCAGTGTGGCTAGACGTCCGGTTGCCTGTCCTGTCAGTCAGGGAGTCTTCACCTAAGCCGTTGGCGCACAGAAAAAAGAGACAAAGGGAAGTACACATGTGCGATCTAACGGGGACACGCACGCACACACAATACACAAAATTGGAAACAGATTTGACAGTTTCAAGGGTAATGCAGAGCTAGGAAAACATCTCTCATCAACACATCTATCATCACCATCTCCCAAATCAAACCTAATAGTTTTATTATCACTTTACTTTTACAAGCTTTGGGGGCGGGCTCCTAGCACCAAAAAAATAATGAAAGGACAAAACACGGCTCGGCACTTTCTCTAATAAACCATCAGCAAACGTTCTCCCGTTGTGAGTGATGAGAGGGCGAAAGACCCTGCACACGTAGCAAAATGTACAGATACATAACCTACACTTGAACTACCTTCCATGCGGTACGATGAGATGTACAACATGCTTAGACCACTTTACGTGTGCTGGTACCATGATCATTGCCGACAGCCAGTACAATGTGTTCTTTATGATCAGGGGTACGAGCGGATGTCTGTCTTCCTCGATTCATAGTTAGTGTTGCCATAGATCTTGTCTTAGGAACGCGACGATAGATAGGAATAAAGGTTGGAAGACTCTCGTGATTTCGGGCTGGAAATGCAATCTGATACATCCGTGCAGCCTCGCATACATTAGAATTGTCACGGCTATATGTAAAAAAAAATCATATCTGCCTGCTCACGATATGAATATCCTGGCATTGTAAAACGGAACAATTCTCAGTTAACTCACAATTACACACGTTAGACGTTGAAGACATCCTACCCACAAATATACACGAATGACAAATGTAACCTAGTCTCTATAGCAACACAGCACAATCTACCGTATAATTTCTTTAAACTTAACTAAAAGACGAAGTATTTGCTGACATATTTTTATGTTCTTTGTTTTGTTGCGTAGAACCCGCCTCCAAAATTTGCAAAAAGTATTTTGATACGCTCCATATATATATATATATATATATATATATATATATATATATATATATATATATATATAGCCACACACACACACACACACACACACACACACACACATATATATATATATATATATATATATATATATATATATATATATATATGTGTGGGGGGCATTCTTTTTAGTGTCTGGTTTTCGTTAGCCGGGTGGATAGACACAGATCGGAGTAGAAATATATCCTAAAATTAAATCCCTTCATAAAAGGACTAAACAGAGATTTGGGTATGGTCAGAGAATATAATTTCCAAAAGGAAACCCATTACCAGAAGCACCACACCCCGGGTGGGCGGGCCCTCCTCCCACATTTTAACACCAAATTTTTGCTGCCATCACCGACTTATTATATTTTTAACAGCCATATCCTACCTTCTATATTTTTTATATTCTGCCACCTATCTTTGGCTACACTGGCTACCCTTCCCCACGCTGCAAACAAAATACTCTTCATCTATGCTTACAATGTTACTATATCTCTCCCCTACTCCTAATTATAAACAGGACTAACGATTTTACACCGATAAAATTTTAAATTTAAGTTTATTTTCATAAAAGGATTCGCACAGCGATGAATGAGACAGAAATCGGGGTTCTGATAATAATATGATTTCCACCAGAAAACACACCGTCGACAAAAACATCTGTCGATGAGTAATTCCAATTTCTCTGTTTATTTCTCGGCCCATTTATGAAAGGCACAGGTGTGCCCGAAAATTCAGGGCTTAAAACCTTTTTTTCCGTGCTTTATTTCTGTCATATGTTTAATAATTAATATTTAATAAACAGTTTTTTGTACAGATTATATTTGTACCCTTTCATTTGTCCTTTGTCTTTTAACTAAACTATCTCTTATATATACTATGCGGAGGACACATGGACCTCTTCTTCTAAGTCAACACACACACACACAGAAACACATATATGTTTGTGTGTGTGAAAAGTGTGTCTATATAAATATAAATATATATATAAGTATATATGTATAAGTATAATATTATATATATATATATATATATATATATATATATATATATATATATATATATATATATATCATTATTTATATATTATATGCGCGGTACTTATTAGAAATCGCTCAATATCAGAGAGGGAGAGAGCTAACATATTCGGTTGGATTGATGTGAGTTTGTGAACGTGGGTTTCAAGCTTTTGCGATCGTCAGTCGTGGTCGTCGTCGTGATGTCACTCATGCTAATACAAACATAGATGCATGTCCGTACACCGATTGAGGTACGCAGACACAGAAACACACGCACTCGCCCGTCGGGGTTCATACAAACATAAACATATGTGGACAGTATGGGACTTGACATATGTATGTATATGTGTGCTGCTGTCCACATATGTACGCATTTGGTTGCTGAAATTCATAGATGGGATGTGTAGCGAATATTTCTCGTGAACGTATTCATGTCAACAATCAGACCATTCATTCTATTCTTTCACTGAATAATATTTCCTCGCACGCACGTATATACGTGTGGTGGGGTCTGTGTAAAATTATGATAGGTAAAAATTGCTATTATTTTTAATTCATTAAGGCTGATTTTCTTATTATTCTAAAGCTGGATATATGCTTGTTTTAGATGACTGCGTATATGTAACTGGCAGAATTTGCTATTCATAATCCTTATTGGGTTTATTTTGTGGTATTAGATATGCTGGGGGTAGTAATTTACGTTGATAATTATAGTGGATTGATATGGTAATAGTAGATGTGCTGTGGTAGTAATGGTGTTAGGGGATTGGAGGTAATGATAACATAAGTAGTTAATAGTAATTGTAAAGTGGTAGAGCGATTGGTAATGTTGGGGGAATGAAAATAACGATAAATGTAATTATTGTGATGGTAGCTTGAACTAAAGAGTGGTGATTTTTTTTTTGTTTTTTGTTTTTATCCGTTTGGTATAAATTCGGATAATAGGTACTTATTCTCATGCCTACATTTGGATATTATCTCTGATCTTTTGTTTAGTAAATTCTTTTGCGGGGTATGGGACATTATTGCTACTTTTTCGTGTAGGCAAAATAGGCATTTTTGTAATGTTGTACAGAAACAGAAAATGCAGGTGCTGTTTTCAATATTTTCCAGCTTATTCTTGGTGTGTTATTTGTCTTTTAGCTGCCATATGTATGTGGCTAGTGTAGTGCTATTTGAGTATTTTCTGTTGGTGAATGAAAAGTTATTGTTGTTTTTCCTCTTCTTGAATGGACCATCAGTAGCACCGATGTAGTACATTGTGCTGTTGTTTGCACTTACCATGGCTTTATATATTTTATTCGAACGTTGGCAATTTCCCTGGAGTGGATATGTTGTTCCATTTCTGCAGTTGCACTGAGGTTCCTTGGTATGATTTTTGTATTCTGTCAATTTTTGTTGTGGCTTTTTATTATTTCTGTCATACTTTTTGTGCATGTGTAACTGATGTTAACGTTACTTTTGTTGAATATTTTTGCTAATCGGTTTGTTTCAGTGAAATGCTTTTCTATTAAGTTTAGGAATGTCTTACCTATGTTCGTTTTAACGGTTTTGTTGTATGGTGGATATATATATTCTATATATTTTTCACACCCCCACACCACACACACACACACACATATATATATATATATATATATATATATATATATATATATATATATATATATATATATACAGAGGCACATATATAATATATTTTTATTACTTCAAACGTAATTATGAAGCGGCATGCTTCTTTCCTTAAATAGCGTAACATGAAACTTGCTTATTGGAAAATCCTACATAAATGAGTGATAATGCATGGCGAATAACCTTGCAGTTTCCCTTACAAAGAGGGACACCCGTTCAATCGATAACGATGAGCACATTTTCTTTACTTAAGTTTCTCGAATACGCAAGCCGATAAACGTAGTGCATTCTGATGAAAAAATACAAACGTGTCTTCTATTTCAAATACAAGTACTCATTATAATGACGATTGATGTAACAAAAATGGCGGATTGAAAGAAAATCCATTAATTCTTTCGAAATATAGGTTATGATGATCTACGCTATATCTCTATAATACTAACTCTGTAATACTGTATGCTTGCATGTTTCTTCCCAAGATACAGATTAAACAACGCAAAATACCAGAAACAATTTAGAGGGATATTGTAGTCTGAACCTCTGCTAAGTGCAGTAACAAATTACATCAAAATTGTATAAAAGGGTTCTTGATTTAATGTCATTTCCCTGTTTTCGCGACATTTTCGTAGGATATTCAGTATTTGTTTTCGATACATATTTTTATATTATTCCACGTACATGAACACACGCTTATATTCTTATATAAACAAATATCTCGGATATTTCGTGAAAACAGTGGAAAAATTTTGGCGGGTCATTGCAAAAAAAATAATATAATATGCTAGAAAATTGTATCACACGACTTGATGGTTAATAACTAAGTAGATGCACGCTGGTTTGCGGCCGTTACATATTTTGAGATAAACGTGGCGAAGAAACAAGTAATTATCACAAAACATATAAGTAATATATTGAAAAGAAAATACAGACAAAAATGAATCTAATTGCATAAAAGTAGGCATTCATACTTTATTTCAATTAATTTTAATCTCCCATTCAGTAAGCAGACGATTGCCTTTTTTTTATTGGCGCGGGGTCCTTCCCTTTGAAACGTATAATATTGTAAATATTAAAATTAATATAAATTGCCACCCTGTTATTGAGAATGGAAATGTCGTTATTATGATATCAATTCCATTCTAATTGTCTCTTACGTTTAAGGGGAAAGTTTTGCCCTTCTGACAAATTCATGTAATTAACAAAGGATTTGTTAACTCTATTAAATTTATTTCAATGATATCATATTAATTTAAATATCTTGAAACTTTGTTGTTTTTTCTTTTGACCCGTGCATCAGAACTTTCACGAATTAGGAAAACATCTGCATTTATTAATTTATTATTGCTTTGAATTATTTTTCGAAATATTATTGTATAACGTGAGTAATAATAATTATTAGAATATATGGTATTGTAAATGGAAATTAAAATATGTGTAATTAATAATAAAATTGATAATCTCGTTACATCATCAATTTTTATTATGAATCGCTTTTAAATAGCAATCAACAGATTTATGGGTGGTGTAGTTTATCTCTAAATAACAAAGAATGTGATAAACCAATATATTTGTGAAAATCAATAAAAAAATTTCGTAGCCTGGTTCTTTGAGAACTGTTAAGTTTAGGGAAAAATATTTCTATTTCCAAAAAAAATATATCTATGGAATTTGGCGTAAATAGTGAATATAATCAGATAACAAAATATATTTTCTATGCAAGATGGCTCTTTATTTCCAACACGTTTTTTGTATTTTTTGGTTAAAGTTGTGATGTCAACATCTGAAAGAAAGGAAAATATGGAATGGCTCAGAAAGCAATCAATGACTGCATTTAGTATTCTCACGCTTTGACAAGAAGAGAAACCCTGGAGATATGAGACATCCATAATCGGACCCGTGTTAATGTTAACGCCTCAAATCTGTGTCTAGGTGTAGAATCATCGTCTTATGCAATTTTGTTGGGGACGGTGTTATTACTTTCGTCATGTTTATTTAAGAAATGTATTCAGTAAATTTATATGCAATTATCCGGTGAAACAGCAAGTAACCAACTTAACAGGTAGTTTCAATGGATAGCTAAACGGAGATAAAAAGATATCATAGAATTGGACCAAACATGACATAAAGCCAAGCCACGATAGGAAAATGTGGAGGGCTATAAATGCCTAAGACTCATCATCTATAAAAGGAGAAGAATATATTTCAGTCAAAAAAAAAAATGATGATATATAGCAAAATAGAGTCAATATATATATATATATATATTTTCACAAAAGACAAACACGTGATCAATGGCCGTAGAATGGACATTTAGGTTTTTCCGATAAAAATAGCTAAAATGGAAACAAAGAAAATGATACGAAAAGAAATAGTTCAATATAACTCTGGTTCATTTTAAAGTAAGACAGGATAGTTTTAGGACCATATTTCGCTATAACAACCAATAAAGTGGACGCGAGACTGAGTGGTTCAAATATTAGCGTACCAGGCATGATATCCCGGTCCATATCTCGGCAAACTAGATGGGTTTTCTTCATATTTGTCTTTTCTACAAATATTTTCATCGCCAAAGGTAGAGTGTGTTTCCGATTTACCGTTAATAAAGACAGCATTGAATTAATCAACTAGAGGTCAGAGATCATGGCCAAGTGTAGACACGTTAAGAAGTTCAGTTTGGGATTATTTAAATTTCGATAAAGTTGGAAATTTATTTTTTTTATATATGTCCCACAACTACTTCCAGTTTCGAACGAAAGTACTTAAGGTGTTGAGCTCCATTTGGTTGATTTGCTGAACAAACCATCCGAGAAGACTGTAATGGTCGAAATCGCGGTAGTGTTTTGATAAGCTTTCATATTTTTTATAACATTAAACAACTCTGCAATTATTGATATTGAGTACTTTTAATGCGTACAATCTTAAATATTTTACTGTTTCTTTACTCTGGCTGATATATATATATATATATATATATATATATATATATATATATATATATATATATATATATATATATGTGTGTGTGTGTGTGTGTGTGTGTGTGTGTGTGTGTGTGTGTGTGTGTCTGTGTGTGTGTCCGTGTTTGCGCGTGTGCAGTAACAACAACATGAAATTTGAAATTTGCCTTTGTTTAGAGATATATCAACATTACATCACTTACCGTCTTCCATATTTTCCTTCGTTTCAAAAATATTTGAGAATCTTCTCAAATTTAAATTGGATCGCTAAATTCATTTTTTTCTCAACAATAACTTTTTCCGTGTATATAAATACAGATTTCTCCAATAAATTTCTACATTTGCCTCAAGGAACGAAACGCATTGTAAAAATAAATTTTCCTTATTTTCATTCATTGTATTTACAGAAATAAAAATGTATAACTTAGGTTTGCATAAATGTATATGTATGTGTGTATGTGTGCGTGTGTTTCTGAAAGTAAGTAGATGTTTCAATTACCTTAAGAATAAAAGAGCTATGTGTAGAAGTTTCAAAATATGTTGTGTATCAACAGTTCACAATCACTATAATTAGTGTAGATTATGTATTTCCCGAGAGTTAGCCAGTTATTTAATTCCCACATGTACAGGGTCTCACTGACGGCGAAAACGATCCTGAGCGTCTTCATTCCATTGCGAAAGATAATGGAAAAATGATCAGTTCCCTTAACCCTCCAGAAAGTAACTGTCTGCTCCTGCTATGCTCTATTGTTAGAAGAGTCAGATCAGGTCGAAATTGAAGTATTGCTGTCACAGATGGGCAGGATTTGCTCAGTCTTAAACTTTCCATTAACACTAGATTCCAGACACGTCTCCGCATTCTTGTGGCTGATAAATTAGTTTCTACCTTACAACACTTTTCCACCAGATGAAATGTCGTTAGCCTCTCGCTATTCCATCTGTATGTCCAGGGAAAAACGTTCGGACGATCTGCATCACTTTGTTTCACCAGTTCAAACCCTCATGGCTAAGGTACGTGATGTCACGCCATTTGAGGAAACTACCCCCATTCCCTTCGTTTTTTGGGTTTTTTTTTAAGCATTTCATCCCAAACTAGGCGCCAGTACCACTAGCACACAGAGAATGGGATCAAGAGCAAAGAGACGTGATAGATGAAATGATGAAGAGAAGGGGAATAGATCAAGGCATCTGGAGATGTCGATTGACATTGAATTTAAATATTTGGAGATTATAGCTATCAGGGAAGCAAGTAAGAGGAGGGGAGTTCCACGGACTTGAAGTGCAAGACATAGAGCAATTGGAGTAGACGAGACGGCTACATTTAACCATTTCGACCCTGAAAGTGTGGTACTGATGCCAACCTATGTAGCACGTTTAAATTCATGCAGTTTGGGAACCAGCGAAGTTAGCAGTTACTGTTAAAATATTGGTAGAAAAGACAGGGGGAAGCGACGGTACGTCTTTGAGAGAGCGATTGTAAACGAGATGCCAGCTCGAGTCCAATCACATTGTATATCCGTCTCTGGATTTTGTCAAGGACCTTAAGACGAACAGCGGGGATTTTAGAACATATATGGCAGCAGTATTGCATGCAAGTTAGTGAGATGTAAGTTCCACTAGAGCATTTTCTTCCTAGAAATTGTTGCTTTGTGGAACCAAACCTTACGAGCATGCGTTCCCAATGAGCCACATACGTGTATATAATATAGCTGGGTCTGTAAAAATATTATTTTCTCCCAGTATCAGAAACGAATAAATTTAATATGTAAAATTGAACAACATTTAAAAATGATGTTACCCATCTCTGTTGTCCTCGGCTTCTCTTCACTGCCAAAATATATTTAAGCCAAGAGTCAGATTTGAGAAAAGAAGATATTCCTTCCCATCCGCGATGTCTGTTCGCCATTCCTTTGGATATTTTGAAACGACTCATTATGAATTCGCAACGAATAATGGTATGAACCCTGGGTTTAAAGAAAAAAAATAACAAAAAGCTGAACCGCACGAACTGGTCCCGACGAACAACAAACACAAGAGCACATTTTGAAAATAAACTTTATATAACAAAATGCAAAATACAAGATATGGGAAAAATATTTAGTGACATATTTATATATAACTAGCAGTAGAGCCAGGGGATGTAACAGTAAGAGATAGATCAAGTATCGACCATCATAAAGAATGAAAAATAAAATTGACAAAGATTATTGTTTAAAGTTGACGGACACGCATGTCTTAATTAGTTTTTTTTTTTTTTTTTTTTTTTTACGAATTGCTCAAACCCAAACTCAAACAAAAACATTATTTTCAATCGTTATGAGTTTACCGATTGAATAGAATTTTATTATAAACAATTGTCTAGTAAATGGAATTTTTAAAGCATTCTGAATGTAAAAATAAAGAAAAAAGTTTGTAAGACAATAAGAAACACTAACTGCCCCCCAAAAAGTGGTTTTGTTAAAATCGGTTGAAAAATGTAGGAAATCCGATCCCATATATAAAGAACACACACACACACACACACACACACACACACACACACACAACCTTGGTTTTATACTAACTATATTTCGATATGAGTTGTCCCCCTTTCATTCTCCAAACAGCGATGCGTCTTAATCGTTTTTTAAATTGATTTTTGCAAAAACAATTGTGTTTTTCCAATTTATGGCGCTGTCAGAAACACCGCAAGGTAATTTTACGTAGTCCTGTGACGTTTTGCTGAAATCGGTTGAAAAATGTAGGAAATGCGATCCAATATATAAACGTACACACACACACACACACACACACACACACACACACACACACACACACAACCTGGGTTTTATAATAAGTATGATTAAAGGACACTTAATTAGATATTTGCTGTCAATTGAAACGTTTTTGTTCCAGGAATTTGGAGTTCAAGGGTTCGTAACGGCAGGAAGACAATGTTGCTGTAGAATGTTCACAAAAGTTGGTTGTTTTTTCTTCCGTAATTTGAAATATAGAATTCGGCGGGAATAATGCTTGTGTTAGATTTACCCTTGGTTACTTGGATTGCCTCCGTGATGAAAGTAAGATGCGTTTTTTTTTTTTTTTTTTTTTTTTTTTTGTAGATGTTCTACAATATTCCTTATCATTTCCACATTAAAGAGTTAAATAGACGCGAAAATATCCAGTAAGAAATTTTCTTATTCCATGGACAAGAAGTAATGGAATAGGCTGGGGATGTATTTTTCATCTCTTACGATCATATGATGAGAGATTTTTTTTTTCTTTCACAAACTGTTGTCTTTGAGGTCAACAGGAAAGTAAAAATACAATTATGAAACGCCACTTGCTGATGCAAATCACATGGCTGTAGTTGACCAGTTCTTACTCACATTCTTAGGAAGTCATTCTGTTTGTTACAAGTAATCCCAAATACTTTTTCTTGCTATTTCTTAGGAAGTCATTCAGTTTTTGATCAAGCGACCCTAAATTCCTTTCCCGACCTTTCTCCGCTGAAACAAGACTCAGTCCAGATAGACGGTAAAACAAAAACAAAAAAAAAAAAAAAAAAGGAAAAAGAAGAGAAAACGCTGAGAGGGAGAAACACAAACACAGTGAGTCTCTTATTAAATTTATTTTACGTCTGATTAAACAGTCAAAACTGAGGGTCATGTGACACCGCTGCTTTATGTTGCGCCTCCCAAGTAGATGCATTCGCAATCACTAAGTATAGAGTTGATCGTTATCCTCATAAATTATACCTATTATTCTGTAACCTTCGTCGCTTTGTCGAATGCGGCTATAGAAAACGCCAACTGCATTTCTGTACAGAAGTTAACACCCAATGAGGCCACCTCTTTACCGTTATGCGTTAGATATATTTAATTAAGTAACAGGTCTAAAGATTTTGCAGTCCAAAAAATGTTAAACATTTTGCTTAGCATTTTGAATAACGTAGGTGATTAAGGAAAGGTCATCATCATATTGGAAAAAAGAAAACCCCTTCTTTTGTCTGAAGTTGTGGAAACGCACGTTTATCAATGTTCTGAGAGTGCATGCTTCTGTTCCATGTTTGATATACGACCGCAGAAAGCGAAATGATGTTGTAAATGATACCACTCGACACATCCGGGATTTCGGCCTGCGTATCGTGGATGAAAACATTCTGGAAGAAGCCGTTCTCAACAACTGCGTCACGCACACAAATAACTATTATATACGCAATGGCAAATCGTCTTTCTCAGCACTGAAACAGAAATAGTTCCTTTCTTTATACGATAAACCAATCCAACTCTTATATATATATATATATATATATATATATATATATATATATATATATATATATATATAATTATCTGTTAGATATAAAGGAACCCTTAATGAAAAAAGCTATAAAAGGTGCGATGTGCAAAAATGAAAATAACTCTGACATTTCATTTTAACAAATATATTTACCAAAATTACACAAAAATATCTTCAAATACTAAAGAGTAAATTTATTCAATAAAATCGTCATTGGCTTCAACCACGTCCACCAGGCGAATTTGGAATCATACATCACCATTAGACTCATCCATCTTTTTCTGTATCCTCTGCACTGTCCTCAGATTGACACACAGACACTCTGTAATGTTCGTATTGGAGCTTCCGGTACGAATGCCAAGCAGTTCCAGTTCCAAATTTCTGGCGGAGTAATTTGCGTCTTGGTGCTTTTTTTTTTCTCCTAGACGTTGCCCAACTGCCCTTACTATACTGTGCAGAGGACAAAATCAGATACAAACAACGGGCATACGCGAAACTAAAAATATATAATGGCGCCAATTTACCCATCGTTATCTGTATTTCAGTGGATAAATGGGCGCAGATTCAAACCCTCCCTGAAGGCACGTATTCTTTATTTAGAAACTCAAATTCATAGCCCGGTATATGAAATTACTACTGTTTAAAAAAGAAAAAAAACATGGCGTCTACTTAAACACGTGTATCCTGTATTACATTTTCTACCGCTAGAACATTTTTAGATAATATTTGTGTAAAATAGACGCTCTTTGTTATTGTTTGTCTTAAAACATGTTCATACAAATTATTTTATCCCTTACCAACTTACCAAATCTTGGGCCATTATCAAAATATTAAAGATAACGTGCTCGTAATGTGATATATATATATATATATATATATATATATATATATATATATATATATATATATATATATATATATATATATATATATATATATGGATGGTAGGAATTAGCAAAGAGTTGGATTGAAGCTCGGACTTCGGAATCAAAGAACCGAGTTCAAATTCCTGTCGAATTGTTTCTCATTGCTTTTACTTACGTTCTAATACTCTTGAGAAAGGGATGTATCCTACTCCTCCCACCCAGCTATGGGTAAATAATAGAACAGACTGGGTTGCCACCCAAGGTGGAGTAATGGATTGCGAAATCGGAGAGCCGAGCTCGAATTCCAGTCGAATCCACTACGTGCTAATACCCTTGAGAAACGTATGAATCCTCTTCTCACCACCCCTATCAGCTATTGGTGAATAGCAGACAGACCGGGGTCTATAGCCTTGGATGATCTACCGCAAAAAGAAATGGCAACCTACTGCGGGAAAATCTGTCTAGTCAGTCATGAATAGAAGAAGAGTGTATCACTGACTGACACCCCGTGTTATACCACTGAAGTCAGCCATGACAATGATTTTGCCGTTAATTGCGGGTAACCTTGTGGTGGGGGTAGGAGGGGGGTTTGGCATGTTGTACATTTTTGTTGATCTTTACACTTAGAGGAAGTATGAATGTTGATTAATCTAATCGGGCCTCTTCGACCGCCTGTCTGGTCCAAGTTAAGTCGAAAGAGGAGTGTTAGCTATCATATGACCAATTATAGACCCGTCTTCATGTAATGTTGCCTATAGTTCCGTTGCAAATATACGAAACTTAATTTATATCTGGTGCCACATTTGTTCTAATCAGTCATGCCGGTGCTGTAGGCTAGGCCCATGTTTCAACTGTTTATCGATTAATCTTGTGGTATATGACTGCCCAGTATCTCCGCGACAGGTGTTGCTAAAATCGAAGGACTAGAGACATGCAAATTTAAAAAAAGAATTTCGAGCCTTATATTGTTCGCAAACTACTTTTTGTGAAGAAACGTAACATGGGTGCGTCTCAGTGGCAGGATACTTGATGCACACATTCCGGAATCTAACTGAAGAATACCCCATCGCATCTAAGCGTCTAAACCAATGGATTTATATCCGACATCGTTATTGCATCAATCGTTATTTCAAATACGGTGTATCCGCTAAAGTAAAGTTTAAAGTACAAATGAGAACAAAAGAGACCTCACAAAAAACAACTTAACTAATGCACTAGTCATACATAGAAATAAATTCAACTACAATTAATCTTGTAAAAATGCTACACTCATAAAAAAATAAAATAACTCACTCAGAAGGAAATTCCTCGAGAGTGCCGCCATTGAATATTATCAAGATATATATCTACGTCCAGGTTTTTTCCAATATAAATTTTCCTTACAGAATTACTGCTTTCCCAAACAAACTTACATAACTATATCAAGAAACCAAAAGAAAATTGTTGAATCCGACAACACAAAAACAAAAACAATATTTCCACACGTGACAGTACTTGACGTAATTTTCAGTTGATAATACGACTACAATAGCGTTTTCTAAATTTTTGAATTTGCTAAGTACATTTTGTTTGTTGTTATTAGTTTTTAATGAATTCATTTCGTTTTTGTCTTGAAAAAGTCCACATTGGATGAAACAAGTCGGCTAATAATACAGATTTCTTATTGTCTTTTACCTTTTTCTGTTTCATCTTCAAGCAAATTTTGTATGAAACAGAACTAATGCTTTTAATTTAATTATATAATTAAATTTGAAGTTTTTAGCTTCGGTTTTTGAAACATGGTAATTCCTGTGTAGCGAAGAAACCCTATTTTAAATCACTTAATTTATAATATTCATGCTCTGTAAATTTACACTGAGCACTGTTTTGTAAAAGTAAAAATAAAAATATCAAATAATATGTCCATATCATTTACCGTTTGGCTATAAAAACTGTGCTGCTTGACTCTCATACTTCGATTTTGCCCATTTCTATTTTTGTGTATTTACTGGATTCAGTTTCTATCCTCTCGTTGGCGGTTTGCTCACAATATTATGTTTTTTTCCTATTCTAATATTATTCCCTAATATATCAAGCTTACCAAGCAGTTCAAATATTTCTTTCTAATGCATCTTATATGAATGTCTGTACAATTGAATACAGACCTGAAGTCAATGCCATGCGTGATACACGCATAAGCGATTATGTATCGAAAGATACATGACTGGCGAGGCAGATTTTTTTCCGCGGTAGGTTGTCATTTCTTTCTGACTAGTTGTCATTAACAGTTCTGTGATGCTATTTTTCCCATAGCTAGGGGGTAGACGAGGATTCAATTAGTTTCGACTCGAATTCGAACTCAGCTTTCCGATTCCTCAATACGAGCAACTATCCATTACTCCACCATGACTCCTCTAAGTTAAAATAAACAAAAAACACAATATTACAACTACAGCTCTTTTCATGCAAGTTAAATTGCTAAGTTATTTAACAGGAATAATTTTTGTTATAATCAGCGTTGGCTAAACACGCAACATCATCTTGACATTTTATGCGCGGTTCTACGTACACATCTCACAAAATGACTTTGTTACAACAATTCTGAAACGTTACATATAAGTTGAAAAAAAGCGTTTGTAGACTTGCCGCCATTTTACCTTGTTACGTTGCAAATTCCGTTATAAATTTACTTGCAGTACTAGATTGGCCATAGGTCTGATCACTGCGAAGTTGAAATGGCTAGATGTAACTTTTTTTTTTTTTTTTTTTTTGATTTGCTAACAGTTTTTGATATAACACTTCTCGCTTATAGAACTCTCTTCCGGCGTTTTGCTTTTTAGTCATCTTTGATCTTCAAATATGTAAATGCAATGAAAATCGTTATCTTCTATCATTTTAATTCCTCTTTTTTTTATTTCTCATTGATAATATATAATTTACAGTCATATTCTCACACTCAGTGACCCGTTGTGTCTCGGGGTATAATCATTTTTAAAATATGATTAGAAAATACGTTGCATTTTAAGGCGCAATGTATATTTTATAGTGTGTTTGAAAAACCTACTCCCTATTTCATGTATGTTGGAGTCTCCCATCTTGCAAAAATTATAGTTAGACGATAGAGTCAACGAAACATAAAATAGGGAGTTTCTTTTCAATCACATTGAAGATGCCAGTCTGTCGCTCACTTTCTGAGCGAACGGTTCGGTTTAACTCTCTGCTTTCGGGCGGGAGGAACCCGAAGGAGGCTACGCCGAAGGGCGGAGTCTCCTTCGGGAGAAAAACTCGGCCCTGAACCCGTTTATACGGTTCCAAATGGGCTATTTTTTGGCCGAGCCTAATGGCTCGGAAATGCCCACGTTAAAAAAGCCTTGTGCCACATGACGCCCTCGTGGGGGGACGACTAAATATAGTCAGGCAAAGAATCTAAATAATTTAGGCCAGATACTAGAACAGCTCTTCATCACCCAATTGAAATTATTCGCATTTTTTTAACAATATCCGCTTATATTTTTTCCTTGTCCTCCCCTTCATTAGTTTGCACGCCCTTACGTCCTGCCAATACTGTATGAATAATAGACTATTAAGAGGTTTGGAACGAAAAGAAATGGAATTACTTGGTTTCAGTAAGAAAAAAAAGAAAGAAGGAAGAAGGATGCGAAGATAGTAGTCGAGAGAGAGAGAGAGAGAGAGAGAGAGAGAGAGAGAAAATGAGAGAGAGTATCAGATTAAGCTGATAAGAACAAATACTACACGTTGATCTCAGCCAAAATACCGAGAAGGTGGACGACTGTGATAAAAGCTTCCTTTTCAAAAAGCATATTTTCGAGGAGAGGCCAAAAAAAAAAAAAAGCAGTTATAGTAAATAAAATAAAATCGTATGCTGAATTGTTTTTTAATTAATATTAAGAAAAATGTTTGTCAAACAAGGATTTAGCTAGGGAGAAAAAGCCAATGTAGAAGTGTTTAACGTCTCATGAATAATGGATTAGTAGGTTTTGAATACGTTGAAAAACAAGAAATATGAATGAAAGAAGGGGAGGTAGGAGTTTTTAAAGTATGTTTCAATGAAATGGGAAAAATCAATTTGAAATAGTTTTATTTGTACACGTTTCTTAAAATAACGACCAGAATTCATATTTATGATTGTTTTTGCAATATTTTGTTAAATTCGTTATACTCAAATATTTAATGACGCGATAGTGGAATTACTATGGCTACTTTATTACTGTGTAACTCGCCATGTGTTTATTGAATCATGAACTTAAGGGTTGAGATTCATAAAAATATGAGAATATGAAATCCATGATATTTTCCCAGGTTAAATCTAGTGAAAATAAATTTGTAATTTCTCTACATATTGTTAAGTGAAGAAGAATTATTCTAATTTATAATTGATAAATGCGGGAAATTTAAGCTCCAGCTAGCATTACAAAAGGACCCTAACATCGTGACAATGTTGGGGATAAGCAATCAGCTTGAAAACTTACGGTAATATCGCATTGAAATGCGGTTAGCACTGTCGAACCTGGTCAGTATTTAGGTGGGTGACAATGTGGGAATATCAGGTGCTGGATGTGCGGTTGATGTAATGCATAATGTCTCGGAATTCTTAATCGGCAAGCCGAGTTTCAATTGGCGTTGGCTTTGCTATATTAACTTACGAGCAAATACTTACAAGAAAGGTATGAATATACGTCTTTTTTCCTCAGCTATGAATTAATAAGTAAAACTTTTATCACTAAACCATTATCTCAAAAAATACCTTAAAAACTAAAATATTTTATGGCTTTAAATAACCTAATAAGAGTTGATGCGCTGCATAAAAAGCATCAATCAATCACATCAATCAGTTTCAGGAAAATAATTGATTGCAACGCTAGGCTAACTTTGCCTCAATGTCATATCGACCCCTAGGAAAAGACGTGTCTGCTAGAACGTTACATTTTAGCTCTGCCAAAGGTCAGCAATTAGGAACAGATAAAAGAAAAGGAATGTATTACGGATGTTACTGCTACCTTTTCAGAGCCGTACCATTTACGACCAAGTGTAAAAGCCAACCAAAGGAAACAATGGCAACAAAGTGTGACATCAGAGTGTTCACTGTTAAATGTTCTAATTATTTGATCAGTTACTCCTAGACTCTCTATGTGTACATTACGAAGGCACGAATATATCATTATAAAAGAAGCACTTTTAATTAGAACATTTTCATTTTCGATATTCAATCCTGGATTGAATTTTGATGGGATTTATTTTTAATTATACATTGTAATAATTAATACTAATCAAATATTTGTAAGTCACACGTCATAGTCACCTCCCCTTTCAGACATTCTCTTTATATCTTAGCGAGTAATATATAAATAGAGACAAAACTGGCAGAGGAAAGAAAGAAGAAAAACAATGAAACCATCTTCTCTTAGTACCAAAGACAACTCTCATTAGAGATTCTTTTGTAGTTCAACTAATATTGGCAATTCTTATCACAAAAAATGATGGAGCTACATTAAGGTATAATTACAAAATCAAAATAGATTTCTATAAAATGACTAAATTGCGTTTTTTTTTTATTTTACTTTCAAATATGATATTTTTTCTTCATGACCGACATAAGGTCAATTCAGTAAGAAATATATTCGCTTTGATAACTTATCAAAAGACAATACAAAAAACTGTCTCTCTATTCTTTTAAGAATCTATTAAAAGCAAAATGAAAATAATATAATTTAGGCCATGACTGAGCGCAATGTCCAGTAATTATTCTTCTCTCTTGATAGTATTCACCTCTCACAGAGTCGGACAAGTTCGTTAAGATAATTTACCGCATTTTTATTGTTTTAAAAGATGCCATAACTTATAAATCTTCATTACCATCCTCAAGCAAATTCTCATTTTAAACTTCCAACAAAGATAGAAACACATTTGCAAATAAATACTTCTGATCGTACCCACTAATTTACGTATAGGCATGTGAGCAATGACGATGTTTTAGAGAAAATGATGACAAATAGAACACCTATATGATCTAACTATCTATCTGTCTATCTACATTTTTCTTTAT